>CM075287.1:10108292-10451180 GCA_037672795.1 Lagerstroemia speciosa
ATGAACTCTCAACCTTGCTAAAATAGAGAGGATGAAAAGGTGGTTCTTAAATCTGATAATTCTAAAAAGCCATTCGCTAAAGCAAATAATTTGCAGGATGGAGTCAGTAATTGTACAGGAAGAGTAAATCTTAAAATGAAGATCTCTACCTCAGTTATGAGAACTTTTGCCCTTAAGGCATCAGCATTGCGTGGATTGAGCATATTTCAGCTGTTGTATCCCCCGTAAAGGCAACCTCTGGAGACAATATCGTGTCCGTGATCTGCAAAGAAAAAACAAATACAAGAAAATCAAAAGCTGAATATCAATCACTGTTCATACCAAATAGAAGAGATACAATCACTGGAAAATAGAAAGATCACAAACCTCAACACCAGACTTCTTCAGTTTCTCGATTTGATTCCCTTTAAGATGAATATACTGCTTCTTCAGTTTTTTTCTGACTGAGTATACAACATAACCCTGCCAAAATGTTTTCATCAAAATCTACACCTAGAACTGAATGTATAGTTGCTATGTTGAATAAACCAGAGGAAGACATCAGGCAGCATACCTGGCTTGGGATAACGTGGTGTGTCTTGAATGTCGTACAACGAGGTTATTTCTTCATTCATTTTTCTCCTGAAAAAAAATTTAAACCATCAGTTCCCACATAGAGAGCATGCTAAACCATCCATCGCATTACTAGGCCAAGAAAATCAGAGCAACATACCCACATCAAGCGGAACCAAATCGAGGTTCAGTTCCACTTGGCTCATGGTCCTATGAATGTCAAGCAGCTTCTCCACATCCTCTTTAATGCAAGGAGGGACAAACACCGTTGGAGGCTTTAAATTATACAAACCACGAAAGGCCACATACATAGGCAGTCCACCCTGAAACAACAAAAGCAAGTTTCAGGCAAAGAATTTGGGGTCCCGAAAACAAGAATTGATCATATAGGAAGAACACACAGTTCATAGCACATGATTTCCATTATATATAATGAGGAAAAGAAATGGTCAGCCAAATTACGCCATTTAGCACCCAAACTTCCAGATTTTTCCTTACCAACAAACAAATCTTACCAAATTACAAGCTGCACCGACAATTCACTGCGTTTAGCAGTCACATGTGGAGAACGGACTAAGAAAAGCATTTTCGCTTCCAAAAAACAACACAGGGACATTTGATTTAACTTTCACAGGTATCGGTTCAATCGTAACACATGGAGAGATGGGATGCGAGAGCTCACAATGTGATCGAGATGGGCATGAGTGATGAACACAAAGTTCTGCTGAATAGCCCTGCTGGGGCACTTCCCAATATCGAAAGCACACTTAAACTCCGGAACGATAAGACATGTCTCGTGCCCTCCGACAGAAATCCCCTCGATCGAATACCCTTCCACGTCAAGCCCTCTGCGTGCGACCTCAGCTCGGGCCTTCGGTACTCTTCCTCTTCAATCGTCCGGCCAATCGCAGACAAGAAGCCTGAACCACGTAGCGAATTGAGGGGCGGGAGGGTGACCAATCTGCGGCAGGAATCTGCGGGGCTCTGAAGGGATTGCCGAGACTGTGAGAGTGGTTGAGAGGAAGAGAAAGGGAAGACTAACGGAGGCTGAAGAAGGACATTGCTCGGAGAGACTTGCATCTCAATGCCGGGCGACAGAGAGGAGAGGGCTTTACGGAGGTTTCAGTGAGTGGTGGTTTTGCCTGTAGAGGGAAAGAATCTAATCCGTCAATATTTTTCCTTTTTTTTTTTTTTTGGAACTGCGGATGTTTTCTGAACTATTTATTTATTTATTTATTGCATTTTATCGGACCGCTGGGCTCTGCTGAACGAACGGCTCGATAACGGTTTAGCCCGATAAAGCTCGAGGTCGGCATGGTTTAATAGTTTCCAACCCAAATCGGACCACCGGCGGAGCCCAAAATGGCCAGCTTAGCCCATTAACTCACCCAGCCCACGTCTCTTTTCTCCTTTTTTCTTTTTTTTTTCCTGAATAATATTTGACCCAAATTGGGCTACCAGTAGCTTGATTGCACTCAAAACACATACCTTCACCTTCCATCGATAGGGTACCCGCATTCAGCTCCTAGTCGAGTCGAACGATACCGAATTCGGAAAAATATATGAACATGATACAGTTTTGTTTTTCTTTTCTTTTATGGGTAAAAAAAATAATACAGTAAGATACAACACTGTACAAGTGGGAAAAGACTAGAGAGCCAGCACCGCCATCCTTTTTTCCTCAGCCTCAGAATGAGTATAAGAAAGAAACGAGTGTCTCAAAATCTCATCCTCTGTATAAGATGCATCTGCACAGACCGTGATCCTCGAGTTGGTCAAGATGATCTCGGCATTCTGAAGGGTGAACCCATGGATTATCGGTAAAGGGAACCCTTTTGCTAAGTGTGAGTTGATGTAGGGCAGAAAGACGGTCTCGATTGCCGTCCATAT
Source organism: Lagerstroemia speciosa (assembly GCA_037672795.1). Classification (NCBI taxonomy): domain Eukaryota; kingdom Viridiplantae; phylum Streptophyta; class Magnoliopsida; order Myrtales; family Lythraceae; genus Lagerstroemia; species Lagerstroemia speciosa. Next base: position 10,110,735 of record CM075287.1, read on the forward strand.
CACAGGCTGCAGTAAGAGATTCCCGATTTTATCACAATGCTTCCGACTCAGAAGCTCGATAGAGGGATAAGTAATCCGAGTCTAAAAACATCGTACCTGAACTAGATATATCCGCAAAGTGCCGATGTTGCTCCACTTCAGTGACATGGAGAAGTCATTCAACTTCACGCTACCAGCAAGGTTGTTCTGTACGATCTTAACCGAACCAGAACCACGTATCACCTGAACCAATCAAAAGCAGTAATGCAACTTATTAAGGTGCAACCCATCAACAAGTAACCGTAGTTTGACAAGTGAGCAGCGAGTTAGGGATATCAGTGCTGCAATGGGAAGAGTCTAGCAAACCAACAGAGGCAAACTTTAGATGCAGAAAGACAACTATGAGGTCCTTCTTGGCAAGATAGATTTACCAGTGAGATACAGGCAACCGGGATTACTTCTTCTGCTTCTAGAACGTCTATTATCAGGTCAGCATAAACGGTGGCACCAAGATTGTTCTCTGAGATTCTTATGTCTGGAGGGGCAGAGAGTGATATATTCATATTCATGTCGTGATTCGGGTATTTCTTGTACAGCTGAGGAATAATAAATCTCCACCCAGCAGTGTTCAGAAGGGACTGATCGGGCACTTTGTCCACAATCCACTGCATATACTCCGCCTGGCCCAAGAGAAAATTTCAGTTAATCATTAAATGAATGAAGCACACACAACTTCAAGGATTTAATGAATAGTTTGACCTGGTATTTAAAGTCTTTCATAATAGTCCCTCGCATAGTAGATAGTTGCAATATAACATCCACGTAAAATAGATCCTCAATACACTTATTAGGACTAAAATATGCTGTACACCAATTAGGTAACAATTGCAATGAATTTATACTTACATCATAATACAAGGCTGCTCCTGATTTAAAAACAGCCTCATCTAACGAAATTCCCAGCATTTTGGCAGGATCTCTGCAGAAAACTGGTTGTTGAAAATTCCACCTGTTATACCTTGGAGTGGAAACTTTCCCCCTTTCAGTGAAAAGCCCATTGATCCCAAACCCGATTGACATGTTTGTCAGGAGAGGACCATCCACAAAAGTCACATTCACAGAAGCATTATCATCCACAGGAATTTCTTTAGGCAAATCTTGGAGGACAGAATTAAGCTTTACAATTCCTTCTTCAAGATTCTTGGTGATGGCATTTTCAACTGCCGAACTTATTTGCCCCTCAAATGCATCAACCATCCTGAGAGACACACCAAAATTTCATTACTTTTACCATGTAATTTTTAAGGAATATATTGGGGTTTTCATTCTTGGATCTATGGATCACAAACTGAAAATTCAAGATCCATAGTGAAGACAACACAAAGGTAGAGATAATTAATAATTGAGTTTAATAGTCAAGGAGTACCCCTGATAGAGCCAAGAAGCTCCTCCATCTAATTTTATGGATATATCGTGGACATGGCATCCGCATTCCAAAAGAGAAAGCTCAAGGGTCCCTGCACTGTTCTCCAAGCCTAGGGTAAGTCCCACTTCCATGCCATGAACCTTACCGAGAAGCAGAAGAACAGTATTCGTTATCACTTTTCAAGCTAGACATAAGATTCACCAGGCAAAATTATGGAAAGCAACTCAGTGGGAATAACTGCGACATGAAGCTCAAGCCTTAGTTCTAGAAGTACAACCACTCTTTGAGAATACATAAAAAGAGACTTGATCGAATGCAATCCACAATTCAAAGAAACCAATTTAAGATCTTAATACAGCAGAAAGCTCGAGCCAGAAGGAGACTCCCGCTTTATTAACAGCGTTGTCTTATGCCAGCCAAAGCAGGTGATCTTCTGTTACAAAAACTGTTTAGTCTATGCATTCTTTGAAACAATAAAATAGGGCAATTGATAGATACTTCTTAACGTATCATTGCCCTTTTCTTGGTTGGACATTTCGTGAGAGCGCTCCATCAGCTAGCCGACAATTTTCCAAGAAGGTTCGACTTATTTCAGGAAGAACTATAGCACAAAAAGGCACTTGGTAGCTGCTTCAACCATCCTGCTAAACTGAGCAAAGATCCAAACTTTCACCAGCTCACAAATATTTAAGCAAACAAACAAAAATTTTTCAAAAAAAAAGGGCACGGTTCTGCTTGTCGGGTCCCAATCCTTACCTGAACAGAAGCCCGCCCTTGATCAGTCACCTCGACCGGAACGAGCCAGGTGCTGTAAGAATAATACCAGTTCATGCTCAAATTGCAGGTAGTCTCTGAGGCGATTATGGTAACACCGCTGTCCCCAGGCCGGATATAGGATGTAGGAACCCCAATTTCGTAGATTGTGACATTGGATAGCACCATTTGGACATTGCCCACGAACGGGATTTTGATAGACTTCTCGATTCGAGGCAATCGGAGCGGGATCATGGAGGAAACAGCCTTGGTAATGAGCAGGTCCTTGAGGAAGTCGAGGCCGTTCTGGGAGATGACGACGGAGGTGAAGGCTTCATCGGAGGGTTCAGGTTGGAGCTTAAGGGTTTGGGAAGGAGCGAAAAGAGCCGAGGAAGTGAAGAGGAGGAGGAAGAAGAGGAAGTGAGAGGTCAATGGCGCCATTAGAGAGCTTGCTTTGAGAGCAGAATTTGGGGAATTGAGACGAAGCCGAAGAAAAGGAAGAAGCAGAAACGAGGAGAATTAGGCGGCGCAAAAATGCTATTTTCTTCCCTTTTTTTTTTCGGGAGTTCCGACCATTCAAAAATCCGAAAAATTTTTTAAGTTAGTTGAGATTATAGATAATACAGTGAATTTAGTTAATAAATATTTAAGATATAAATAAATATTTTTAATTATAATTAAAAATAAATATTATTGACAATTAAAAAAGGTAATATAATATGCCAATCATTGCTGGGTTCACTGAGCTAATTAAAAATCTTTAAAAAATGCGGTATGACCACTGTGGTGGGCTAGGCTCGGCCCAAGAAAAATTAAATATTGGCCCACAATCAGGCCCAATTTGGCTCGTGGGTTGTCTGGATGCACCCGCCGCATGTGCCCTAGAAATACACCCTGCGGCAGCACGTGCAAAGGCCGCTTGCTGGACGGACAGTCGTCGTCGTCGCCGCCGCTTATTGGTGTGGAGCTCGGTACAGCGGACGACGGGTTCGAACCCTAGATGCCCCAGCCATACCGATCTTCTGCTTGCTTCGGGGAAAAGCTTTGGTCTGGAGAACTAGAGAGTCCTGCTAAGCTAGCCGGTGGGTTTCCGTGGCTCTCTCTTTCCTGGTCCTTTCGTTTTCTCAGCTAGCAGCTTGAGTATTTTGGGAGGAATCATTGCCGACTTGTTTGAGTTCGTTAATTGTTTCCCTCTGCAATTACAGTTTTTTTTTTTTGTTGTTCCGACGACCGTAGCACCGGAGGAAGGCTACTGGGAAGCAGGGGATACTCTCTGAGAGGGGGATGTTGTTGTGATATCTCCGACCAACTGTGGGTGTTGGAGCAAGATAAGTTAAGAGAGAGATGAGCATTGTCCCGAAGGAAACGATTGAGGTCATAGCTCAAAGCATTGGAATCAGTAACTTGTCTCCCGATGCTGCGCTTGCACTCGCCCCTGATGTCGAGTACCGCATACGGGAGATCATGCAGGTGATTCTGCTACCCCGCCATCCATAAACTAATTGGCGAATTCCAGAGGATCTGTATGTTATCAACAAAGTCATGTTTCTTTGTTTCTGTCGGAATCGCATAGAGCTGCTTGGCGAAATCTCCTTCCCCAGTTCGCTCCTAAAGTTTCTGGGAAGTGCTAAGTTATGTGTATCTCTCACAGGCAAAGGTGGTTGCCTGCTTTCTGTATAATGTAGGCTATCCAACCCGCTATGCCCTCTGCTGTTGCCTTTCAGGCTAATATAGAATGTCTTAGTTATTAGTTTTCTCTCTTCATCACTGAATCTATTGGAAATGGATCAGAATATAGTTATCAAGGAGTTTTTTTATTTTACCTGCTTTATCTAATGAAACAAGCAGGAAGCTATCAAATCCATGCGCCATTCGAGGAGAACTGTTTTGACAGCTGATGACGTTGATAGTGCCCTGAACTTAAAGAATGTCGAGGTACGCCATGCCCAGAGCTCAAGAGTTTGGTTTCTTCCACTTTTTTCTCAGCCTGCAGATTTGGCTTGACAAATTGTTTTAATATGTTTATGATTCTTGCTATTGAATTACCTCAATCCTATCAGAAACAGTGAACGAATGAGAAGAAAGTTTTTATTTTATTTATTTTTTGCTTGCATTTAGAAGCTTAACTTGGAAGATGTGTTTTACAGTAATTTGAACAATACAACGAGATATCAAGTGCAAGTTTCGTGAGAGATTCTTTTATCGATACATGTAGATTTCTATGTCTAGAGTTTTTCTTATGCCACTCAAATGTGTTTAGATGGTTTTGTACTGTACGTGATGTGTTCAGAAGTTCTAAAGTCCTAGAGCATTATGCTGAGGGTAGGAAACATGAACTGAATGACTGGGATCTCTCTAGATGCTAAGACTAACCACTTGGAGAAACCTCTAACATGTAATTCTGTTTTCTTCGTGTGCTTAGCCAATATATGGCTTTGCCTCTGGCGGGCCCTTGCGGTTCAGAAAAGCAATTGGACATAAAGACTTGTTCTATCTTGATGACAAAGATGTTGATATTAAAGATGTAAGTTATGTCTACTTTCATCTCTTTCCAGTTGAATCCACTTAAAGCATCTTAGAACATTATTATTGTATGATATGCAGGTGATTGAAGCTCCTTTACCAAAAGCGCCGCTAGATACTGCTGTTCTCTGTCACTGGCTGGCTATTGAAGGTGTGCAACCTGCTATTCCCGAAAATGCTCCAACACAAGGTATTTGCCTGTTCATAACTTTTCTACGAAAGCCTTCAACTAATCGTTGTTGTCCACACTTAAATTTTCGTCAGATGCTAATGACTTGTAAGAGCAGAAAGTTTAACTTGCTCAAGTTTTCTTTAGCTACAGGATAAAAGCAATGGGAGTATCCTCCTGCCTATTAGAGCTCTTACTAATGTCGAATTTTGCATGTTCTGGAGTATGTAGACATAAGTTATTATTGAAGCAGTCAGCTGATATTTATATCACTATCACTTTATCAGTAATTGCAGCTCCATCTGACGGCAAAAGCCAAGAACAGAAAGATGATAAGCTGCCTGTCAACATTAAGCTTCCTGTTAGGCATGTACTGTCAAGAGAACTTCAGGTATGTTCTTTAACCTGTGCAGTTTGACCGGTTTCCCTTGAACAGTTCCTCATAGGGTCAACTTTGTTTTCCTGCAGCTGTATTTTGAAAAGATTACCGAACTTACTGTGAGAAACTCCGAGTCTGTCCTTTTCAAAGAAGCATTAGTGAGTCTCTCAACAGACTCTGGTCTACATCCTTTGGTCCCATATTTCACATGCTTCATTGCTGATGAGGTATTGTTTTGAATTATCGATGCATTCTTATATAGATGAATGCCATTTCTCCCGCCACTGACACTTGTCTGCTAACATCAGGTTTCTCATGGATTGAATGATTTGCCTCTTCTTTTGGCTTTGATGCGTGTTGTTCAGAGTCTCCTTCACAATCCCCACATTAATATAGAACCTTATGTAAGTTTAGCTAGTTTGCTGGCTTTCATTATTTCTACCAAAGGTTATTGAATTTGAAGTTGAAGCTGTTGTTGATATCAATTCGAGTAAATCAATTTCATTTATGTATGTTTCTATTCATATGTATATGTACTTTATATAAGTACTGACAAGCTATTGGTTGTTTTATCAGTTGCATCAACTGATGCCAGCTGTTGTAACATGTGTTGTTGCAAAAAGGTTGGGGAGAAGGCTTTCAGACAATCACTGGGAGCTTAGAGACTTTGCCGCAAATCTGGTTGCTTCTATCTGTAGAAGGTTGAAAATATCATTAGTGATTTTCTGCTGCTTGCTTATCTTTGCTTTTGGATATCTCCATCCAAACTGAATGTCGCATTATGTATGGAGTGCACATATTCTCCTTTCAGTTCAACATTTTTTAATGTCTTTTCACAGATTCGGGCAGGTCTACACGACCCTACAAACTCGTCTTACAAAGCAATTAGTCAATGCATTTTTGAGCCCGAATCATTCATTGCCAACACACTATGGTGCAATTCAAGGTCTAGCTGCATTGGGGTCCAATTTGGTACTCTCTCTCTCTCTCTCTCTCTCTCTCTCTCTCTCTCTCTCTCTGTGTCTATGTCTTGAATTGAGGACTATTGAAACGGCAAAATCTGTACTTCTTAAATTCACCGAAAAAAGAAGGGGAAAAATGGATCTGAACTTACTAAATAAATGACAGCATTGTATGTATGATTTCGCTCTCCGCTTTGCGGATGCTGAGGATACACCGTTTTGGTGAATTTATATGCAGGTTCGCCTTCTTATAGTGCCAAATCTCGAGCCATATCTAAAGCTCCTTGAACCAGAGATGCTTCTCAAACAGCAGAAAAATAAGATCAAGAGATACGAAGCTTGGCGTGTTTATGGGGCCTTGCTGGTGACCTTCCCTTTTCTTGCAGCTTGTATACTAGTGTTCATCCTATAGCAATAATATGATACGGATAGAAAGATAATGGAAACTTTCAATCACAGCGTGCCTTTGGTCAATTCCTACACAGCCGGTTCAGAATCCTCCCACCATTGCAATCCTCGTCGGGGAGAACTCTCTTGAAGACTGTACCAAGAGTCATCACTTCACGCCCAAGTATGTTCCACCTACTGTCCTTTCATTGCATGAATTATTTAGAAAACGGTATGCACATTTCTTTTGTTGAATTACATCTCCTGTACAGAACGTGAGAAAACCTAACATCTTTCTGGTTTAATTTGGGTATTGTGAAGACAAACGTAAATTGACCTCTGAGAACTCAGAGCATCTACGTCCCTTCAAGAGAATGGCTACCGATGGTCCAGTTACTGCAGTTCCACCTGAGTTATCGCCCCTCAGCATACATGAATCGGCCGTTTCGACTCCTTCAGGTGATCTCGATGCAGGCCTATCACCATCTTCAGGGCTGGTGCCTGACGACAGTGGAGGAGCAGGAGCTGAACCCGAAGCCAATGGCAAAGGCAGCAGTGCCAGTACCAGTAGTAGCAACAGCAGTAGTCGTGCTCTCGAGCTGCCTTCAACCTTGGCACAGGTCTGGAAAGATGACTTCGACTCCGGTAGTCTCCTCGTATCCCTCTCCGAGCTGTTCGGTGAGCCTCTTCTCCCCTTCGTTCCTTTTGCCGAGCTGTCCCTGTTCTTGTGATTGTAGACACATAAAATAATGATATGCTGTTATACAATTTCACAATGTCTCTCGACCCATATCTGTAGGTACATGCACAAACAATTCTATTTCATGAATAAACTTTAAACGTCAAGTAGTTGATAATGGTGTAAATAATGTAGTTTAGGAAGCTAGAGGTGTGCCCTAGCCCCTAGACGAGGACAAGATGCCGTCTAATTTTTCGTCGGTCAATGTGCACGACATTTGACTTGTGCACCTGAGTTTCTTGCTGGGGTCGGCCTTGCCTTCTTAACTAAACCAAGAAGAAAACATTCATGGGCATGTTTTCTTTTTCACACTGTTGCGTTTGCACTGCATGGATTTGTACGAAAAGTCAATTGGCACTCGTGTCCATCGCTAAAGACAAAAGGGAACCATTGTTTTCTCCGATTCCTTTCCTTCTGGTCCGAAACAACGGTTCCGTGTGCCGTCCGTCCCCTTGAAGAGAGCGAGAGTTTAATATTCACCTGTAAGCCAGAAGTGTGCGGCTCTCTAATACGAATTCCACTTCTCTATTCGAAGCATGTTTCCCATCTCCCGTTCCTTTTATGCGTCTCCTTATTTGACATAAATTCTTTGCTTTTTGTAATAATGCGTTTTTATCTCGCGTTCAGTAAGTCTAATATGCTTCATCGATCCACTTTAGAATTGGATCAACCCATTTCACGAGGTGAAAATGTATCGAACTATTTCAATACATTCATCTTAATCAAAGAGTGCTAACCTGCTTGTGCCATTGGACAGGCATCGATGGAATTGTAGTGGATGGCATTACATAGATAGAAGTTGTTAAAAGGTGAAATACAAATCCTTGCTTTTTATTGGTTGATTCTGGTGATTTAACATGTTTTTCTTTTAATAAGATTTCAAATTTGAATACAATGATTGAGAAAAAAATTTACAATTGGAAGAATTTTACTCGATAATCATGACTTGAATTAGATGATATCCACTGAACCTCCGATTACCGGTCACCGAAAATGGAAATGAAAACATTTGACCTTTCCAAGCCTCTCCGTGGCAACACTTACCCATCCAGCAAGGTTTACCGACTCCAAATACTACGAAAAAATCTTATATGATCCTATCTCATAATAACATGGCGAGTGAAAACCAATCAAATTACTTTGATTAGTATTGGGTGACTAACACTAACTTGCTCGCTTATCATATTTTAATTGGTTATTTCTCGCGCCACGTGGCAAGATATGATCACTTAAGAATTTCTCCAATACTACACGTTGGTGGGCTCACGACTCTTTTCAGAAACGATCTCTATCCAAGTCAAACACTTGCGTCTGCATGATCACGCGATGATCAGATCAACACATACATTTCCATGATTTATTGGAAAACATCAAACTGCTCCGTCCTTTCATCTATGCATTTGGTAGTTTCATCCGTTTACCATGGATGCATTCAGGGTGAGTGGGGGAGGCGTTCGTGCTCCCGAACTCGAGAAATTCCATAAAATATCATATAAATTTCACTAAATTTTATTTATTTATATTAAATCATCTTATTTTCGTTCTCTAAACTTGTTCTCCTAACTTTCTATTGAGTAATTTTGCCCTCGTTGAATGGTCATTACTCATTCTTTCTTTTTTTTTCTTTCCTTCCTTCCTCCTAACTCTTTCAGGTGCATTGATCTCCTTTATAACCGAAAATTATATGTCACTAAGGAAGGGATTAATCTCAAACTGTAACTGAGGATATTTTCAACAAATATATATTTACACGTGAACCATTATAACAAGTGCGTGTGTGTATATATATGTCATATTCTGCATCTAAGAACCAATCGTAGGAGTGTAAATTATGTCATGGACAGATCCAGAAAATCTACATGATGGACGCAAAAATCAACTAAGAGTTAACGGGCATGTTCTAAGGAGGTAAAATGAATAAATTGATTAAAAAATGATTATATTTGATAGAACTTGTATTTTTTTTAAAAAAAAAACCTAATGCTGCTTCTGCCTGATGATTTGAAGTTGGTAAAAGCCTGAAACAAAAGTCATCGATTTGGGGTCATTTCAAGAAAAAGGCCACGAAGTCCTTTGACCCTTGTGGGAGGAAGACAAAGAGAACACCCCCAACGTGTGATACAAAAAAGGGCCTCCTCCCTTTGGCCCACATCCAAAATCCAAGGTGGGAAAGAAAAGAAAGTAAAGAAATCAGGTAGTAGTTATAAAATCAAATACTTCAATTATAAGTTAGTCTCATTGTTCTGAATCGGCTCAGACGGTTCAGCTTTTCTCATCTAAGAAAGATTTCCGGTTCAAATATTTGTGAATTGGGACATATATACGTAATTACAAGAATTTTATTCTTTAGAGTTAAACCGATTCGAACCCGAATCAGTCAAGAAAACCCTTCAAGCTGAATCCCTTCGAAAACAACAAATTAACAAGAAAACCCTCCAAGCTCACCTCCCTCTCTCCCCCTCTCCTCTCTCTGCTTGTGTATATATGAGCTTATGTATAGTTTCAGCTGAAAAGCATTGTGCGTGGTGCAAGAAGCAGTGGTGATGAAGAAGAGGAAGAAGAACAGATCTTCCTCGACAACTTCAAACGATCGACAGCATGCACGGATACGCTCCCCGTGGATGAGTTTCTTCCCGAGAGTTTCCACAAGTTGGTCGAAGTGATGCGGTGAGATTATCTCCCTGCACGGTCCCGAACCCACTTTCAACGACACCTCGAACTGTCGAACGAGGTTCGCTTCGTCGTCGGCCGTCGAGTGCAGCATAGCATTGATCCAGCGGCGTACATGGGAAAGCCAGGCATTTCATTTACACTTCTTCCTCATGCCCTAGCTTTTTTCTTCAATACATATGTATGTATCATTTCTCTGTGTTTTCTTTTTAAGCTTTTAGTTCTCTTGTAATGGGAAATTTGCAAAGAAAACAGAAAAGGAAGATCGGTGTGCTGATCCCACAAACTGAGCTTATTCCATATGTCAAAGCATCCCGATATGTTTATATACGTACATGTATGCATATACACACATACATATAAGAAGCAATGGCGATTAATAAGGTTTTGGCTGGCTTCTCTTGCGATTTCATATGATTAATCCTGCAGTAGATTCATGTTCGTTTAAGTTCGAGAAATTGTTCATCAATCCCTGTTTTTCGATCCACACTATCTGGTATTTAAAAATCTGATGGATCGGAAGGGAGTTGGGTCGACCCGACTAATTGTCGACGCCTTTGGTAATGAACTCATAGATCTGATGGAAAATTCATATGTTACGGCGGAATTTGTGAGGGAAAACCCGTTGGGATAAAATTTCTACTGTCGTAACATTAATTTATAATCTGTTTCTTACATTAAAAAAAAAAAGGAAAGAAATAAAAGAAATTGGGGGATACGTGTTTCATTGAGTGACGTGTAATTTTGATCAGAAAAGAGAAATCGGTTACATGCTATTGTATTGATACTTCTGGTGAAGTTTCATTTTCTTATATCTGTTTTCGGTAATAAAAATTCATCTTATTTTATCCCACTTTATATATATATATATATATAGACACACACAAAAGATATGGACCCGTGCTATGCACAAAAAAATAAATAACTGTGAAATACTGTGATCAATTCATATAATTATATTATTTATTTATAACATATTACAATTGAATTCATTTAAAATTTGTTAACTTGTGGTAGTAAGTAGAACATTCTCGATTTTTATCAGTATACTATATCAATTTTACTTTTTTTATTTTTACAATTTTAAATTACTAGTTTTTTGAAAAAATTTTACTAGTAAAATTATAGATATATAGTGAGATATGAGAATTTGAACAATTAATGAAATATTTTTACTGTTAGAATAGTATATATATAGTAAGAGAAAAATAAATAAAATTATTATTTTGCCTTAATTTAGAAATTATATGTATATCATAAATTTTAACATGTAAATTATATTAAGGGCGAATACGGAAAACAAAAAAAAAACCAAACTTCTCACAAATTTGTATATAATAGTAATATATATATATCTATATCTCCGCAAATCGAAATAAAATTAAGAAAAAAAAAATAACGATGTGAGAATTACATTCTCGCAATGAATCAGAGACATTTTTATAATAAAAGAAGCACGTGTTACAAGAGGAATAAAAAGAAAGGAAAAAGAATTACTGATAAAAATTAAATAAATGAGCCTTCAAATCTTATGTCGAAAGACGGTGCCGTAGAATGGGATGGCGAACATCTGTCTTGAACACGCAACCCCTAGGCTACTTTGTTAGGTCCTCGTTCAAAATTGATAGTAGGTGGGCTAAATGACCCGTGAATTACGAAATAATACTAATAATGAAAAATTTAAAGTATTAAAAAAATTATATTTATAATATATACTACAAGAGAGAGAAGTCCAAAATGGAGAGAATAACCGAAGTGAAACGGTTGTGGTGGTAGGGCGTCTCCTCCCCCTTATATAGAGTCCCGAGTTCAAGCATTGTGAGTGGAGAGAATTCACATTAAGAGAGTTTTATGCGTTAGTGAGTCTTCATTGGTCAGAGTCGATGAGCCGGAACCACCCTCTATAAGTCTCGATTTGAAGCTATTATAAGCTCTGCGGTAACGCGCAAAACTTTTTTCCTTTTTACGAGAATCGAATCTAAGATATTTTGGTTCCGCGGTCGGGAGGTGATGTCAGCGTTTGCATGGGGACATTTGGTGGAAGTGTGCCTTTAGAAAATGGTCTAGCAGGGATGTAAAAGGGGTTACGGACCCTAAAATGTCAAATCTGCTTCTGAGAACGTCCGGCAAAACATTGACTTGCCGTGCACTGAGACTAATCATCATGTTTGACTTTGATCATCTTCTAATTATTATTTCAAAATGAATATGGAGTGATGGGCTGACGAGGTGAGTCGATAAATTTTACCTTTAAGATTTTATATTTAAATTTTGTAAAGTGTAAAAATTTATAATTGTAAGAGTTTTTAACGTTTAACAGACTAATTCAGCTCGAACTTAAATTAGTTATGATTCACTGAGGACCTGTTCGGTTGGACGTAATACATCCAATTTTATTACGTTTGACTGAAAAGAGGATGTAATTATACTTTTCCGGGCTACCCAAATTTTTCCCGGGCTTGACTCCTTTCCCTTCAATCACAATACCAAGGCAAGGGAGTGGGAAGTGAGAATACGAGTAATAATGATAGTTTTTGCCCCTCTTAGTGAGATCAAGTTCAATTATCAAGAGTTAAAAAAGGGGTATTTTTGTAAATTAGATTTACTAATCAATCGCATCAAATATTGTAATATTATTTTTTCAATAACTTAAAATGTTTACCAAACACAGTAATTTTGTGTTACAATCTACTGTCCATATAAAACAATAATTTTTCATGTAATCTAACTTTCCGCTGTAATCCAAGATTATTTGAATCAAACACCCCTGAATTTCTAAATGTCAAAAATTATAATTAAGATAGTTTACCATTTAATAGGTTGGCCGAACTTAAATTTGAATTAATATAACTAGGGACGGGTTTAGAGGGAGAAGGGATCCGTCCGAACTTGAGAAAATCTTTAACTTTGTATTGAGTTTTGCCCTGGTTGAAAATTCCGAAACCGTCCCTCAACATGGCCATTGACTTTTACACATCGGCTGGTGCTGAAAAAAGGTAAAAATATACATATTTTTTTTTCTGAAAAAATATACATGTAAATTCGTGCATGACTAATTGTTAAAAAAAAAGGGGGAGGGGGCCCATCTTAAGGTGCTCAATGCCCAGTCGGCCCAATAGCTTCTGGGCCTCATCGCAATCCACGGCCCGACATGAATTTCAGGCCGGACCGGGCCTGACACCAAGAAGTTCGGGCCGACTTGGCAGGTCCAGCTCACCAATCGGCCCAATTTTCGACAAATGTTCCAGTTTTGCCAACTTCAGGGTTTCGGATGAACTCTCTGTAGCATACTCCGGGAGTATCAAGAACCATCTGGGCTGGTTGATTGATCTTTGTCCGGTGCAATGCTCCTGGATCATGGAGTCGGTTTCCTCTGCTGTACTTGCACGTCTCTGCGAGTATGTCAAATGTGCCGGAAACTCTCCCCCCACCTCCAACCTCCCTGAGCTCCAACAGTATCTGTACTGAACCCACCCTCCACTTCCGACAAACGGACAAGCCCGCCGCCGCAGCAAAGATTCTGCTCCCGACATCATCTCCCGGTCGACGGTTTGTCTGACGACACTACACCGGCCTGATTGGACGAAAAAAGATTGCTGCTCCCTCGGAAATGTCCGTGGAGAGAACCTCCTCCTGGACAGTCGACTCCGACATCGACGGAATTGACCTCGACCCCTCCGATTTCGGCTCCTCGATCCCGCTCAAGAAGGTTCCCAATGGAGACATCTTCGAGGCGTCCCGTGCCGGCGATGTAGACCGCCTCAGGTGATGGTCGTCGTTCCCTCTCTACCCGTATTTTCCGGGCTTTCCTGATCCAATCCTGTTTTTTTTTTTTTTTATCCCCACCAGTTCCAAGCTCTACTAAGCTCTGTAATTTTCATATTCTGATGAGGTCTTCCTGTAAGTTTGAGCTGTCAATGGAAAAAGAAAATCTTTACTTTTGCCCCATGAAAGAAGAGCGCTCTTTGCTAATGAAAGATACGGTAATGAACCGTACAACTTGGAGGCCAGATTGCTCTAGAGAGAAGATGTCAAAGAGCTTAGCCATTAAGAGAAAAGATTCGAATAAGAGAAAAAGAAGATATCAATGAGTATATATTCGCATGATTCTTTCTGTAAGCAATGTGATAATCACTTCATTATAGATGGGAGTTAGCCAGTTTTCTTGATTGTGCAATATCATCGAGAAATGACGTCTTTCTCGTCTGAAGATTATTAAATTCACAGATGGATGATTGCTTAACAGATACTTATTAGAGACGGGGCTCAATGTAAATGCTCGAGACCAATGGGACTCCGTTGCCCTGTACTACGCCTGCCTTGCAGGTCACTTGGATGCTGCGAGGATGTTGCTAGAGAGCGGTGCAATTTGCTCGGAGCACACTTTTGATGGTGACAGGTGCCACTATGCGGCCCTTAATTTGAAGGTGCGGAAGCTTTTGAAGGCCTATGAGGCGAGGCCGCCGCCCCTGGGTCCTTTGCAGGCAGCCTTGAGGGACACTTTCTTGGGCTGTGTGGCTAACAGGGCTTTCATTGAACAGGCGGCGAGTCTCTTCCCAGGTTCAGTTGCAGTTGGCTCTAAAGAAACTTCTTAGTTGCGGTTTAGTTATGTTTTTTACAGTGTATTTCCTAAAACGTTGATGAGGAGGTAGAAAAATAATTTCACATCTTGATTGCGGGGGGTATGTTGGTGCAGAAAAAGGAGCTTGTCTGGTTTTATGTATATGGTTTCATTTTCTTAATCCCATGCACTGCAAATGAGATGTCAAAATTCATAAGGTCTTATCATTCTTATTTTAGATGTTGCAATGCTTGTTCATGTGTCCCTGCAAATAGAATGGTCGTTGCTTTTCTTTTTTTGGGGGGGCCTTCAGTTGACACTTTATGTAATGTATGATTATAGGATTTTCGTTCACTGGGGATCCGAGGTACGATGCCTTCCCTCCAGATGTGGTATTTTACATTCAAGGGAGACCTATAGAAGGGCACAGGGTCATCTTGAGTGCCAGATCACCATTCTTTAAGAGGAAGTTTGAAGCTGACTGGAAAGCCCGCAAAGAAGTCAGATTTTCAAAGGAAAAGTTATCATATCCCGCTCTATACAGCCTCCTCCATTTCTTCTACTCTGACAGACTAGAGATTTCTGTGGATGACATGGAAGATCTGGCGAGAATCTGCAAGGTCTGCAAGTGCGACTCCTTGCAGAAGACACTTGAGAAAGAGTTGATTCACCAAAAGTATGCAGAATACAAGTCTCTGAGAGATGTGGACAACTCCCAGAAACGGTATATCTTACAGGGTTCATCCCTTCCTGATGAAGACCGCCTTCCTGCAGCCATGAACCGAATCCTTGAAGCATGTCTCAGCAATTCCTCAAGATATCACAGACTGCAGAAAAGTGGTCATAGTTTAGTCGCTTCTGTTGGTGAATTGCAGATAGATGAATTTGTAGATGACCTCGCAGATGTTTGCGTCAAAGTTGATGAAAAGGTTTTCCGTTGCCATCAGGTGGTTCTAGCTTCGAGATCGGAGTACTTCAAAGCTAGGCTGTCTCGTGTGAAGGAATTTTACGAAGAAACCGATGAATTTCCTCACGATAGGCTTCCTTGTCTTGAAGAACATGATTTGAGCATGGACACATTTGAGAAGATGGTTGAATATATGTTAGTTTCCTCTTCATTCAGTCTCGTTGTGTATTAAATCTTCTCTGGTTATTACAATTTGGCAGGATTAGTTTCTAGCAGTCCTGCTTATTTCCTCTCTTTTGTTAGTCAAACACCAAATAGATTCACACATGTTATGTATTTGCTGTGAAATTTTATTAGTTTTCATTTTACTTATTCTCTTTTCAGGCAACTTACATGATCACTTTGGTGGTTCAGGTACACTGATAGTTTAAAAGAGATAGATCCCGATCAGGTATTCAATAAATCACTCATTTTGCTCCCTTTCTTGACCAAATTTATCATTGAAAAAAAATTAAACAGACTGAACTTTATGCAGGCAGAGGAAATGTTTGATGCTGCCTCGAGATATCTGTTGTTCCCTCTCAAGAGAGCTGTTGCTGATGTGATACTTCCACACCTGGAAATGGTCTCACCTGCTGAATTGTGCCATTGGTTGATCTTATCAGACATGTAAGAGTATCTTCTCCTTCGATCGCATTTGTTGGAGGTAGCATGGATGAGATGGTAACATCATTTATGCAAGAGCCAAGTCATACATTTAATTGAATTTTTGTTCAATGCACCAAAGTTACCCCACTAAATCTTCATTCAATCAAGTCATGATCCGAAGAAACAGTAAAATTCTGAGGTTTTTTGAAATGCAAATTTTATTCTTTGGTTTAATGTACACCCAGCAGCTGCCCTTGCCCCAGTCTACCCTGTTGGATGTGACTAATTTCTGCTGTGAATCATTCTAGGTTCTTTGATGGCAAATCCAGAGTCAATACTAAATAGTTGTAGTTGACCGATGTAAAGGAATCTATTTTAGGGTTGTCTGCATCAAAATTTCGCTCTCTCGAAAGTGCTCTAGGCAACCTAGGTAATTTGACTTGAATGACCAACTTTTCATTTGCAGGTATGGTGTTCTGAAGATTCGAGAATACTGTCTTGACACGATGGCGTGCAACTTTGAGACATTTGCTGATACTCCCGAGTTCAGGGCTATGCTATTAACTCTCCCTCCTCCATCAGGAGATTCCTCGATCCGAACTACAGTTCCAAGTGCACCCGGGGCTGTGGTGAGTGCAGATCAAGGCAATCTCCTGGATGATCTGCGAGAGAAATGGCTTGAAGCCGAAGCTGCTGAGCTCGATAAGAGAGATGAGAGTGCACTTCTTTTTGATAAGCGGCTTGAGATGCTCATGCTTGTGGCCGAGCAAGAGAAGCCGACCAACATGAGCAACGGAGATTAAGTTGTAGAATGAATGTATCCTGTCCTGTCGTGTTCTCTTGCTGGTGTTGGACAGTGGAGATTTTAGATTCTAGTCAATTTTTCTGAATATACAAAGAGAACAAGTACGTTTTCCTTTTTTTTTTAATCGATGGTATTAACGTTGTAGCAACCGACCTATTACTAAGATTTTAAACTAAAAAGGGAACGCATGCTTGGCTTTCTTTTTTTGGGTTCACATCACCTACTTTTCAAAATCTAATGAATCAGAAATTTAGAGTAAGAGATGAGGATCCACCCCACAGGGCATTGTACCTTTCCATAAATAGTTTATTAAGCAAGAAATCACAACTTTGCTTCCCCTTGTGAAGGTCACTGAACTTGATTAGATAAGATAAGAAAAAAGCAATAAAAAGAACTTCCTTTTCTTTCTTTATGTTAATACAGACAATCGGCGTGCCATGAATGTGAATCGTTGCTGAAAATGAATAACCTAAATGAGCAGACACAAATGCTGTTAGACATCTTTTCTTTTCCCTATACTCCTTTCCTCTGAGCAGTTCACTAGCATGGTTTTCCACAGAAAACAGTATAACTAACTCAAACGCGAACCTGAACCTGAACCACTCCATTTTCATGGGGAATACGAAAAACAAGAATGAAAAGGAGGCTGCTGTATTGGGTTGTTCAGTCCCCCGGCTCTTCCTTCTCTACACCCAACAAGGGTCAAGGCTCACCAGCAGAAGACTTATGTCAGATCTATAAAGATGCCTCCATTGTTTTTGACACCCTGAGATCATTCTTCCGTTACAGGTTGTGGGGAAACAGCGGGATCTGAGGCAGCACCATCCATTGTCAAATTCCCGAGCTCGTTACTGGGTGGTTTCTCATTCTCGCCATCCGCAGAACCTTCAGCTGAAGGAGACCCCTCAGTCTCTGATTCCCCTCCCTGTTGCAGGCTCCAGTACATGATGCTTGCGGTTAAAGTAAGAATCATCTTCTGGTTTACCTGTGAACACGTCAAATCAAAATTTAAGTACTTGTAGCTCGGACACACTCATAGAGAGATGGGAGATGAGAGCAGATAATGGCGCTCATAAATGGCCCTACCTCCATTATGTCCTCGGGTAATAAGAAGATGGAACACCCAAGCTTTCGAGCAACGCTAATTATGTATGTTGCATTGAGCTTCTTGTCCTCATCTGCAGTTTCAACACCAAACAGGAAAATTGACGTAATCTTCCAATGTTCCAGAAGTTACTTTTTGTTCATTAACATGAGCCTAAAATGCTCGATCAAAAGGGGGAAGAAAGGATACCGCTTTCGCCCTTTGTTACGAGACTCCAGTTGACCACCCTAGGCTCCACAGAGCTCAGAAGCTCGAGAAAGAATATCCCATTGGAAAGGTTCTTATCCTGTAAGGAGAAATAAAATCATCAATCTCCATAGATAGGGGCGATTTATGTTATGACAGCAGTAGGTTGCTAAGTCTATTCAGCTTACCTTAAAGCTGTCCATTTGAGATGCTCTACCTGCCTTCTTAACCTTGCTGTTTGCCCAGTTCAGTATATCGGAGTCTGTAATCTCCTTACCTTGTGAATGGGATCTCAGGTTTTTCAGTAGTTGGAGCATAGTAAATCTCATCAATTGCCATAGAAATGCTGCAGGTCGAGAAGAGTGCAAGTTATGAACCAAGTACCCCGTGACCTAAGATACACACAATAAGTCTTTGCATGACAATTACCAAGAATTAACTTCTTATTCCCTTGCACAATATCGTTTCCAGCAACATTCACAAGGGAGAAGTTCAACTCTTTCCCAATCTTAATCACTTGGTTGCAGTTCTCAACTTTCCTGAAGGGCATCTTTATGGGGGGTTTTGATGCATGCTTCCAATTAACCGATCCCGGTGCAATTTTGTCAAGCACTTCTAACAGGACCCATCTGAAAGAGAGTTTTAACATCACTGAACGTTCACACAAGCACAGTAAATAACATATGAAGAAGACCAGAGTCTCACCCTGTTCTCACATCCTCAAAGACGCGATTTACATAAGTAGGAACCCCAAGACTGTTCATCCATAACCGGAAGCATCGCTCCTCCCGAGAAGTTTGTGTATCATCAGTCATCATCTCAGCAAAGGGGATCTTTTTGCTATCAACTGACAAGCCATTCCTGCAAGAGAAATTCCTTTGCTGAGATTGTCTGCTTGCAAGTACTCGTACATCCCAATGAATTTCCTCTCTGAAGTTCCATCAACCCTAAATATAACTATCTGAATGTACACCATCACAATCGTTGTCACTGCAGTGATTCCCTGTTCTGATGAAAACATCCATTAATCTCAATTGAAATGCAGCCACTCAATCATCATATGTGGAGCTCTTCATTATCCCATTACTTTTCTCTCCCACATTTTGCATGGTAGAGTTAAGTAGAATCGCACAGAAGCGTATGCATATTATGAAGTTGTAGAAGATGATATCTAAAAGGTAACTCTACCTAAAAGTTATATAGGAAACAGAAGTTTGAAAATAGTGCCTCAATATCTTAAAAAGAAGTATAAGAGTGTATATTATACCTGTGCTGAAATATCTGGGCAACAAATGCAAGATTCAGGTTTGGTGAACCCTCAACAATATCATTGGCTGTTAAATATCTCTTGCAATCCAATTTCTCGGCTTGCTCAAGAATCATGTTTGCTCGTTGCTTGGGGTCCTTCACATCCAATGTACCAGCAGTGGCATGCTCTGGAGCAAGAGCATTGAGCAAGTAAGCATAAGCCTCTCCATCCTGCAAATGCAAAATCAGATAGCAAGGGACTTATAATTGGAACTAAAAATCTATTGTATCCGGGTAACAACATTAAAATAGATCTCTGGCAAAGACTCAGATTTGAGTAATAAAACAACGAGTTACTATAACTGGCTTTCTCCTCTTTACAAGCTAACTTTATTCTTGAACCGTTTTGATGACGCATTTGACATCTTAACAGGTAGTTTGGGCATGCCACAGTAAGTTGCTAAAAAGGGTCTATCTGGGCAGATCATGATATGTTAATAAAATTTCTCTCCGGCTCAAACTTTTCATGAAATGAGTCATAGAATTTCCTTATGAAAATAAGATAAGAATGAAGACATGAGTATGGAGGCATTGGCAAT
Source organism: Lagerstroemia speciosa (assembly GCA_037672795.1). Lineage (NCBI taxonomy): Eukaryota > Viridiplantae > Streptophyta > Magnoliopsida > Myrtales > Lythraceae > Lagerstroemia > Lagerstroemia speciosa. The sequence continues at coordinate 10,130,781 of CM075287.1, forward strand.
TGCCTGCTTACCTTCACGTCAGAGGAAAAGTTTGTAACCTGTTTCTCGTACCCTGCTTTCTTCAGGTGAAAATTCATCCATTTAAGCAAAACCTTCTCAGGCGGCAAGCCCATGAGCTCCTCTACATCCTGCATCAATTTTGATGGGAGAACGTATGTCCATTTTTTCTCGAGTAACCCAATAAAGTGAACAGGCAGAGGATGGCCATCCCATGCAACAGTTGGCAATAAAGACCGTTCAAAATTAGCATGTCATCACCTTGCTATCATCAACCAGTTCCACAAGTTGAGGAGTTTTCTTAAGGTCGAGATCGGCCAGCAGTTGAATCTGGTAAAACCCATGATTTAAAGAACATTCATCAGTAAAGTCCAATAAACAACTACAGAGGTTTTTGCATAGAGATTAAAAAAATTAACAATGACTTAAATTATGAGTATAAAATGAAAGATATGGACAGAATTTGAATACCTTAATTATTTGAGATATCAACCCAAGTACGAGATGCGGCTGTTCAAGACAGGTGCAGAAAAGAAGAATAAATTGCAAACAGAGGAAACACCAGAGAGGGACTTATTACGAAAGTTGATGTGGTTCAACTTACCCTGGCTTCAACCAAATCCTGCGTACCAATATTGACTACCGTGCAGCCAATAGCTTTGGCAGAATTGAGGCAAAGAGTGTGATTCTCATTTCTCTCCCATGGGTTTAGGACACGCTTTGTGTTAATGGCTCTCTCATCTATAGTCCCAGGGACAGCAACATTAATGAGTTTACTGCACAGAGAAGGAAACAGCATAAACAAGCATGCTTCAAACTATGACACTACTATCCAGAGAACGTTCAGCTGAAAAAGAATATCTACCAGAGGAGAACTCCATCTTTCACGAGATCAAATAAAGCATTTGTTGAAGGATCAATAGGAAGGAAATCCTTCAAAAATGGATCTTCTGCCAGGTAGCTATTGATGTGAGCAACATAAGAGGACTTTTCTGACACATTTATTGTATGCTGGAAAGTTGTTGAGGCAGCTTTAAGGAAAGAAGATTTCGAACCGCCAGATTTTGCTGTTGCTTGAGCTTGCAGATCCAGAAAAGCCTGTGGAAGTTTCAAGTTGACTTGCCAAGTGTGAGGAATAACAGAAGCAGCATTCCACTGAAATTAGACCAAAATATGCGAATGCACAAAATGACAGATCAGTGAGTTATTCCACAGACCCGGAGGAACGACTCGAAATCAATTTCATTGCCCATGTTGGTGTTGGATTCCTGCATGATGGCCTTGATCTCATCCTCGGTGAACATCTCGCTGAAGGCTTTCAATTTCGCAAAAATGGGCGGCAAATCTCCAAAAGTGACCCGGCCAGCTTCATTCTTCTGGGATATATACTAACAGGACCAGGACCAGGACCAAGAGAAATCATTTCATGCGACAGCGGAGAATCACGAATCCTCGGCCATATTGTTCCCAACAAAGAATAATAAAACGAAATTGGGAATACTTACTTTAGACTTGAGGGTTCGGAGCTCCACTTGGGTGAATTGGCTCTGAAGCCATGGATCAGATACAAGTACACCAACAAAACCAGCCATATTAGGCCTTTATTCAACGGAAAAACAAATCCCGAACCTCTGCAAATTATAGAAGTAGGAAGAAAACATAAAGATAAACGCATGAATTGCTGCAGAAATGAAAAAAGACAACGACAAGTAATCCGTAGACTATCGTTTGATCTTCTACACACATGAACAACCATATGAAATCTTTCCAAGCTTATGCATTGCTGATCATGCAAGGCGGTCACCTTTTGGACTGTCCGAAACGAGACCACGTAAATCAAATTTTTTTTGTTTATTTGCTTTTACCTTTTGCTGATAACAATGCTCTTGGTCTCTTACTCCCTCACATTCTGAAGTTAACTCGGCTAGAAATCGAATGCTGCTCCATCATGACGGCGACGGAATAAAACGCGCTGAAACCAAATGAATAATCGACGTCCGACGCATCAAATCAACAGCGCACACACAATGGCGCGACGAAGCCTCTTGATCCGAGATCACTGGATCCAGTAAGGACAAATGCTAGAAGAGAAGGAAGGAAGGAAGAAGATAAGGCAGGCACCTTGACTGCCCTTCGTTATTCTTCAGGTGCCTCGCTTAGAATCGTAGAGAGGGAGAGAGCGAGAGAGAACTGTTGGATTGATGGCAACGTGATGGAGACGGAGAGAAAAACGTGCCGCCTTCTGTTGTTTGCTCTTTCTTTTTCTCATCTTTTTCTCTTCCACTTTTTGTTATTAATTTTTTTAATAGGAATGCTATGAATTATAATTAATAATGAAAACAATTATAATGATTATATATTTCTTTTTCTTAAATAAAATATCAAATTTGAATATCATGAATTGAAAAAATTTACGATTAAGAGAGTTTTACCATCAATAAAAACTTGATTGAAACCTGAAGTAATTGAATTTTTTTTTTTTTTTGGTTTCCCACCCAGTGTCCGGTACCCGAAGGCTGGCCGACTAATCCGGATTCGGGGTACTGTCGGGCGATTTCCCGGGGACCCCTCCCAAGAAGGTCTGTTGCGTTCACAGGGGCTCGAACCCGGCACCTCTGCTTAAGCGACACAAGCCCCTTCCACTTGCGCCAACCTTCGTTGGTGAAGTAATTGAATTCATTATAATTCTGGATGCCCGTGGGATACGCTTTAAAATATATATACATATACATACATACATATATATATATATATATACACTCTCTCTAAAAAAGTAGTAAAAGAACCAGCCCATTGGGCAAATCAGTTCATTTTGGGTCCAGAAAGCCCATCTAGTCAGGGATGAATATCAGCCAGAAGATGGTAGGGAACGTATCGACCAGACGAAGCTCCGTGTCATTCCCACCACCGGTTTCCTCTGCTCCGCGCCACCTGAAAACAGATCAATGGCTGCGGCGGCAGCCGCCCCGGCGAAATCTGCTGTGGCACGAGACGAAGTGTACGTTGCCGCGGTGGCGCTTAGGGCCACACGGGGCCCCGCACAGTTGATAATGTCGGCTGCTTACACCCTCAACCTCTGGGACTTGCAGCATTTCATGGTCCTCATCAAGCCACCCTCTTCCCTTCCTGCTCCTCAGGTTCACTTCATCCCTGTCACTGGAATGTTCGAAAATCGGAAGTGCAGCACGTCTCTGGTTCTCGAGAATCCGGGGTTTCAGTAAATAACATCGACCAGTGTTATTTTCGTAGAGCTACTGCTACATCAATGACTTGTTCATCTTGGGATGTTCTTCTTTTGTATGATTCTGTTTGCAGTTTTGCGTTGATGATATGCTAAACATTTGCCGCATCACCAGATTCATGTGTTTGATTTTCAACCAGTGGACCCTGAGAACATAAACGCCGCGCTAGCAGCTCTTTCTGGTAGACCAGTTGCAGGTCGTACTATGAATCTCTGTTGATCCATGTGTTTCCGGTCCGGTCGTTTCCCGAAAAACTCTCAAGCGGTGATGTTCGTTTATTTCAGGTTCTATTTTCAAGAGGAAGTTGAAGAGGCTACCAAGGGAGAGGTGCTGGCTAGTCGGATCATCCCAAGCAGGTGCCTTGGAAGCAGCATTCGAGTTCAACGAGAGCTGGAAAACTGACCTGAGAATTGGGCATCATGATTGCCGGGATTATACCAATGGTATTTACTTCGATAATAAGATTCTTCCCTCTGTTTTAACCTGGCAACTTATCCTGTCAACTGCAACATTGCAGGATTAGTCGAGTACCTTACCGGTGAGAGAAACGTGCTGGACCGCCTCAAGAGCAATGACAGATGAACAGATAAAATTATGTACTGATAGTTTCGGAATGGATCGAGGGACGGTAACACTCGAGCCTAGTGTCTTTTGCATCCGTTTTCACTTATGTGCCTTGCTTTGCATTTGTACTAGAGTATTATCCTAACGCCTTGTCTGATTTCGCATTTGAATACTAAGTCTGATCTCTTATAAATCACGTTGGACTCTAAGGTAGACCTGGCCACGATTCAGGAACCGAGCGGTTCCGGTTCCGTGGCCCCCGGGAAACCGGACGATTTCGGTTTCGAACCGACAGCCCGGAACCGGCGGTTTGGACCCCTGCCAGCTGGGGGTTGGGCAATTTCTTTTAATTTCTCTAAGGTTCCAGTTTGGAAACGCCAGTTCCGGGCCGGTTCAAGTTTCGATTCGGAACCGCCAGTTCCTGGCTGGTTCAGGTTTCGGTTCGGAACAAACGATTCCAGTTTCTAAGGCAGGTGGAGCCGGCCCTGAACCTTAGCCCTCACGGTTCAAGGATGGTTCCGGGTAGGTTCCGGGCCCAAACCGGCCCGTGGCCAGCACTACTCTAGGGCGAGGGGTCTAGATTGCTTCTCACAAATTCCAAATCATGGTCGGCCTAACGTACCACCCACAATCCTCAATGGTTGTGAGTCGAAGTCGACTCTGATACCATATATACTACCACAGACCTGTCACCCAAAAGTACTGGCCGTTGGCACTCTCTAGATCACTAGGGCTTACATATATGCCCAATATTTTATCCTCACAAAACCGACGTAGGAATGGGGCATCACACAACTCGAAATCAAAAGACTTATCTGCCAATAGGACTCCCTCTGTTCCTATATTTCCCACTTTCTTCTATTGCATTCTAAACTCATAGATATCTTTTATAATTAAAAATAATATGCTTTTTAATTAATTTTTACGCATTTCCGCTAATACCCAAAAAAAAAATCTTGGATATTATCTAGTTATAGGCACTTAAGAAGGTGGGTCTTATCCTTAGGTGGGACAAAGGCCTAAATCTTGACTGAAACAGTCATATCACATAAGTAATGATGACGTGATGTATCCGTCAAATCAGAACTTAATATGTAATCAATAATCATATTGTTATCGTTACTAAATTCTAAAAAATATTTCAAAGAATATAAAAACTCCAATAAACGATAAACTATAATTGAAAAAATATATAAATAATAAATAAATTATTAAAAATATCATAATAAATAGTTAACCAAAATATAGAAATGACGAATTCTAATTGACGGACCTATGAGTTCGAAGAATTTCTCCTTAGGTGGAAGGCCCATATCCCAAAAATCAAGCTGCCAATCGCATTGCCACTCCTCATGTGCTACCCCTCTGCTTCCAGAACTTTGACTTTGACTTTTTGAGAGCGACGCTGACTGGTGGTGATAGTCAACCAACAGCATTTGAGGCTGCTGCGACTTGCGACATCCATCCACTCCACCCCACTCCCGCCATCGTTGGCCGAACGTGATCAGATAAACCAACCCGAATATTTGACCTCCAATTGCGTTAATTTGGGGGGTTCCCATTACCGATTCTTGGACATCACTCGTTGCTGTCTTCCTTTACAACACTGCATGTTCCTTGCACGACCCGATCGAAACCTTTCTAAGTAATAATAAAATAAAATAAAATAAATATAAAAGTGAATTGCTAGACTAAAAAAAATTCACAATTTATGGGTTTCCAACTATTCCATTAATTTCAAACCAAACCGGACCACTTATATTGAATTAATTATTAATTTTTATAAGAAGTAGATAGCCAGTTAATTATTACCGCAAGAATATGCCTCGTATAGTTTGGACATTTTAGAGTAAAACAGATACGATTCAAATTTAATATCCCAAATTGTTGGGTTCACCTCGGTTATAAAACAGTTTTTGAGACCAAACTCAATTACAAGAACTCTTTGAAATGATAAGAAAATGTGTAAATATAATTAAATTGAATTTTTTTTTTAAAAAAAATATTGATGGCTATAAATTTCGTTTTTAGAATGAATTAAAAGGATGAAGAGGATAAAAGAGAACGAGAAAATCTTATCGAGAATATTTGGCTCAAGGCCTCGAGATCATAAATCGAGAGTAATAGAATGGCATCAAACCTCTTTTATTATTTGAAAGAAAATTAAAAAAAGTTTGTCGAGGACTTGAAACAAATCATGAGCCTACACAGGGCGAGTTCGTTGCGTAAATCACTCACAGAAATTAACTCGTGTAAAATCTTCACAGGTTTTAAGGAACAACTTTGTATGCAGTAAGATCTAAATAATAGCTGTTACACTGAATATTTACTCTTAGACAGGGTTGCAATTAAGTGCGAAAACGACAACCACTGAGGGTGTTGATGATGATGACGACGATGATGGTTATGTTACATCACTCATCATCATCGTGATGGCACCCATACATGGATGGTTATACAGAATCTGACTGTACAGTACAATCACGATTTTTCAGTTACTGCATTGCAACGACCGTGTTTAAGTACCACAAATTTTCAGTCACAATTTTATAAAGTTTCCCAGGCAGCCATATGCATCCATTACATTTCTAGTGTTCTTCCATATTACATACAATACCGATTGATATGTGATTCGCGCTTGCGGGGATGGGTTTGGGACGGGCGGCGATCGCCTCCCAAACTTGGTAAAATTTTCAGTACTCGATACAGAATCGACTAATTTTTTCTGTATTTTTTTACGAACTGTCTTATTTCATCTCGAAAATCCATTCTCTAACCCCATATTGAGTCTGGTCTGCCCCGCGTGGAGTTTCTGGATCCATCCCTGGATTCGTGTTCGTGTACAGATGCCATCTCGCTCAGTGCTCTCAGATTTCGTAAGCAACTTTGACGATTAATTCCCGATGGATTATATAAGGAAATTCGATGCTTAATTCTATATTGCTCGTACAAGAATAAGACGCACGCGTAGGTTGTTAGTACGGTAAACTTTTTTCTATAACTAAAGAGGATCGAAATAGGTAATAGTTTGTTATACCCTTTCATTCAATTTGGTTTTCGAGGTTGAGTCTTGCTAGCAATGAGATCCACGGATAAAAAAGTTTTACCTCGACCGTACAGTTCAGCACGGAATCTGAATTGATCGGGCCTATTTATAAATAGGGAAAAAAAAACACAATACCCAATCAACATGTACATGGACTAAAGAGCCACTGATGGATTTACGGGGCTTGAGGGGTCGATCATCCTCCTGAACTCGATAAATTCTATAAATTTCATGTAAATTTTATATAATTTTATTTATTCTTACTAAAAATACATAATTTATTTTCTAATGTTTTTTACATTATTTTTTTTTATAGAATTTCGTTCTATATAGATTTTCTAGATCTGTCCGCGTAAATAGATTTTCTAGATCTGTCCGCGTAAAGAGGGATGAATAAGTTCTGTCACCGGGAGCTTTTTGTCTCGTTCTGGTCAATCAAGATTAACTTTAAAAGGGACCAAATTCTTTTAGTAAAAAAGGAATATTCTCCACATATGTGCAACATGTATGAATGTACGTGCCACATTTTCAGTGAACTCGATGGCCTCGAAGAAAGATCCCAAAAAGAAAAGCTCACCTTCAGAAATGAAGACATGGACAGCTTTGTCGGCATGTTGGCCTGTCATGGGCCCCACAAGTACAACATTAGGACGTGATTGGACTGCGCGTGGCTATTTTCTTTATTTATAAAAATTAATTCTTGACTATTTATCGAACAAATATTAATTTTTTATATAAAATTTTATTAAATTTTAATATGAGTGAAATTTTTATAATTTTTTAACTCTAAGTTCTATGCATGTTAAAATTTGAATGGTAATTTTCTTGGTTAAATTTTTTCGATCAATAATAATTATAATAGGTTTAATTTTTTTCGTGTAAATTAATATCCAAAAATTCTATAGACACTAACTTAGAGTTGATCCAGTGATTCGCTCACTAGACTCCCAAGTGGACGATCTCAGGATCGAATCTTAAGTTGAGAGAGTCAATAGGAATTTTTCCAGTGATTCCGGTCTGATTGTAACAAATTAGTCTCGACGTGCACTTCGACTAACTTATGAATACTGCATGGTACAAACAAAAAGTTCTTCGGATTGGTACATTAGGGTAAAACTCTCCTGTAATGAGCTCTCTCTACTAACAGAGACCTGAACTTGAGAACACTGTTTAAGGAAAATAAATATCTTATTACTTGAATAAATTTATATCTATAGATTTATTTATTTTAATTTAATTAATAATATCTCAATTTATATGAAAATTTTCTGCTACAGATCAGCTCACACATCACAAGCCCACTCTAAAAGGCCACGCTACCACATGCCTTTGCATGAGAAACACAGACGCGGGAAGCACTGATCATACCTCACACCTCTCTCCCCACTACCACCCCCTCCCTTCTTCCCAGTATTACGAAAACGCCACTCCGAGAAGAGAATAAGATAGCAACCAGAGGGCTCTCCGCACCCCTGGCCGGCGTCTCCTGATTTGATTCCACAATCGGCTGCCGGAACTCCTCCTCTTTCCAGCCGCGATGTGGCGAATCCTTGCGTCGGTGAGGCGGAACCTCCAGAACATGCTGAAGAGCCCCAGGGTGGCCGACGAGACCGCGGTTGCTGATGCCGGAGGGGCTGGCGGCGCTGATCTGCGCCGAAGACCTGGCGGAATCTCTGCCGTGTACGGCATCTACCGGGCGTCGGCGTCGGTTCTGGCCTGCTTCTCCGGGCCGCGCGTGAGCGGCACCGACGGGGTGTGGGCGTCCGGGGAATTCGGGCACGCGTCGGAGCTGAACCACCTGATGGTGAGCGACAGCATGCGGTACGCGATCTTGATGTAGGAAAAAAAAACGGACGGCTTAGATTCGATCTCTGGGTGTTCGTTGAGGAATGGATTTATCATTTTAATTTCTCCTTTTTTTTTCATTTTGCTAATTAATTCCACCACCTTGTGCATAAATATTATACAGGAAGGAAAGGATGAAAAATAAAAAGATTTCCCTTTTGTACCCCTTTTTTCCCTAATTTGATGCATTTTCTGGATAATATGAAAATATATCGAACTCAAATTTTAGCTAATTTCCAGGTGTAAAAATGGGCATTACTAATTTAAAAAAAATCTTAAATAATTCTATCTCACTGTGACGTGACGAGAAAAAATTAATTAAATTACTTTAATTAGTGTTAATTCATGAATTAGACATGTATTTGATATTAAATTGAATGTCTAAATATAAATGTAATTCCATGAGGGAAAAATCCATAAAATGCAAGAGAGAAAAATAAAAGGCAGTAAAAATGGACATAATTTAATATTTAAAATTTTAATAAATATTAATTAATTCATATTTAGTTTAAAAATATATTCAAAAATCATGAAATCCATGATTTCATAATGAGCAAGTGGGCAAGCAGAGCAGGAAGAGACACAACAGCTGCTCCAACTTGTTGCTTTGATAGTGCTAATATAATTCATCGAAAAAACTGAAGTATTAATATTATTTCAGGTTTAATTTAAAAAAAAAAAAGGAACTTGTTGCTTTGATGAATCCTCACCGGAAAAAAGTCCCCTTTTTTTCCATTTTGTTTTCGTCGTGGGCATTATGCCAAGTTGAAATTTCTTTCTCTTTTCCTTTTTACTTTTTATTTTTCCCATAAATAACTCATTTATGGAAATTAATCATAAAAAAATAAAAACAGTCGTGTGTTAATGATGCTCTGGAGATTATTCGCCTTGCAGCCATAGCCAAAACCTTCGATTGCTGTGGTCGATGGGGACGAAGACCGAACATCGAATTTCGATTCGATTATAATAATTAAGTTAGTGGCATAAATGCACTGTGATCCAATGCACCTTTTTCGTTGTATTTACTTTTGGCATTGCTTAATGGAGAAGTTTTTTTTTCTCTCTCTTTTTGGGAAATATTGTTGAGCTCCAATTGACATCCTTTATCCTTTATGTCATGCATTTGGTTTTGGTTTGGCTGGGTTCGGTTTGCTTTTGGGTGTGAAAATGACAGAAGGAATAAAGGCTTCAAAAGATGGAAGATAAATAGAGCCCCCCCGGCTGATAGCGATTGATTGATTGAACGGCATTATTGGCTGATGGGACTCCTTCGTTCATCCGTCTCCCCTTCCCACATCTTTAGGTCGCGTCAATTTTCACTCTCTGTCGAACGGGCGGAGGGGAGCGGTTTCCACGGCTGCTGTTGAAGCTAGTGCAGGTAATGTTTAGCAGCGATGGTGGCCCGGTCCTGAAACGTAGGACTGTTCAAAGAAATCACGAGATTGAACCGGACCGAACCGAATTAAAAATAGCTGAATTGTTCAAATCGGTTGGCTAACAGGTTCGGTTAATTACTTGGTATCATTAGTTCGGTTAATTACGGTTAACAGAAATGAACCGCTTTTTAATTAATAAATAAATAAAACAAAAAAATAAAATTAAAATATACAATTTTAATCAAAAAATATATATTTAATTAAAATTTTACGATTTGGTTAAGTTAATTTCCAAACTAAACCGGACTGATTGTATTTTTATAGTTAAATTTATTTATTTACTTAAAACACCGATTAACCGAATCATTCGAACCTTTTTTAAACAATTTGATTTTTTTCCTCATCAAAAGGTTACGGTTCGAACCATATACTATTCGAACCGGGAATGTGGTTCGGTTCAATTCTATTCCGTTTGAAACGATCTTTCAAACTAAACCGGACCACGAACACCCATACTGAAACGGGCTCTTTTGCCCCGGTACTTTGCCGCTCTGATCCAGTGGCCCGATCACGCGGTTCGCCCTGGTCACATGGACTTGATCGAGGACTATCCAGAAAATCCATCAGTGTAGACGAAAACTCTAAAGATTAGGTCTACGGTGCAAAAATAAGTTTAATTTGATAAAATCTTAATGAAATTGGTGAAGTCTGTATAATAAATATTTCACGAGTTATTGAAGATCCCGAAATGACGATGGTAGAGTAAATCAAATGCACGAACATCGAATGGAATAAACATAGAACAGCAGCAGAAACATAGTATCTGATCCGTCCACGGCAAACAGTCCTCTTCTAAAACAAATGTCCACTAGTATACTAAATAATACCCAAATACAAAATAAAAAAGGAGAAATAAAACAGAAAAATCTGGCCATGGTTCAAAAAAATTAAAGATGAAAGTGTGTGGTAATACAACTCTCTGATGATACGGTATCGATCCGGGAATCCAACGACATATAAAGCAGCGCTCGAGGTGACTGGTCAAGCCCCGTGGTATGATCGGCCGCTACCGTAGCCGTTTGCCATGCTGAGGGAGGGGTGTTTCGGGGGATCCGGCGCTGATCTCCTCCTCCTGACGACAATGTACCAGGTAACAGCCTCCAGCAGCACGGCGAGGGAACCCAGGACGATGAGGATGGTGACGTACGTTCGTTTCCAGAACTTGGATGGGTCGAGGATCTCGAGGCCCTTGAAGACGTTCACGATGCTGAGGACGACGATGGTGTACCCGATGGAGTGGTGGTAGATGTTCCAGAAGAGCCTGTACTTGTGATCCTTCTTGGGCCTCAACAGCAGAGCAAAGACCTGCAAGGAGAGCAACCAGAGATGAGCCTGTTAGCTAATCCGGGGGGAAAACGACATTCCCGACCCGAGCAAGGTTGCCGGTGAAACCCGAGCTGATCGATTAGCTCAACAGGATCATTCCATCGAGCCAGGGGCCCGAATAACATCAAATCGATATTACCGTTGTCATACCATAGGGTGACGAAGCAATTAGCATATCGTCAAGCCCAACGTTTACCATAGGATTTCTTTTAATAAATTTGGTATGTTAGTTAAACAATCAATGTTCTATCAAACTAATCAATAAGAATAATTATGATTGATAATTAATAAATAACGATTTTGCAGTGGTAATTTACATAATAATCACAATGGAGAAGGGGAAAGGAAATAAAGAATAAGCTTCACAGTTGAACACTTTCCACTTAAACAATGATGAATTTCTTATCATTTATTTATTTTTTTCCCTAAATTGTGCTCATTAATTAGAAGGGTTGACTTTGCAAAGATCATTAGGACTGTTAATTGGGCTTTTTTTTTTTTATTGTAAATCACTTAAAAAATCGTATTTTAATGTCGCATTATAATACGCTTAACACTAATTATGACAATATTTAGTTATAAAATTTTGTATAATTTGATTATTTGGCAAATTTCTCCCCTATGCACATGAAATATTGGAAATTTATTGAGTCACATTGTCAAGGGTTGAAAAGGAAGAGGGGGAAAGAGATAGGGCACCTGAAGGGTTCCACCGATGAAAAGGACAGCACCAACGGGGCCATGATAGCCGGTCTCGCCACCAGAGTCGCCCAGTTTGAGGCCCGTAGCCCACCCGGCGACCCCGACTATGTAGGCCGAGGTCTGGCAGGTGACGTGCAGGTAAAACCATGCTGGGTCCGCTCCCTCGAACACCTTCAGGTATCTTGCGATTATCACCCCCATTGGCATCAGGGTTCCCCAGCTCACCGCATTCAGCACTCCGTGCACCTGCAACAAAGTCGAGTTCCGATCTGTCACGGACAGATCCGAACGATATGGTATCGAAGTAGTCATCGGATCCTATGTCATGTATCAGTTAATAAGCTTTAGTGGCTCGGGTCAGAGCTTTGAATCACAGAGAATCTACATATTCGAGACATTAACTACAATTAAGAATTTGTGCAGAGAAGTCGGAGGAGAGACTGTGGTCAACTGTCAATAGAATAGAAACCATTGCCTTGGCTATTGACGAAGTAGTGCTGTGCCACTACTACTTGGGTCAACACATTCTAATCGATGTTATAATACAGAGAAAATTATTTCGACTCGATATGACCTCTTCCAATCCTCCTTCGATGATGACGACGGCGAAGCTTCCCGATCTCGAGTTCGACCATAGATACGATTCAGTTTTTCAGTAAGAACTAGATGATTATGGTAATCTTTGCAATTTTCTGAGAGCTGCGGTGTTTCATTTTTAGAGAAGAGAACGAACACTTACATTCTTCCTTCGCTGTAGTGAGCTGAATGGCGAAGACCCACCAGAGGATGTGCTCCCTGAGCTGCCACCGTCGTCACCGTCGGCGTCGCCATCGCCTGTGCCACTGCTGCCTCCTCCACTAGTTGCCCCGGCGACAAAACTCAAAGTCCCCATCGACCGCCCATTAGCACCGCCAGTCGGGTGAGTGGCAGGCTTCCCGTTCTTCATCGGCCCCTCCTGCCACACCTGGTTCACGCTCGCGGTGCCCGAAGCAAGCTGGAGTTTCGCGAATATGGTCATCTCTCCGTTCACAAACGTTGCCGAGATGCTCGGGACACCGAAGCTGAGGCTCCCCTCGGGCATCGCGGTGTCGTAGCTGGTGATGGGGGAGGTGTAGGCGTGCGTCGACCCGGTGGCAGAGTCGAGGTACGCCACGAGGGCTTGGCAGCCGATCATGCCACGGCCGGTCGGGTTGATGGCCCAGGAGACCCACTGCGAAGACGTGCTGCCGGTGCGGCGGAAGGCAATCTCGGCCGTGCTGGTGGACTGGTTGAAGTTCCAGTGGAGGAAAGAGCTGAGGACGGGAAGGTCGACGCAGGAGTTGTAGACGGTGTTGCCGGTGAACTTGTAGCTGCTGCAGCTCTGTGAAGAAGCTGAAATGAAGAGAAGAGGAATCAGCAACAGCAGCGCACGACACAGAGCTGCTATGCTCTTCTTCATCTTTACGATCTGGTCTGATCTGTGTTCGGGTACTATGGAGATCTCAGGATTTTCTTACTTCGTAGCTCAGATGTCGTCGCTAAGGTGGTTATATATAACATGAAGACATGTAATGTAATGTCATGCGAGGAATTATCAAAGAGAAAAAAGATATACTGAATTCCTAGTTGCCATTTGGGGAAGGTTTTGCGTGGAGGAAACGAGGAACAAGCCATCTAGTGATTTCTTAATTATATGCTCAAGAACGATTATCTAATAGTTTAAAATGTACTCTTTAAAATTTCACATTTCGATCCCTTCTACGTGTTTGAGTCAAAACATTTGCTAGAAATGTGCTATTTGCATATGAGTTTGGAAAATACCAAATTCTTAAACTATACTATCATTTTTCTTTTACTATCTTGGGATAATTTTAGGAAAAAAGACATTTTTAGTTATCAGTCTTTCGTGTTTTTATCATTTTAGTCATAAATCTTTATTTTTTGTCATTTAAGTCCTCAATCTTTTGAATTTATCACTTTAATTTTACTATTACTTTTTCCATCCAAAAAAGCATATGTCATATAAAAAAGGAGATTTCATTCAAAAATTATTTTGCAACAAAAATATTTTTTTAAAAAAGCATATGCAATCCCTAATTAATGAAATGCTAATTACTAATAAGTGTTTCTTCTAAAATTAAAACTCGTTTTTCTTAGAATGAGTCACAGTTTTATAATAATAATAATAGTTATCAATCAATTTTCAATTAGGAATGTATCTCAATTTTGAAGTAGACGTGTTCAACTGTAAAACTCTACAGATATTTTTCACTTTTATTTATCTTTTCCTTATTTATTTACTTTTTAAAAAATAATTTTTTGTTGAAAAATAATTTTTGGATGGAATATATTTTTTATGGAAAAAGTAATAGAATGACTAAAGTAGTAAAAACTCAAAAGTTTGAGGACGTGATAACAAAAAATAAAGATTTAGAACTAAAATGGTAAAAAGACGAAAGGTTGAGAACCAAAAGTGTCATTTATTCAATAATTTTATAGGATAGTTCATTAAAAAATTCTTAATTTCAGGTTAAGAATGAAAGTAATGCGACAAACATGATTAGTTTATTTTATTGAAACACCGGCAATCTAGAGACGCCCACAAACTTATTTTTAATAAGACATGACAAACCAAAAAAGTGAAAAATTCTTAGATGAATTGAGTTCACGAGTGATGCGGTAAATTTAACCAATTAATGTTCGACAAGTAAGTAAATATAATTAAAAATAAACATTTTAAATAAATAAAAAAGATTATACGATATTTAATAATAACGTATTAAATATTTATTAGTAAAGTTCACGATTAATGTGGTGATCTGCACTCATATAAGAATCTCTTAAAAAAGAAAGCTCTGTTGGAAAAGTATTAGGATCGAGAAGTCTAAAGAACAGCTCATCCGTTGGCGTGTGGCCGGCATGTGGTTGCCATTATAATATTCAGTACAATTATATATATGCTACTTGAACTTATATTATTTTAATTGCTGTACACTTTTTTTTTCCTTAACTCACACGGTTTTTAACTAGAGTAAGGCCGCGGTTCACGGCCGTTGACAGAAGCTTTATTTTATTCTTGCAGTCTTCGATGTAAGATGTGGTTCACCAATAGGTGCGTCGTATTTGGGCGTGTTGTAGAAATTTCCTCAAACAGAATTTAAAATTTGGGGTTTAATTTAATAATAAAAATTATGTATATAATAAAGTGGCGTGTGGCTGGCGTGTGGCTCACAGGCGAGATATTCGTAGTTTTATAGATGACTGGACGAAGAAAACTTACAATTTAATTGACAGCTCATTTCTGCACCAAACACGCCCCAACCCAAGCATAATGTGTTGTATATACTTCGTAAAAATATGATATCACAAATCAATAAGATTCAGTCATTTTTATAATTTTTTTATTTTAAAGTTTTCAAAAAAAGTAAAATAATTAAATCTTATTAATTTATAACACTACGTAAACTCTATCACACTGTATACTCGTTGGAGCATCACCGGCTGAAGCCCTTCCCAGTGTCTTTTACTTGAGAATATCATAAGTAAAACATTTCATTAACTGTAATTCCATTTTTCTACATACATCACCAGATATCTAAAAATTTTAATGCACACCAATAAGATTAATTCGTTAATCGATAAAACTCTTCCATTATTAAATTTCCTTCATTCAAAATACCCGACCCAAGATCTTGCTAGAAAGAGGTTTAGCACCAACCGTGCGGTTCACTATAATCCCATTTCCCCGTGAAAAGAATGGGAGTCTTGCTGCCCTATGCATCATACCACCACTCAGCATTGATGCTCTCCAAAACAGGTGAAGCTACTGATTAGAATACGTCTCCATTCAAGCAGAGGGTAAATTACGGGCATCGACAGGGCGACGTGAGTATAAAAGATTGGTGTATTCGTTCAAAGCA
The DNA here is from genome assembly GCA_037672795.1 of Lagerstroemia speciosa. Taxonomy (NCBI): domain Eukaryota; kingdom Viridiplantae; phylum Streptophyta; class Magnoliopsida; order Myrtales; family Lythraceae; genus Lagerstroemia; species Lagerstroemia speciosa. Next base: position 10,146,838 of record CM075287.1, read on the forward strand.
TCGACTATATGCTAGTGATTCAATCTACTTTACCATACCACCCGTGCTCTGAGAACCCTGGAAAATTTGTCCTGCCAATGAGACAGTGACAGCATACCTAGAATATAATACTAACCCCAAGGTGGTTTCCAAATCCGAAAGGAACCAACCCGCCAACAGTTTCATTTGTACCTCAGCTCACAGAAACAAAAAAGAAATCTAAAGAGGGTTCGGAGCTTACCAGGAATGTGCATTTCTCTTGCCTTTTCCATGTTCATCAACAGTCAGCCGTAAGCAATTACGTCCCTTCAATCCTGTTGCCGTTTTTTAATCACAACTTGCACCATAAAGAAACCCCACTTAACGTTAAGTGGCCAAATTCCTGACCACTAAATTGAGCAGATATGTAAGAAGTGAAAAGGATGAGCTTTTTACCAAGCCTTCCTTGTGTTTCAAAGGAGTAATTGATTGACTGCGAACTTAATGACTGAAATTTTCTTTCAGGTTTGTCAATGCTTTGCCTGCAGCCTGAACCTCATCTAAGAGGATCCAACATAAGCCCCAGGAGATGTATAATTTCTCCAACGGCGACGGTGCCAATATAATTTGATCACCGAGATATGGGCAGTTCATCCATGTGGCAATCAGATTCCAGATGAATTATTTGGTGGCAACAGTATCTTCCTTTAATGGATGTGAAGCATATGACCATGATAGTTTTTATGAATATCATGTTTGAATTTAAAAATTTCTAGAAAGTGGAATAAAATAATTTAGATGAGTGCCTTACAGGCGATGATGAGTAGGGTAGGAAAAAGTGGAGCAGGGCTCCATGGAACTTAGAAAAACACCAACCCAAACAAAAGTACAACATTCAATAAAAATCATCAAAGTGATTTTGATGACCTATTAATTTATAAAATTAAGAAATAACGTCACTAGCTTTGATCGTAATTTGGCCATCCACTATCAAAAAGCCATATATATACATATATATTTATTTGGGTGTGCGCGCGAAGAAAAATTGATCATGTTTACCAGAAACAATGTACCTGGTCAGCTCAAGACTTGGAATAGCTTAAACTGCAGCTTAGCTTGCCCCCACCAGCCTCCCTTACTTGCACCTGCACTTTATACTCCCAACTCTTTCAAAAGATGGCAAATATTGTCAAAATGATTGAAAGAAGTCAAATTAAACATTATGTTTCAATCATCTGATGCGGATTTGTATGGTCATGGCCTAATGATGCGCAATCTGAACTCCCTTCTTTAATTGTTTCTCAGTCCTCTGGGCACGAAATGAACCCAGGAGGAACTCGTAACTTAATAAATCAACCAATGATCTATATAGTGCTGATTATGACTCCATCCTATGGACAGCATGGAGGAAGAGGACAGAAGTGCCTTCAAAGGGATCGAGTTTCAATGCACATTCTAATTTTATAGAAGAGATGGATCAGCATGTAAAACTTTTCCCCAAGTCAGAGGTACATAAGGGCTACACCACATATTTGCAACACTGAGTGGTTCTCCTTCAAGCTCGTGAAACATTGAAATGGAAAACAAAATATAAGTTCGTTTCTGTCCTCTTGACAGTTTGGTCAGAGAAAAATAACTCCAGAACATTCATTTAATCCTCTGAACAGTGGCTCATAAATTCTGAACCAGCTATATTAAAAGAAGAAAATGTTTCCTGACAGCTATTTGTGTGTGAACTCAGTACCAAGTAGGTGCAGCATCTCCTTCAGCTTCGGCTCTGATACTGATAGCTCCAAAGTCACCTGTTGAGAATGTTGGGAAATTAGCCATGTATTAGCAACAGCTAGAATTAACAGACAGCAATGCCATATCAGAAGTGCCAGTCCTAATGCATTTCTATTGTCAGCGAACGAATGTGCATACTCCTGTCATTGGTGAGCAAATATGCCAAGTTCTTGAACCATTCTAAGATTAGAAGTCTCACCTCCTTGAAGATTTCACTTTGAGAAACCTCCTCAAAACCCTGCAGCCACCATTGTGAAGCTACGTCAGCTTAAGAAAACAACAAGCATTAATTGCATGGGATCAAGAAGAACGTAATTCATTTCAAATGGAAGCCTCATCAAGTTTTCCCTTCTATACCATGAGCAATAGAATTTTATCAGGGTGCTGAGCAAAAATTAATCCACGTAAATGATAAACCTGCACAAGCACATATGCAGCGGAGAGGGGGAGGAGAGAGAGAGAGGGAGGAGAGAGAGAGAGAGGGAGACCAATTTCCGGAACATATTAAGAGATGCTCCATTTGAATCTCCAATTTTTGCGCGGAACTTCATGATCTTAAGATTCTTGACAGCAAAAGCCATCATCAGCAAGACAGATTCCTTTCCAAGTCCTTTGCCACGGCTAAGCTAGAAGAAGTGAGATAATAAGGAAAATGATGGACAGCAGATAATAGACAATATACAGTTTGTGTACATCTAAATCTACCAGGAGACAGTCAAGTTAATGAGAAAAATTCCTTTATCTCACACAGCAATATTTGAGAATTCCACAGGAAGCAAAATGCATGGCAGCATCTCTTTCAAATGTTATATATGAGGACACTTGGTCAAAAATTAGTCTCCTCTGATAAATTATGTGTTGGATTTTCTTTTACTTAGGAAAGAGGACGGTAAGATTTGCTACAGGTTGAACAGAAATCATTTTTATGATAACCAGGTATTTGTGCAGCATCCAAATCTAGAATCATCATGAAATTTATGTCAAGAAAGATCAATCATGAAAAGAATACAATAAGCAACCACTGAAAGAACCAACAAAAAATAAGTCGACCAGATCACGTAATCAACATTAGGTTTGTGGGGAAAAATGGGAAACCAAGTACCTTTTTGATTCAGCAATCATTATTTCGATTTCTGCCATGTGGGGGTCATCCAAGTCATTCATGTAGATGTTCACATCACCAACCATTGCTGGAATCAAAGTTGCAAACTCTTGCTTAGTTTAACGAGGAAATGACATTATTATCCACACACAGAGAAATAAACATGGAAAATGAGCAGAGAAAAAACAGATAGAATTACAGTAATCGAAGATCAAATCCACTTTTTAGGTTTTTGTCAACTTTTACAACAATGCTGAGAGATGTTTTCTCCAAACAAGTTGCAGGTATATCCTCAAAAGAACCAAAAAGAAAAAGAACAGATATGAAGTCTGCAGTAGCTTGATGACAATAATATTTTCTAACAAGTGACTGTAATGAATTTAAAACAAATCTAACCTTTTCCAACAATATAAGTTAAAAAACTCTACACAGAATGCAAAAGCTAGTTAGCTGAGATTCATTTCAGGATCCTGTATGCAAAGTATTGTACTGAAAGCTTCTCCATAGAGTTCAGATTTTATCAGAAAAATAGAGATTCCAAGTAAACACTTCGTAGTAGTTCTGGTGATGATTAAATTCCTTATTGTAGCAAAGAAAAATGCAGAAGGAAAATGTGAAGCAGGAAATTTTATGACTACAGATGAGATTCAACTGACCAAATTTTCATCCCCACAGACTTGAAACTAGCTAGCAATATTGTTATTCTGACATCCAAGTTTAATTCCTCATGCCCTAAAGAAGCTCAACACAGTTGATGCTAACACTCCAAAAAGACAGTAGCTCTCCGACCTTTTGGATTCTAAAGAATGATTTACATTTCCATTAGAAAAATAACCTTTTTTACCTCCTCTCTATTTCCCCCAGTGGCAAGGGACGGTCCGAAGAAGAGGTGAATCTCCCATTTGGATAAGTTAGGGCTAACAATTAGGGTTTAAGCATAGATCTATTGAGCAAAATATTTCAACTAACTCGGGGATAAGATACGGAACCTACCTTCTACGTGAGGATCTCCTCTCGTGAATTGCCCCTCCACTAGATCCCTGTCGACTATGATGAACGTTTGCTCTGCAAAAACAATCTCCAAAGACTCACTATACGTCAACATATCTTAATCGAAGTATCAAGATCGAATCGCACTTTCAATCAGCCTCAGAAGTAAAACTGCCAGCCGATTGAATAACCGAGATACCGAAGCACGACGAGTCAATCACAGAGTGTGAGTGAGAGAGAGAGAGTTTAGCGTACTGAGGGGATCGAGGGTCCAGGATCGCTGCATTTGATATTCCTCGTCGAGGGAGAGTGGCTCGGAGCCTGTGGCTTCGAGGAGAGCAGGATCCTGCATCCACTCGTGGTATCTGGGGACGTGCGCCGCCGTGTAAGGCACGAGTATCACCTTCTCTCCCTCCACCGTCGTGTCCACTCCCATCTTCTAAGTTTCCAATCCACTCCTTCAGTCGCCGTGGACCGCCAATTCTCTTTTCTTTCTCCGGTGGGTAAATTGCACCAATGGTGCAAAATGTTTTCCCATTGTTTCTTCTTGATGCAAAAAGAATTTTTTGTTTCTTATTGGTACAAAAACTTTTAAAACTGTTTCTTATTGATACAATCTGTTAATTTATCATAACTGTGTTAAATTTAAAACTGATATAATATTCAATTGAATTTAAATACTGATGTGAAATCTACCTTTTATTTTACTTGATCCGACCCGACAAGTATTTCTGTCATTTCCCTTCGTTAAAACCCTAAACGAAAGAAAAATAAAAAGTTAAAAATAAAGGAATTAAGTCGGGTGAAAGTTTTTTTTGAAAAAAAAATCCTAGTCGGATAGGATAAAATAATATGCAGATTCTACATCCGTTTTTAAATTCAATTGGATATTATATCAGTTTTAAATTTAACATTGTTATGATAAATTAACAGATTGTATCAAGAGAAAATAATTTTAAAAGATTTTGTATCAATGGAAAACAAAAAATTCTTTTTGTACCAAAAAGAAACAGTGACAAAACATTTTGCACCATTGGTGCAATTTTCCCTTCTCCGGTCGATTTTCTGTACAGAGAAAGAAGGCGCGCCACCCTCCGCGGGGGAGACCAAGGCAAGAGCTACCTCCCTGATCCATACGGCGTCGTTCGCACGCTGAATCTTTGGTGAAAACGGTTTCATGTCCCTTTCGCGGGCATGTTTCCCGTGTCTTCACTGAAAGGAAAACATTTTCAATTTTGTGCACGGTACCGAAAGTACGTGCCGATCGCAGGTGTTTACCTTATAATCTCCGAATAGTCAGCTCATAATGTCTCGAGGAAATAGCAAGACTCGAACTATGAACAGAGAAATCGAAGTAGTACCGAGACAACCCAATTCGAAAATATCGGCCATGTATTCATGTCTAGCAATAAGCAGTCGGATTTACCATTTACATTCACTTTGCTTCAAGGCCAAGTAGAGCAGTCACAATTTGAAATTCAAATTTGATATGAATCAGTTCACTGGCTGATCCTTCTGCAACTGAAAGTAAAAGGCTAACAAATGCAACTTATCACTAGCCGCCTACTAACGCAGAAAACTGGTAATCACACTGGTATCTCATTCGAATGAAGTTCGATGATAAGAAACTCGTGAAAAAGAGAGATTGAGAATGCCTTTCTTGGGGAACCCTTGAACGTTTCACACCAGGTAAAAATCAAGAATCTTCATTACAATCTGCAGGACAAGAGTGACAAACCTTGCGGACGATTCAAAAATCTAAGCCACATAGAAAAGAATAAAGATCCCATTGCAGTCTAAAGCTTTCTTCTTCGTATCGTTGCCTCACCGAAAGATGCATGATACATATCTCACTATTATACCCTGCAAATCTAAGGAAAAACTTACATCACTCGGAACTGAAAGACATGAGCCTGAAAATTGTACCTCAAAAACTCAAATCCGCCGATACAAAATCCTCTTTTTTTGTAATCTGCTACCCTGAAGATTCAATTCTCCAAAACAGGGCACCCCAGTTAGCTCTAAAATAACCGACTTCGTTTTCCCACTGAAACATTGAGAAGAGAATGCACCCAAAATCAGAGTTCACCAAGCTTCACCGACTAGTTCTTCACCTAAAGCAGCATTTTTGGCATTGAAAATGATCTCCTAGAAAGCAATACCTGCTGCAAGCAAAATAGAAAAAGAGGCATTTCAGACCAAAGCAAAAGGTGAATTCACTTAAACATTAACAAACTCGTCTGTCATATTGGAAGAGGATTACAGAACTTGTCCTTAAAACTCAGTTTATAAAATTTTACTATATATAGCTTATAGAAAACATGTTAGACAATACTAAGAGTCAGCTGGGTAAGTCAAATACATAACCAAAGTCTGCTTAACACAGCACCCTTTCAATTAACTCAAGCATTATGAGTTGCTAACAAGTTTAAACGACAAGTTTTGTTTTGTTTTCCTAAATGCAAGACTGCTCATACTGCAGATTAGAAAACCACCCTGGGGAAAACAAGTAACAGGGCTGACATGCTATTAGATCTTCTTAGTTGTATTTCATTTTCATTTTCATTCCCGCTTCTCATGAACGCTCTTTATCCCATCCTTCCAATCCTTCTTCCCCTTAGTTTTTTCATTGAAAAAGATATTCTACATGTCCTATCGGCAAGCATGAGTAAACACCATTTCAAACTGCTTGTCCACAAATGGCAGTCACAGAATATGAAGCTACCTAAGGAACTACAGCGAGGATGTGAAGCTAACCTTATCAAATAATGATTGCATGTAGGAAAAAAGGTGTGACATATTAGCACATTGAATTTGATAACTGATAGCATATGCACTAGATGTGGCATTTTCTACCTCTAGCTCCAAAATTACACGCTGAAAAGTGCTAAGCCATGGTCATCAACTTCCAATATGTTCCTTGTCAATATACGTTCATGATGCAATTAAAAGTACTGAGCACATTCTTTCAGTCATATATGTGCAAAAGATTAGCAAATTCGACCAACCAGCATCTTGACATCCAAAAGCCCCCTTATGGTATCATAGGTGTTGGAGGCACACAAGTATGTTGAGCACATAGACAAAGAGAGACCCTGCTTTCGGTATGACCCATGCTGGCAATCATCTGACTTCCTATACAAATCTATCTCAGTAATTTGGAGTACCAATAGAAGCACAATACTATATATGAGCTGGAAAGCATCACTTGTCCCAAAGAAGGAGAACCAATATAAATACACGTGTACATAGAAAACATGAAATTAATCTTTAGAAATTATTTTTCACAGACTATTGACGGGATTACAATCATCAAATGATCCATTTTGAATAACAAAACAAAAGGAAATGGAATATCACACAAACTATAGGGTGCATCAAACTGCTTCTGCATCCAATTCCATCACATTGAATGGGCCATAAGAGCCAATGCCCAAGGAGTACCAAAACTGAGTGAGCGCATGAATCTCTTAGGCCATTGCAAAATAATAATGAAAAAAACCTTGGAAAAAGTGGATATGTGTTATCTATAGCTTAAATAGTTCGGCTGAAATCTACTGCCAAAACTGACACCCAGACCTGGTAAACAAGCTACTACAAATGTTCTCGTGTATGAAGCAATCTGGAAGAAAAAAGAATAAATCTAGTGTTTACTGTAGTTTGTTGAAGAGAGACAGAATTTACAAGAAGAACAAAATCTATAGGTCAATCTGAAAGTGGAGAAAAGGTGGAAGCATGAACTAGCATAAAATTAGGGTACCCTCCTTAGTTCTTATTCAAGATAAATCTCAGCAAATGCCAATGGTCAAAATGGAGCATCATTTGATTCACACATTACATGTTGGTAACAGCAATACAGTGGCCAGAAGGTGCTCTCATATTAAATCCCCTGAATATATATAGCTAATGAATCTACTCTACTTGTGAAATCCTACACTAGCAGAGATTTTTTTTGGGTATTCCAACACATTTGGCTTTGCACTACTAGATAAACACTCGAAAACACACAAAATAGCGAAAGCACCTCAAAAGAAATTGCATGAAAAGCGTTAGAGATTCAGCTGTTACCTCTATTTAACTCTCTTATTGACATTGTAATCACCAACATAACCTGGAGAAGTTTTAGCTGGAACTTCTGAGTCTGCAACACCAAGCCCATACCCAAAAGAGCCAGATCCACTTCTCTCGGGATTACCTGGTGATCTCCATGCGGGGTCCCCATAACCTGAACCACCTCCTCCGTAAAGGTCAGTTAGTGCCCCATCATAAGCCCCATTCGATGCACCGAAAGAAGAAGCAAGTGCTCCACCACTAGTCCCAGTATTTCGCCCATACCCAACAGTTCCTAGGCCATAGGTGCTATTGCCACCAGATCCATAGACAAAATTACCGGAAACATTGGGAACACTGGTACCACCTCCACCACCACCCTGACCTATAATCTGTGAAGAATTACTATTAATTCCAGCACTGCCAAAGTTGGTCCCACCAGTGCTCATAGTCCCTCCAGAGGCAGAGTAGTTGGTGGGATTAGCTGAGTTCGTGGAATAGTTGAGCCCTCCATTCCCCCACAAGTTCCTAGTCACCGAGCTGAAGAAGGAAGAGTTCCCTCCATTGCCTCCATCGTAACCGATGCCATAGCTAAACCTATTAGGATTTCCAATATAGTAAGGGCTCAGGCCCCTGGCATAGCTGACATTACCACTAAAATTTGGAGTCCCCTCATAGCTTGGGCTAAGCCCTGGCTCAAAATTCATGCTGAATGTGGAGAACCCACCACGACCACCAGTGACTGGGCTGAACCTACCATCTCTAAGAGGATATCCTCCTATAGCATTTGGAGTGTATCCCTGAGTGTAGCCACTGAATAAGCTGGTGACGCGGTTGATGCCATAATTATAACCACTGAGGGGGCTCCGACTAGGGCCTGGTGATGATTCTTTAGGAACTGCCCTCTTCACTTCTACCATTTTGCCATTCAGGTCGTGGAAGCTTTTCAGCAGGACCTTGTTCACGGATTCTTCCGAGTCGTAAGTGATAAATCCAAAGCCCCTCGGCCTTTGGGTGTTGTGATCATACATCACCACCACATCATTCACTGTCCCAAACTGCTCGAAGTACTTCTTGAAGTCACTCTCGGTGACAGTGGAAGCTAAGCCTCCGACAAATATCTTCTTAGTGCGGCCTGGACCAGGAGAGCTATGGACACTGGGACTACTGCTCCTACCAAGAGAGCTTTGGTCATCCCTTGGAACCGCCCTTTTGGCCTCAACCTGATGACAGGGAAGTGAACCCCATCATGAAGATTGAACTCGTACAGACAATGCAAGCCCCAGTTGGTTTTTCATTGTATCCAACTTAAAATGACACATTCAAATATACAAGAGAAAGAGGAAGAGTGAAGACAAATATTACTACTGGCTCAATTCGACATTAGTTGAATGCAGAACAAGAGTGTTCCCTGCAATTATTACAAAGCTGGACTTGTAACTCCCACAGGTGTAGGAAACTTCCATTTTTATCCAACTAATACAATTCTTAAAAGATCAACATCATCAGAATGAACCGAGAACTAGACTGTGTGGCAGCTTACCATTCTCCCATCAATGTTATGCTTATCCTTAATGACCCTTTCAGCAACGGTTGGATCAGCAAAAACGATGAAGCCAAAACCACGAGCTCGACCTGTGGTCCGATCCCTCATGATGATTGCCTCCACCACCTCCCCATAGGCACTGAAGTACTCCTTCAGTCTCTCCTCATTCGTGTCCCACGATATTCCGCCAATGAATAGCTTTCCATGATCTGATTGCATTGCGTCTGTAAAGCAAAGCATTCACCATGATTAATCCCAATTCCTGAAATCTACTAATGCACGTCAAGAATCTGTGTGATTCACTGCACAACGATCCTTCCCAGGCATGGAGCTTATGGCCATTTTACTGAAAGTGCAATCTGAATTTGATCCGCATTATAGGACTGCAAATTTCTAATCCGGAGATCCATCAAAACCGATCCATGGATAGTGACTGGGGGAATAGATGTTCCAAAACAACTAGCAGGATAAGACTATCTAATATCATCCACTCAAACGGAATATAACAAGGAAATGCAAACGGATGGCCAATCGACCAATAAAAAAATTACCTTTTACCAATAGATAAACACAAACGGTATGTATTCCCGATTGCCCAGAAGCAGATTTTCAGATTCAGTACACAAATTATGCAAGATCCTTCATGAACAAGACCCAGAACCAAACAGGACCTGAAAAGGCAGCAAGCGTGCTCATCAGGATCCGAAATTTACAGCCTCCCAAAGATCAGGGCCCGACCCAGATCGAGATTCAGAGAAAACCCGCCGACTGGAGATAAAACCCAGCACGCCAAATATTGCAAAAGAGACGGGTGGAAAATGAAGAAGGAAAAATGAAAATTCAAGATCTGAGAGTGGGCGCAGGACCTGAGGGCATGCTTTGAATGTGCCCTCAATACCCTTTATTCGTTAATTCAGTCCTTGTTAATCTCGATTGTCAAATGCGAATTCAAGTGCCGAGGTAGAAGGCAAAACTCTGAGCTTTCTAGAGAGACAGAAGGATGGGGAGAGAGAAAGGCATTGAAACATTAGCCACGGAGAGCACAAGCAGCCTCCCTGATACTTAAATTAATTAAAAGAAACTATCAATCTGATCTTCGCATTTGTCCCTTGATTGGATGCAATTCAAGGAAGGAAGTAGAAAGGGCAAGGACAGAGAGAAATCGAGGAGAAAATTTAAATTTTCTTTCAATGTACTATGTTTCTACACGAGTTCCTTGAAAAGGAATAATGTGCTGATAAATTCTTAAATAATTTTACATCGTCACGTGACTTGAAAAAATAACAATTAAATTATGATAAAAAGATCAATTGTTACTTTCTCATAACGTTATTATAATGTATGATAATTTAAGATTTTTTCAACAACTTATCTTTACATTCATTCTTAATTTCTTACCATCATTCAATCCCAATTTTATTCGACCCTGTATCTGGATGGATGTCAAAAGGAAATTTGTCGGGTTAGGAATCCAACCATTCAAATAGCTCAAGAATTAGAGACCAAGAGATAAAAATATAAATTATTGAAGTTAATTACGCGAAATAATTTTCTCTATAGCACGTTCCGGGTACCTATGCATCGGAAACTGTTTCTTGCTAGAAAAAGAACGATAACAGTAGTGACAACTCGATCATCCTCCGCCATGCAGTGTTCGGGCTCTCGTGCTCAACCGCGAATATATCAGACGAACTGAATAGCCAGTACTAAAACTGGTCCCGATCAGATCTTTGAAGGTCGGATGGGATCTTATGCAACATAGGGAAGATCCTTTGCCTGCTCTTTATCATCTGCAGCTGCATCCCAAGCTATGTTGCCGAGCTGAGGTGAGAGAACCAGTGGATTAGTTTAGTGGTTGAACTTGCTCCGGTTCTCTTGTGCATTAGCACGGAAGCACAGTGGAATTTGTCTGTCAATCATGTTTCCAAGAATTTAATTAATCTTTTTTTAAAGTAAACAGTTTGATTAATCGCCGGTGATCGCTTTACAAACTGTGCATGATGTACTCAGTAATATCACGGTTTACATCAACCCCTGTAAGGCAGGAATGGAAGAGGGTCTACTCCTTCTAATCTTGCAGCTATATTTGATATGGAAACTTACCTAATTTTTACGGTATGTAAAATTAAGTTATGATAAAAGCTCACCGAGTTCAACATTCCTTGGAATATTCATGAATTTCACTCCTTCCATGTAACGTATATGTAAGTAGTCCAAGCCAACCTGTAGATTAGAGCTTCAATCCCTTTCCCTCTCCTATTGGCTAAGCCAAACTTAAACTCCTCATCCCAATCACCAGCTCCCGACTATTAAGCAAAGAAACCATGGTTCTCCCCCACACTATTTTAGTCACAGGGCAAGAGAAGAAGAGATGGTCCCTTGGTACGATGTGTGATTGAAAAAATTCGCATTGCATTGGAGTCACACATCCCCATTCCTCAAGCCGAGCTTTTATAGCTAGCCTATTGAATTGCTAGCCATGAGATAGATGAGCCTCTTGGGATATGATTTGTGAACCACAAGAGCCCGTGCCATTGAATAGAATTATGTGAAGGTCTTAAGACAGCTCAGGCCCCAGCGATCGTGAAGCTCAAGCTGTCCCAATAGAGTTTATCGATGCGAGATCTCGATAGGAGGGAAGCTTGCTGAATAATCTCTTTACCTCGAGGATCGCTTACTCGTGGCCACGTCTAGACAGCTTGCTGAAGAATTTAATTATTCTTTGTAATTGGGTCATTTCAATTATATAAAAATTTCAAAAAAGTCAACAATTTCATTGAGCACGGTAGGGAGATTGATTGAGGGAGTAAGTATATGAATTAATAATATCAGTCTTAATTAAGGAAATTGCTTAACTTATGGATGTGGTATTAAGATATATGAAATGAAACTGCAATGCGAATAATATTGAAAATCAAAGTAATAAGTGCGAGTTGAATTTATTAAATTTCTGGATAGCAGTTAATTAAAAAAAAGAGAGATTTCATGGTAGCATCGAAGATTCATGAATGAACGGGCTGCCCGCTGGATCTGAAATTAGAATGGGCCGCTCACTCGGGAAGCATTTCAGCCCATCGACCCGATACAGGCCCATTTCCTCTAACCGACCCGAATACGAGGGAGCGGCTGGCGTTCTCCTCCCTCTTCTTCAATCGTCATCATCGTCACCTTCATCCTCCTCCTCCGTTGCTTCGAAGTTTCAAGTTTCGCGAGCAGACAGTTGGATGCAGTCCACTTCCGCTAATAGATTTTGATTCAATTCCTGCGTTGAAGCAGGAACTGAAGTTCGTTCCTCCGTTCGATCGGATTGGAGAGAGGGGGATGTATCAGTGGAGGAAATTCGAGTTTTTCGAGGAGAAATTGGGCGGGAAGAGCGTGATCCCGGAGGAAGTAAAAGGCAGGATCCAGTGCAGCTCGAGCGGCAGAGGAAAGCTGGTGATCGGCTGCGACGATGGCACCGTGAGCCTGCTAGACCGCGGTCTTAAGTTCAATTACGGCTTCCAAGCTCACTCGTCCTCCGTTCTCTTCCTACAGCAGCTCAAGGTGAGTTTCATGCCTTCGATATCTCCGCGTAAACTTCGTGCTTCGTCTGCATTTAGAGTTTAGCGTGAAAATTGGGTTTCAAAACCATCATATGGCGAGTTTTGCAGCAGGTGAATGGGAGATTCTTCTATCTTTTATCAAAAGGCTCTCGGAACCTTTACTCGATGTAATAAAGTTTGTAAAAAAAGGTGAAAATTGTACAGTTATGGTTCCGAAATCAATCAGATCTTTCGAAGACATCCATATGTTGCCATCAGTGAGAATGAGTGCTTCGCATAGGGAGTAACGAAGAGACTAGATAAATGCAGTCCTTAGGGAACGATAATCTGTCCTCATTAACAAGTTAGGATAGAAGTGGATGGTAGAAGGAGATCTTCCTGATCTGATTGGTTAATAAGCGGTCACAAACTTGAATCTGATGCTTATTTCTGGTGGCTTTTTCCAACCAGCAAAGGAACTTCATAGTAACCGTAGGAGAGGATGAACAGCTATCTCCTCAGCAATCTGCCCTCTGCCTTAAGGTGTTTGATCTCGATAAGATGCAGGAAGAAGGTTCCAGTTCAGTTAGCCCCAGTTGTATGGGAATATTACGAATATTCACTAACCAGTTCCTGGAGGCTAAGGTATTTCATTTTTGCTGCATGAATTCCATCTATGGCTTATTAGTTGTTCCACTTTAAATTTTGATTTCGTGTAACTTTTGTTAACCTTCGATTATAGATCACATCATTTTTAGTGCTCGAGGAGGCTCCACCAATCCTGTTAATAGCAATCGGCCTAGATAATGGCTGCATTTACTTCATCAAAGGTGATATTGCACGGGAGCGCATCACCCGTTTCAAACTTCAGGTAGAAAGCCATTCTTCTATTACAGGTCTGGGCTTCAGGGTAGATGGTCAGGCCCTTCAGCTCTTTGCAGTCACTCCAGCTTCTGTCAGTTTATTTAGCTTACACAATCAACCACCCAGGCTTCAGACCTTAGACCACATTGGTTGTAATGTCAACAGTGTTACTATGAGTGATCGTGCGGTATGTACTTTTTGACACTTTGCATCTTCTTTAAGCAGTTTCGTAAGTCACTTTTTATGACTGTGCATGTGGAAATGGGAAACCTGAAAGTTGAATTTGTGTTCAGGAATTAATAATTGGACGACCTGAGGCTGTTTATTTCTACGAGATAGATGGCCGTGGTCCTTGTTGGGCTTTTGAAGGCGAGAAGAAATTTATTGGATGGTTTCGCGGATACCTCTTGTGCGTTATAGCAGACCAAAGGAGTCCCAAAAATACCTTCAATATATATGACCTGAAGAACCGTTTAATTGCTCATAGCTCAGTGGTAAACGAAGTTTCTCATCTGCTCTGTGAATGGGGTAGCATAATACTTATTATGGCAGACAAAACGGCCCTGTGTATTGGAGAGAAGGACATGGAAAGCAAGTTAGACATGCTTTTCAAGAAAAACTTGTATACCGTCGCTGTTAATCTTGTCCAAAGTCAGCAAGCTGATGCTGCTGCAACTGCAGAAGTATTGAGGAAGTACGGGGATCATCTATATACTAAGCAGGATTATGATGAGGCCATGGCTCAGTATATCCACACCATTGGCCACCTGGAACCCTCATATGTGATACAGAAGTTCCTGGATGCGCAGAGAATCTACAATCTCACAAATTACTTGGAGAAGTTACATGAGAAAGGCCTTGCCTCTAAAGACCACACCACGCTTCTGTTGAATTGTTACACCAAACTGAAGGATGTTGAAAAACTAAATATGTTCATTAAAAGTGAAGATGGTGTCGGTGAGCACAAGTTTGATGTAGAAACGGCCATAAGGGTCTGTCGAGCTGCCAATTACCATGAGCATGCAATGTACGTCGCCAAGAAGGCAGGAAGACATGAATGGTACCTAAAGATATTGCTGGAGGACCTTTTTAGGTATGACGAAGCCTTACAATATATTTCAAGTCTCGAGCCAAGCCAAGCCGGGGTGACAGTTGAAGAGTATGGTAAAATTTTGGTGGAGCATAGGCCTGAAGACACAATTGAGATACTTATGAAACTATGTACTGAAGACGGAGACTCAACCAAGCATGGAACTTCAAGTACTGCTTATCTGTCGATGCTGCCATCTCCTGTTGATTTCCTTAACATATTTGTGCATCATCCTCAGGCCTTGATGAATTTTCTTGAAAAGTACACTGACAAGGTGAAGGACTCTCCCGCTCAAGTGGAAATTCACAATACTCTCCTGGAGTTATACCTATCAAGTGACTTGAACTTTCCATCAATATCTCAAGCTACCAATGGTGGGGAATTCAATCTTAGGGCAAGGTCAGGGGCAGTGGTTATTTCAAAGGCAGGGTCAAATGGGAAGCTGAGTTTTGATCATAAAGGTTTAGACAAGTCTGACCTAGATAGACGTGAAAAAGGGCTTCAATTACTGAAGAGTGCATGGCCATCTGAATTGGAACATCCCCTTTACGATGTAGATCTCGCAATAATTCTCTGTGAAATGAACGCTTTTACAGAAGGCCTTCTTTTCTTATATGAAAAGATGAAACTTTACAAAGAGGTCATTGCATGCTACATGCAAGCCCATGACCATCAGGGTCTCATAGCATATTGCAAACAGCTGGGCGATTCTGGCAAGGGAGGGGATCCATCCCTTTGGGCTGATCTTCTGAAATATTTTGGCGAGCTTGGTGAAGACTGCTCCATGGAAGTCAAGGAAATTTTAACTTACATTGAGAGGGATGATATCCTGCCTCCTATTATTGTTCTTCAAACTCTGTCCAGGAATTCATGTCTCACGCTCTCAGTCATTAAGGACTACATTGCTAGAAAGCTTGAGCAGGAGTCCAAGCTGATTGAAGAGGATCGCAGTGCTATTGAGAAGTACCAGGTTAGTACTTAGCTACATTTTTACTTGATGGATGACTCTCAGTGGTTATATCCCTCTGTTATATTGTCAGATTAGGGAGTTTCGATTTGTGGGAGGCGCTGGATATGTTTTGCAGGATTTGATTGGTCTGTGGTCTAATTCTATTTCAATTCTTTACGCATCTTAACTAGATGTTATAGACAGCTTTGATGCCTTAGATATAGCCTCAGTTTCTCTGTTTAGAAGGGCGAATAACATATGCACCTTAGAAAAACTTCATCAGCTGTTGCATACTAACTAAGGAAGTTTCTGTCATCATGCAGGAAGACACGCTGGCCATGAGAAAAGAAATTCAGGATCTCAGGACCAATGCGAGAATCTTTCAGCTCAGTAAGTGCACTGCGTGCACCTTCACCCTGGATCTTCCTGCTGTTCACTTTATGTGCATGCATTCATTCCATCAACGTTGCCTTGGTGACAATGAAAAAGAATGCCCCGAGTGTGCTCCGGAGTACAGATCAGTCATGGAAATGAAAAGAAGCTTGGAGCAGAACTCCAAGGATCAAGACCGGTTCTTTCAACAAGTGAAGACTTCGAAGGACGGGTTTTCTGTTATTGCTGAATACTTTGGGAAGGGGATAATTAGCAAGACAACCAATGGAACTGCAGGGGCACTTCGATCTAGCAGCACCTCATCCACCAGTGGGTTATGACTTGAGAGATTCTTTGTTCGTTTCACTTTACTGCCATGCAAGATTTTGCTCAGCTGAGTGGGAATAATTCTCTGCTGGAGTGAATTCAAGACATTATATCCCCTCGACTTGGTTATTGGCTAATAAATTTTGAAGTGGGTTGTGAGGATGAAGGGTTCAACATACACATAGTTTGAGCACAAGGTTCGTATTGTCAGGAGGATTGATGAGATGATTAGACATCGGAGTTTGGTATGCAGGGATTCCGTTGAAATCTCATGGTGAACTGGACCTACCTCTGGAGTTGAAATTCAATATTTTCAGGTAAATTTTCAATATTGTAATTTGTTATGATTCTGCTCGAGTGCGAAGGTTGATTTGTATTTGTTGGATGGCCAGCATATGGATTTACTCTTTCCACTCAGGTTACTGCTTCAATGTTCATCTTTTTTGGATCTATCACTTTTTTCCTGTTGTTGATACCAGATAGAATTGCTGTGCTGTGTCTGATGATCATTGACCTTTGGGGCATAATTTTATCAATAGAACTCTGGATTTGTTATTCTTCCTTTTGTCCCTGTTTCTGCACTTCTTTTTGCATTTATATTATTCACTGTAAGGAACAGAATCACAGAAGTGCCCGAGTGAAGCTCGGAAGATAATTACAGGGGCCGTCAAATCATTAACGAATTGAGTTTGGTGGGCAATTGCACCAAATGCCTTGGATTGGAGCTCCCGCGAAGGCAAGGTCCCCTCTCCACAGAGTATCTATCGCTTTTCTGTGTTTTCTTGGAAGGTTGTCGATGGAAATATAGATTAGACGGGGACCCTACTGAATTATCACGGGAAGGGTTCAAGGCTGCAACTGTACGTTCTCCCTTGTCTGCGCTTGCCCGATTGGAAAGGATTGAGACAGTGGGGCCATGTATGGCATATAAGCCCCGCAGAGCATTGGATGTGATTTAAGATGGGTCCATGGTGGTAGAAGGGAGGAGTAAGTTCCGTTTCGAATTATCAACTGGAATTACTACCCAGGGAAAGGAGAAAGTCTCGAGTTACCGACAGTACAACAATCTACAGATCCCGAGCTGGACAGTTGGGAGGGAACCTGACATGAGTGGGTGGGGGGAGAGAGATGACTGGGACCAGTCAACGTCATTGAGAGTGGTCCATGCCATGGGGATTGGCTGGGGATGAACTTGGGAACGCAAGTGACGCTTGAGCGAACCACATGCGGCACATGCACAGTCCGCATGAGCGGGGTAACTGCTTTAAATATACTAAAATTGACAAGATTAGGGAATGAGGAATCGGTGCACCTGTATTATTCTCGAATTATAGTCATGGTTCTCGTGCCATTCTGTTGCTTTAGTTACGAACTCACTTGATATATAGAAAGAGAATAAAAGAATCCCAATTGAAATTGAAAGTACTGTCACGTATTTAGTTAATTATTTATTGATCCTTTCCTCAGTTTCACGTCCGTCACCTGTTAAATTTTGAATCCTCCTGGCACAGTTTTATTACGACGCGGAGGAAGGAATCATACGGATTCTAAAATATCTCGCGTGGCACAACCGGATTGGCTAACACTGACAAAGGTTGACCAAACAGTATAACCCAGCTCAAGCTTTTGCGGCCTTTTCCTTTAATGGAGGCAGTGCATTCGGAAAGTGAAGTTGAACGCTAGAAACTGACAGGTAAGCAATTGTGAGCTACATACACAGAACGGAGGACAAGAGGCCGAATGGACCCCGCCACCCCCCCACCACAGCCCCGGTCACGTCCATCGATAACCCCAGAACAAGAAGAAAGTCTTTTATTGTGCTAACCAAGAGGTGTCTGTGCGTCTCTTCCAACACTTCCTCCTCTCTCTGAGCATTCACATCTCAGACGTAAAGTTTTACCAGCCATTCTCCTCACACGGTGAGTTAAAAATTCCGCCAAGTCGTTTGCTTTTCTCTCAGGTTTCTGGTTCTTGAGGATTTCTTGGGAAAAGGGAATAGTTGTATGTGAGTCCGAAAGTTCCCATCGATCTCTTCTCTTTCTGGTTCCGGTTTCTTGCTCCTGTTCTTGATATCTTGTCTGCTCGAATTATTTGTCGTTATATTTCGTGAATTTCCCCGTTGCTGGTCTATTTTCAGGTGAGATTTTGATTTTGATGTGGTTCTCTGTAATCTTGTTTCTGTTTATCGTCCGGGGATTTGTTTTTTATGTTACAGGAAGTAGAAATTGAGTCTTGGGCTTTAAATTTGTTTCTTTTTCCTGTTCCTGTTCTTGATATTCTTTCCTAAGTCCATGTTTGGTCGTTGGTTTTTGCTTGATTGAAACGGAATCCGCAATATGACCTTGATATTGATCGTTCATTTTTGCCTTCTTTACAAAGTTGGGGACTTTTCTGCTGTCTTGTTAGCTCGAGACTTGGCGATTTGTTCCACCTTGGCCTTCCATTCTTGATTCATGGATAATGTCGATATCATTGATCAAAATCACAACACTATGTGACCTTACAGCTGTCTGGTTTTCTGTGTAGACTGTATTCGGGAGATGAGCAAAGGACAGCCGCCTGAGCCTCTTGATTTTTTCATCTGGACTGTCGAGGTACTTGAATCCCGATCTCTCCTGTGTGCTTCTATTTGTTGGGATCTCATTTCCAACCCAGTTGCCTTTTTAAAGCCCCATTGCTTTAATAGTACTGAGCGAATGGTCTCTTGTATGTGATATGGGCTATTCTAGTAATGTTTTTACTTTGATTCAATGGAGGAGGCAAGTGTTTGTCTAGTTTGACTCTGTGTATTATGTCCATGGCTAGGATGTTGGATTGTGGTTGGAGGGGATAAACTTGGGTAACTACCGTGAAATATTCAAGGAAAATGGCGTCAATGGAGAGTACTTGGAGAGTATGTCAATATTCACTACTGAGCAGATTCTTCGGTTTATCAGGCGATGCCACATGAAATGGGGAGATTTCATCACACTCTGTAAAGAGCTCCGGCGAATAAAGGGTACCACCTTCTCCTTTTCACCTATCCTACGATGTCCATAATTTACCTTATTGAAATTAAATCCTAGTCGTATCAAATTCATTCTTTGTACGACAATGGAAAGGAAATCGAATGGACTTTTACAGGATAGTCTAGGTTTATAAGGCAATCTTCGCACTTAGTGAAGATGCCCTTTCCTTTATATGCAATGAGGCAGGGAGATTAAGAAGTTCACAAAGTTTGTTGGTACTTCCTTCTCTTCTTCTTGGCTTTGCCGAGGAGTTCTAGTACAAGTTTCACATCCACTTGCTTGATGGATGCGCTCTGCCACCAGTATAGCACCCCGAGGTAGGAGCTGGGGGTTCTTATGAGTTGTGACCCGAGAGGTAGTATTTAGTAGAGTCCTTCCACCAAAATTTGGAAATCTCTCACGAGCATTTTCTTGCTAGCTTGCATCCTCCCTCGAATCATATTTGATTTTCCTTTCTGAACCCCCTCCAAGTTCCAGTTACTATTGCCTGATCCAATTCTTCTTTCTAGATCATGGTTCCTTTTTCCGTTAAGTTGTAGTGTTCTCATTCCGCTTCACTTTGGGTATTTGGATAAGAACATACATCTTACACACGGCATTTCTCCAGTGGCATGCCTTAAAGGGGAGCAGAAGGTCCGACGGCCCTGGTGGGCCCCGTCTTGCCTCTCGGCAGTCTTCACAAAGGTGGAAAAGCGCAACAGACAGTCGAGAGTTGTTTCATTGAAGCTGGAAGCTTGATGTAAGGTGTCGGTGTTGTGTATGTATTGTTCTTTCATCTTCCCCCTTCATTTTCTTATATGATGTTTTTGTTGCTTTGAATGGAAAGTGAAGGGAGAAAGAAAGAACCCTTCCATCTTCGACATCACCATTGCAGTATTGCTTGTTGGCTCTTCCTTGTAGAGCCATATATTGTGTGCAAGCATTCTATAATCAATACCGATAGCCTTGGCACGTCGGTTTAGCTTGCATTTGTTCACCGATCTGTGAATCATAGGGATGTTCTTGAGGAACCACAGAATATGAAGGTGCTGTAGCTGGTCCAGGTCATGTCTCAGATAACATTATGTCAATCCTTTTGTAAACTTCATATTGTGAAACACTTGATGCGTGTCAAATCGAGTTCCTTTCCGATGTGGTGGACATGTCAAAGATTGTTGTGGAAAACCAAAGTTTTGTGAGCAAAACATCTTATGTCAAGGCTAGCTGGTAAGTGACATGATTCCTCCTTATGGAAGCTTTACATGCAGACGATCAAAGATTCATGAGCTTTGAACATGTTTGATCAGTCATTTTTCCCTAAGAAAATTCCCTGAACAGCTCTTCCCTCGTGTAGATTTTCAAATTTACCGGTTGATGATCAATGAGCTTATTGGATATGCTGCTTCTGGCTGTTCTTGATTTGGAGAGAGGCTTCATCGCTTAGTGTTCAGTAGCTCTGTGTGTTTTGTACTTAAGCCAATCAGTTAGCCAGTCAGTCAGTCATGACTGATCTTTTCTGATCAATCCGAGGGTTCGGATTCTGATCAATCTTCGGAGTAAACCGTCTTTCGAATAGCAAATAATGAGGAAACGAGAAAAGCAAACTGGCCATGAGAATGGCCTCTCCCTGAGTTGATAAGCGTAGTGGCAGGTCCGAAGTTAAGCGATGGTGGAGAGGGAATGCTGAGTTTGAGATTAGGCGGGAGCAGGGAAAGGCATTAACCTATAGATGGTGAAGACATTAACCTGAATTCCACTCTAATTTGAGACCAGTCCGCAAAAATTTCATATTTGATTTTCGTAAGATAATAGAGATTTTTGAAAAAGAATTGATTCAGATCAAATCTGAATTAGTCTGAGTTTAACGAAAAAACAAGAAACATGACAAACTATCAAACTGAAATTGATATTTCAAGACATACGAACTTGGCTGTATGAATTGGTAAAAAACAACCTGAAACGGTAAACGGAAAAAGAATTTATTGTTTGAAGCTCAAAAACCCTAGTAAGGTCCTCTTCTAACGGACCTCTCGCGCGCGCGCTCTCTCTCTCTCTGCATCCAGTCATGGCGCTGTCACCTCCACGTTCACCGACTCGAAGACTCCACGTACCCAACCTTGCTATCAGAGCCTTCGCTCTGCAGATCTTCAATGGGGCGTGACATACATCTGCCCGATACCTGAAAGTTCCCGACTTTCGATTCTGTTGGCCGCAATGTTAAAACCCATCAAGATTCTCGCTTTCCTGCAGATAGCACGTATCTCCGTTAATCCTCGCCATTTCCACTCCTCCTCTTCATCCGCAGCTCCCTCTCCTCATCACCCAGATTTGGTCTCTGCTGTCAGCGACCTTATTTGCACCGCCCAATGGAAGAAGAACCCGGAGATCCTCCGGTTGGCTCCGAAACTTAGGCCCTATCAGGTGTCCAAAATCCTTGAGACCCACGGGAAAGTGAAGCAAGCTGTGGAGTTCTTCTACTGGATCTCTCGTAGGAATTTCTACAAACATGATGTGGGCTGTGCCATGGCCATGTTGAATAGGCTGATTCAAGACCAGTTTTTCATGCCCATGGACCGGGTAAGGATTGTTATGATTAAGGGTTGTGGGAATTGGGAAGATCTTGAGCGGGCAGTTAGGTTTTTGAATGAGATTGGTCAAAAGGGTCACCGTCTGAGTCTGTATAGTTACAATGCTCTTTTGCTGCAGTTGGGCAAGTTTGATATGGTTGGTTTAGCTCAGCAGGTTTATACTCAGATGCTCAACGAAGGGATTAAGCCCAGCTTGTTGACATTCAATACTATGATTAACATCTTCTGTAAGAGGGGGAGGGTCCAAGAAGCCTTGCTGGTTTTCAGCAAAATTTTTCAGCATGACATGATCCCCGATGCATTCACTTACACATCCTTGATTCTCGGGCACTGTAGGAATGGGAATCTGGAATCAGCTTTTGAGGTCTTTGATATGATGGTACAAAAGGGTTGTGACCCGACTTCTGCCACGTACTCTACTCTAATTAATGGGTTGTGTGAGAAAGGTCGGGTGGATGAAGCACTGGGCCTGCTTGCTAAAATGACTGAGAAAGAAATCGAACCGACTGTACATACATATACAGTTCCGATCACCGCATTGTGTGAGGAGGGACGCGTGGAGGAAGCTATTCAGCTGGCTGGTGGCATGCAGAAGAGAGGTTGCCACCCAAATGTTCAGACATACACAGCTCTGATTAGCGGGCTGTCTGAGGCAGGGCTAATTGAATTGGCTGTTGGAATGTTTCATAAAATGTTGAGGGTGGGTTTAGTCCCAAATACAATCACATACAATGCCTTGATAAATCTGCTGTGTGTAGGTTGGAGAATTAATATTGCTATTAAAGTTGTTGGCATGATGGGGGCAGTTGGACGTTTGCCAAATATACGGACATACAATGAAATAATTCGGGGGCTGTGCTCTATGGAGGATATGGAGCAGGCAATGGTATTTTTGGATAAGATGCTTAAAGGTGGTCCATTCCCTAATATAGTGACATACAACACTCTCATTGGCGGATATGTAAAGCTGGGAAACCTTAATAATGCTATTAGATTGCTAGATTTTATGAAGCAGCAACAATGTACTCCAGATGAGTGGACCTTTAGTGAACTGATTACTGGGTTCTGTAGAGGTGGGAAGCTTGATGAAGCCTTCTCTCTTCTTCAGGGCATGGAGGGACAAGGAATAAGTCCCAATTGTGTTAGCTATACTGCTTTGATTGATGGCTGCTGTAAGCAAGGGAAGATAGATGAGGCATTGTCTTTATTCAGTAGTATGGAGGAAAATGGTTGTATCCCTGCAATTGAAACGTACAATGCGTTAATTAGTGGTTTGAGCAAAGGGAATCAGTTCTCAGAGGCAGAGAAACTTGTCGACAAGATGGTTAATCAAGGAGTGCAACCAAATGTGATAACCTACACGTCCTTGATTGATGGGCTCATACGGAATGGTGGAATCGACCTTGCATTTAAGATATTTCGTGAAATGGAGAGTAAAAATTGCCCTCCAAATTCAATCACCTATTCATCTCTCATTTTTGGATTGTGCCAGGAAGGGAAGGCTCAGAGTGCAGAGAAACTGATGGATGAAATGGAGAGAAAAGGACTGCTTCCTGATCTTGTAACCTTCACCTCACTGATCGATGGCTTTGTCATGGTCGGTAGGTTAGATCACGCATTTTTGCTTTTTAAACGAATGGCAGATGCAGGTTTTGTACCAAACTACCGAACTTATGGCGTGTTATTGAAAGGTCTGCAGAAGGAATATCAGCTGATCTCGGAGAAGATTGTGGCTCAGAATGAAAATGTCTATAGTTCAGCACCTGTTAATACATACTTTAATTCTGATTTGGTGTTTCATCTCTTAACGCGACTTTCTGAGATTGGATGTGAGCCCACAGTTGATACATACAATTCTTTAATTATGGGCTTGTGTAGGGAAGGTAGGTCTGCTGAGGCAGATCTGCTGGTCGAAAACATGAAAGAGAAAGGTTTGTCTCCTGGCATAGATGCCTATTTCAGTCTACTAGTTACTTACTGCAAGAACTTGGAGGTCGATCATGCTTTGAGAGTTTTCAACTCAATGGTAGATGAAGGGTTTGAGTCCCGCCTGATGGTTTATAGGGCACTCATCTGTGCTCTCTGCAGGGCTGGCCGCTTAGACAAAGCTAAATGGTTATTCGAGAGGATGCTTGGGAAAGAGTGGAATGTGGATGAGATTGTTTGGACAATATTAATTGATGGGTTGCTGAAACAAGGAAACTCAGATCTCTGCATGAAGTTTCTTTGCATCATGGAGTCCAGAAATTGCAGGATTAGCTTGCCTACTTATGTGATTATGGGCAGAGAATTGTCTGAAGCAGGTTATTCTATTGAAGCGGAGGAAATTGATGACAGACTGAGGGTTTTGAGGCAAGGCAATTAGTCTGAGTTTCTTCCTTCTGAACATCATGAGTTGCTGGAAGTGTTGTACTGTCCGAAAGATGAACTATGAGTTGAGATGACTATCAGAGTCGAACTCAGTCAAGGCTATATCTTCTCCTCCCTCCAGAGTGTAAATATCATTATTCTCCATGCAAAAACTTGGCTTCACATCAAGAAGGTGAACAGATGGCAATCCTTACCTCTTCTTTCTGTTTTAGTGTCAAGTATTGTGCCCCGTAGTATATCTTTTGCTGACAGTGTTTGCTGTTTACGTTATATCTGATTTTTGCTCTATATTTGATTTCCAGCAGACCTGGTAAAGGCTCGAAACCATGAAGAAAGATGAGCTTCTGTCCTTTACTTGGGGAACATGTCTCTGTAAATTTGCAAAGCCTGTTTGTGAAGCTCCCAATCTCACTGAATACGGGCAACAAGGAGCTATTGACTTCAGCTAACATGAAAATTATACGCAATCATATTTCAGTAGGTAGCACTGGCTCGGAGTCTTATTATTCGCCCGTATCACCTTTTATGCTAAGTTTATAACTGATACTTTTAGGTTCTTTGTATTGGATGGAGATTTTTCTGATGTGCTTCTTGTAATTTTGCAGGATCAAACTCTTTTGGATTCTTGGTGTTCCTGAGGATTACTAGATTTTTAGGCACAGCTTATAAAACCGGCAACAATTCTTTCTTGAATCACAATTTAGATTGAATTTTGATGAATCTATTGTCATTAGATGTTGGGTCATATACTGCTCTGTTACCATTTCATCTCCCATGGTCGTCAGATGGATTTGACATCATATTAATAGTTCTTGCTTCACATTTCGATGATGTAATAATGATCAACATTGTGTAGATTCACTTGGCTTGTAAAGTACAATCTTCTGGAACAGTGTTTAGCCTATGATATTGAAATCAATGGCATTGTGTTTAGCAATCTACTGCCACTCAAATCTGAGTCTTTTGAAGTTGGATAGGTTGATCTTGCACTTCCGCAGTTGGCTGAAATTTTGAATCCAAAGTTCGTAAAGATCAAGCCTGAAGAAATCTTGGAGAGGTATGAGATGAGTCCATGCTGAAGCTCTAGTATTTCATAGAGTCGGCCATTCTGAACTGTGATTTTATCTTGGACTGAATGCAATGACCCGAATATATGCGCCAACAATCCTGTCCAGACGGCTGTTCGATTCGGTAGAGACCGAAACCGAACAATTAACTTTCACTCTCGGCTGTTCCGATGGATAACAGATGGTGTTCACTCTGGCTGCTCCTTATGGTTATTCTTTGTGCTTGTCCCTTACTGCTGATCATCTCTCTGATGCTACTCTGAACATTCACAGGAGCAGAACAAGACAGGGTACTAGATTTCAAGACAAGAGATCTCGCAGCAAAATACCAAGTATGACCCAACAGATTGATACAAATGCATTGCACCATCCACGAAGTTCACAGCCTGCCGCTTTTGTTAATACGACGGGTACGGGCTTCCTCCAAAACATAACTCCATATGCTACTCTAATCTTTCCTTGGAGCCTTCCGCTTGGTCTCTTCCTTCCTATGGAGAGTCCTTTCCAGTATGTGTTGGTAGCCTTCTTCCTGGACTTTTGTTCCATAGCAGCCGATCCCTTGTCCATAAATCAGACCCATCTGGATTGGAACATCTCATTCTCACACACATGCTCGTATTGACGAAGATCGGGTTGGTAATGCTATAGCCTTCGTTCGATGGGTCGACAGGGATGTGATCCTACTGCAGTCAGCTCCTCAATTGCCCTCTTGCAGGAGAGGTTCCGGGAGTTGGAGCGGATGAAGGAGAGACGAGTCGGTAGGGAGCTCACTGTGCAGCTGTTGCCTCCTCGGCCTCGAGGGAACTCTACCATATATATCGGTGATCGCAGCGAGCTTTCTTTCTGGCCAAACGTGAACCCGAGACAGACTCCCCAAGATTTCCTGCTTTCCGTCGGCCTTAACTCTCAGAGCACCCTGCTTGATCCGAGAGCCATGAAGAAACCGACCTGGTCGAGTTCCTCGGATAAACAACCACACAAGATTTTTGAGGATTCCGATGTCGACACTTCTCTTCATCTCTAGAAAATAATCTTGCCTTACATGTAAGATGTCATCTTTCTGTATCATTCTAATGTGCAAACAAGTGAGATGAAGAGCATGTGTGAGCAATTTTGCTGAACAGAGACATAAGCAAGCTGTGCCGAACAAGAACACTTATGTTTCTTTTCGGATAACAATCAAACCGGAAGAAAGACAAGCTGGTAGATTTTGAATTTATTAGGCCTTTCGAGTCGGTTATTGCCCATCCAAAGTCAATGATTGAATTAAACTCAGTTTCATGATCTCGAATCGGAGCAAGATCTAAATTTTATGCCCAAGGCATCGGCGAAGACCTTCCACGCCACCATAAATCCAAAACTGAACTCTTCTGGGACCCGGAGAGACACCGCCCCCCGCCCCCCCACCCACCCACCACCCAATATGTCTGTTAGAGAGAAGTTTTTCCAGGAAAGGAAATAAGAAGAGGGCCTAATCTGATCCTCTTTTCAACGTTGCATCAGTGGGGGGAGTCTGAGCAGTGGTGCGTGGCCAATAAGCAGACTCCCGATGCCGAGCTTCAGGTGGCCATTGACTGGGCCTGCGGCTGAGGAGGGGCCGACTGCAGCGAGATACAGGTGGACGGACCCTGCTACCTACCCAACACCGGGAGGGCCCATGCCTCCTCCTATGCCTTCAACGGCTACTACCAGCGCTTTGAGAACCAGGGCGCCTCCATGACCTCCCAGCTCGATCCCAGTATGCTTCTTTTATCAACTTAACCGCGAATCCACAGAAGAAAGGATTAAGAAACCAGAACGTACCAGCACGCAAAATAGCTGAAGAAGAAACGAGAGCAAATTTCATCATCTGCTGAATTGATCCCATTTTAAAGAGGCCTGTCATCTATAATTTGGACAACAAAGTTTCAACAAATTCAGCATCGAAAACGACGACATCAATGGAGGAGACATTTAACCCTCCCGAGAACCATCGGGTTGGGGTGTTACAAGGTTACAGGGGCCTCTCTTAAGCCAAGTGTGGAATATTTTGTACAGTTAAGACCTAAAAATTGTCTAAAGAATGGTAAAATAAGATTCCCGACTAGAACTGAATCCTCTCTAGATTTCACGCTAAGTCTCAACTTCGATTTCACCATGAAGCAGCTGATCTGGTGTCGCAGCTGGGTCCAAATCCCAACACCCGTCCGGTAAGTTCTGGGCCTCGTCCTTGAGCAACCAGGAAGGTACCTGGTGAGAGAACCGAAGCATCTCTCTCCTCGGAATCCACTGAAGGGAGTTCTTGTCCCTCTGGTACACCGTCTTATAGCCCGCCAATTTCACAAGTGGAGTAACACAGATACCAAGCTCCTCAGAGTAATCATCTACAACCTCAACCATCTCGTACTGGTGCCTCACCTTGGGTGGGGTGGAACAGTTCCACTTGGGAGACCAGTTCCGATAAACTGCCCATATGTCCCCACTTCTCGGGTAAATCCGAACACAGCCACCCCTTCCTGCCTTCTCCTTGTTCAATAAATGAGAGAAAATGTTGATCTGTTCAATCACATCCGAGTTGTATGCCCTGAAATTTCCGCACGATTTGGTGAACCCACAGTCCAACCAGTTAACTGCTCCAAATTCACTATCGGATTTCGAGCTCAAGTAAGTTATGAGGATCTTGAAGGGTCTCAAGGAAATGATCTCACGAACCAGACAGTAAAGTCGTGGCATCCCATCCTCTTCATCGTACAGAGCCCATATTTGCTTGGGCTTGAAGCATTCCTCTGATCTGTCCCTGTCAAAATCATGGAAATCTGGGTCGGGGACAGTTATTGAGACTGGCCCACTTCCATTTGCTTTGGAGTGGTGCCCAGAATTGTCTCTCTTCTGGGCCACGGGAGCTGCTTTGGACCACAGAACCTTTTCTTCTTCTTCTTCTTTGACAGCAGCAGCTGCAGCTGCAGCTGCAGCTGCATCCGCAGCTTTCTTCATATCTTCCAACTTTTTCCTAATTTCTATCCTCGACTTATCGATCAACAATTTTCTTGCATCAAATGCTGGGACAGCAGAGCACTGCTGAATTGGATGCTCCATGGAGACATGTAGCTTAGGCTCATGCCATGAGTTTGAATACCCATTGGAATGCCCTGCTTCAGAAGAATATTTCACTCCTGTTCCTTCGTACCCATTTCCAAAGTCGGCTCCCACGACAACCTTTCTCCGCTTATCGGACCCATTAGCTCCCAATGATCCATTAACATCTACAGGTGGAGGGGCGACATTGATGAGAACACTTTTGTTTGACTGCCTCCCGTTAGAACCAGCTCTATCTTTAGTACCCCTGCAAAGCTTCCCATTACCCTGATAAAGAGGGCCAGAAGTTGCAGAAGATCCTTTAGAGCCCATAATCGCAGCAGAAGTTCCAGAATGAGAGCTCCACTGGAAGGACACATTTGAGACGTATTCATATCCTTGCCCAGAATGATAACCCGCAACCCCATTACCGGGACAATATGTGTTGCTCGTTGTAACGTATTGTACCCCATCAGACACGTGATTTGGGAACCCCTTACTGGGCATGTATGTGTAGGGGCTGTATGGGAAAGAACCATTAATTGGTGTTGTTCCAGTTTCCACAGCAATGAAAATGCCCCGACAGTTCTTACACGAGAGCCTCTTGTTCACATACTTGCGTAGATACTCATACTGGACTCTACAGGTGGTGCAGACAGTCCAGAAAGTATCGAGTCTACCTTGAGGGCTTGACATGTTGAAACAGTTATTATGGTCCGTGACCCCAGCTGCAGATAAATTAGTCCGAGGAACCAAAGTTCTCTTGAGGTCGTAGGAGCTTCTTCTAGCATTATCTGACAACAGAGTCCAAGCTTCAGAGACCAACTTAAATGCCCCGTCAGCTCCCACACATTTGTTCTTGTCAGGATGTAACAACACAGCCAACTTCCTGTACTGCCTCTTCACTGCATATTTGTCCGCAGAGGGCTCTAATCCAAGAATGGAGTAATGATCTATCTCTCCATTATCTCTCACTGCAGAAGCTGTAAATACCTCGAAAGTAGCCAGCATCTGAGATACACCGTCCAGTCCAGGCCACAACTTTTTTGCCTTCAATGCATAGCTCATGGCACCTGCATAATCTCTCTCAGCAAACCTCTTCTCAGCAATCTCCTTTGCCTTGATAGCCCCATCTCTGTTCGGCTCCATTCTGTATGGCAGTCACCTCGATAAAAACTAATTGATCAAACCGTTATAACTTGGTTCTTGGTGAAAGAAGTGGAGTTCCTACAATGAGCAGCATCTTCAAGTCTGCAAATAATTCAGAGGCCATGATCTCACGCTCAACAAGACAGTTATCCCTGGAAATAAATTGACAGCTTGTGATAAATTAAATTCCTCATTCCGTTGGTGACCAGACAGTATTTGCATTGAGTCATTTGCTTCGTTAAGAAATGAAGGGAAAGCAATCGATTGATGGAAAGTCAATTTTTGTTTCATCAGAAATGACGGCAAAATCAATAATTCTACTCGAATAGCTAATCTTTACAATTTACTCAAAAAAAAAGAAGAAGAAGAAATCTTGTACAAAACATTCAACAGTGAATAACCGACAGGAGTTAGATCAAGCTAAAATGTCAACCCTATTGAAGAAAGGAAGCTTGAATTTACTCGCTGCGTCGGCTCAATTCCCATTAAGATCCATAAGCTAAATGGACATCGAGAAACTACGCTGACTCCAAACCAAGAGAAGATTGAAGCTGAGGATGAGGTAGAGGAAACCTCAGAAAATCAAGCACGAGATCAAAATTGACTACTAAAGTATCGCAATCAACAGGATAGTTAAAGCGCGCGTTTTGACACTTCAGGGTGACTAAGATTCACTACGCAACATTTTCGAGCACAAATCCAGCTGAAATAAAATCAACCAAACCCTAATGAAGCTCAAGCACAGAAGCTAAGGTCGTAAAAGAAATTATAAAAGAAACTGAGTGCGTAGCTCCGACTCACTGAGATTTTGTGCTGAAATGGGAGCGACGGAGGCCGAGAGTGCCACGTGCCACCGGAGCTCGAGCAAATCTAGGCGAGGCAAGGAATCCTCTGCGAACCCTCTCGCTGTACCATAACACAGAAACCAACACTCTCCCACCACCTTCTGTTCACAGCCAACAAGTGAAGATTCTCCGTACAGCTCCAGGGCTTTTGCAGCGAATGGAGGGACACGAGTCCCGAGCAGGCGACGGCGAGGAATCCAGGAGATTCCGGCCGATCGCCGATGAGTGGGAAATTTTTGAGAGGCAGAGAGTGAGGGAAAATATATATTTAACAAAAATAATAATAAATTTTATTATGGGATTCAGTGAAAGTAAACGGGTGCTTAATAATACTATTCAGTCGGTCGGGGCCGCTAAAATGCGCCGAGTGGGTGCGGTCACCGCTGTCGGTCGGGGGAGATTCATACACCCGGCGCATGTAGGTCCATGTGCTTTGACTACACCGATTGTGCCGGTGGGCGTAACACGCCGGGCGCTCGGCATAAGCTACACGAGGTGATCGTGATACATGGATGCTAGCCTGTTTGAAATTATCCCATTTTCCATTGTTTTATATTATTAATATTTTAAGAAATTCTTATTTCATTTGGGTGCTAAGTAAAATATTGACAAGATCGTAAAAAATTTTGATTTATTTAAAGTAATATTAATAATTTCATTTTTTTCTAAAAAAATCAAATTATTTCAATTAATTCAGATAAAAATGTGACACTTCTTTTTTTAACTAATAACTTTTATTCTCTCTATCTAGTCTCTAATATTTTGCCCAACCAAATCTTTTAGATTTTTTATTTTTTAAAAAATATTTATTGCTTTTACATTTATTTATCTAAATATTTTGGTGGTTCAATCTTAATAAATACAACAACCTACTTTTCAAGAAGCCAATGACTTTGGAGTAAATATTTGGTGTACAATACATAACGTGTTCGTTATGTAAATCACCGTTCAGATCTTAATAGTTGTAAAATTAACTCTCGAAAACTGTAAAAATTTTACACGTGTCAATATCTGAGAGAGATTTACATGTTGAACTCGTTATATATTACGTTCTTAATATTCACTCATCACTTTCCTACTCTCAGCACAATTCTTTTTCTCGTTCAAAACGAATCAGTTTTTTTTCCTGTGTTTGGCACAATGGATCTTGAGCTGGATAGTCCTTTGACGAATAAAACCTTTAAAATCTTGGGTTTTTCACTATCATAAAACTTAAATAGAAGATTTTAATTAAAAAATTATAAATATCATTAAATTGTCTCAATTAAATCATATTATTTATACCGTATTTATTCTTATGAAAGATGTGAATGATTTGTTCATCCGTTTATTTTCATTTTTGATAATTTGCGGCGTGTTCTAGATTGATGAGTATGTCACCCCTTGACCAAAAGACTGCACATTAGATTTCCTTTCAACCTTTCTTCCTGTCTCAAAGTACATAGATTTTTCAAAAAGTATCCGACAAAGGAGGCAATATTATATCGCTGCAATCGCGGGTTGTATACATAATGTGAGAGGAGAGGGTGATTGGGTGTCACAATCGACAATGCGAAATGCCCTAAGAGTAACGGCTTTTACCGATTGAAACTGAAAGCGAGCGCTTTGTTTATACCTTCAGGTCCGGTCTCCAAGATCCCGAATCAGGCCACCAGACAATGGGGACACGTTCTGTTTTATGTATTGTTTCTGGGCAATATTGTATTAGCTGATTGCTTCAGCAAGAAAATTAATTAAAACATCGTACTTTGACCGCAAACGAACTTGTCGTTTCCTCTCTGAGGAATGAGCAGTGGCACCTATAAGAGTGTCTCCAGTGTCAGGTGAAGCACGCACAGTCAGACTGTTAACTCGAGTGAACACAATGGTTTCATCTCAACACCTCTTGATCTTCTTCGGGCAACTGCTTTGCTTGTGGTCTCGATCTCGTTCGGAAACCGTGCCGGAGTGTTACGAGGCGGACATGTCTGCCCTTCTCCAATTCAAGCACGGATTCACTGTTGCCAGGGGCTTTGCTTCGAGCGACCCTCTTGCGTACCCAAAGACCGAGTCTTGGGAGCTTGATAGTGCCAAGAATGGATCATCGTCGAATTGTTGTTCTTGGGATGGGGTCGAGTGTGAAGACCGCACTGGCCGTGTTGTAGCACTTGACCTCAGCAGCAGCTGCCTTTACGGATCAATCAACTCGAGCACTGGCCTTTTTTGGCTGGTCAAGCTTCAAAGGCTCAACCTTGCTGATAACCACTTCAACTACTCCCGAATCCCATCTGGGATCGGGCTTCTTTTGGGTTTGACGCATCTCAATCTCTCCGATTCAGTCTTCTCCGGCCAAATCCCGGCAGAAATCTCCACACTATCCGAGTTGGTTTCACTTGATCTGGGTTGCAACAGAGGTCCTGAGTTTTGCGCCGGACTGTTCAAACTTCAAAACCCGGGTTTGATCCACCTAGTTCAGAACTTGATCAACCTACAACTGCTCGCTCTAGATAACGTAGCTATCTCATCTGAAGTCCCTGTGAGCGTGGCAAACTTGTCCTCTTTGGCATCTCTCTCCATGGAGTCGTGCGGACTTTATGGAATTTTTCCGGCCAGTGTTTTCCAGTTACCCGAGTTGGAGTACATTAGTTTGGCCTCTAACGGAAACCTCACCGGGCAACTTCCCGAGTTCAACTCGACCAGCCCGCTTCAAGTGCTGCAGCTTAACACGACAAGCTTTTCCGGGATTCTACCTCACTCCCTTGGTAATCTTCGATCCTTGAAATTTCTAGACATAGAGAGCTGTAATTTCACGGGATCATTCCCGAGTACCTTCGGTAACCTTACGGAGCTGACGTACTTAAGTGTCAGAGCGAACCCGTTCGCAGCTCAATCACTTGATTCTTTGTCCTGGCTCTGGAAGTTGTCTAAGCTCGAAACTCTTTACATTGGCAAGACCAATTTACAGGGCGAGATCCCACCTTCAATCGGAAATTTGTCCCAGCTCGTCATTCTGGGATTGGCAGGCAATGAGCTGAAGGGTGAAATCCCACCCCAGCTAGTAAACCTTCCACGGCTTTCTAAACTAAACCTTTGGCGCAACCAGCTATCTGGTCAGATCACATCTTGCTTGACAAATATGACTCAGATAAGTTCCCTTGACCTCTCAAGTAATTATTTTGAAGGGCCCATACCGTCTTCGGTCTCCCAACTCCAAAACCTCCAGTTCCTCTGGCTCTATGGCAATCAACTGAGTGGAGCTGTCGAGCTCGATACCTTTCTTCGGATGAAAAGCTTGCAGATCTTACAGTTATCGTGGAACAAACTGTCGTGCCTAGTCGGAACAGAAGGAAATGCCACACTGCCTCAATTACTTCTTCTGGGGCTCGGTTCGTGCAATTTGAGCGAGTTCCCGAGATTCCTGAGGGATCAACAGCAGATGAGCAGGTTAGACCTGTCCAACAACAATATCTCTGGAGAAATACCCGACTGGTTTTCGAACATGAGCGTGAATTCTCTGCAGTTTCTGAA
Organism: Lagerstroemia speciosa; assembly: GCA_037672795.1. Classification (NCBI taxonomy): domain Eukaryota; kingdom Viridiplantae; phylum Streptophyta; class Magnoliopsida; order Myrtales; family Lythraceae; genus Lagerstroemia; species Lagerstroemia speciosa. The sequence continues at coordinate 10,180,959 of CM075287.1, forward strand.
CCTCTCACGCAATGGCCTAACAGGATTTGATCGGAATATGACAGCTCTTGCATGGAAGAACTTGGACACCCTAGATCTCTCATCGAACTTGCTGCGAGGATCCATCCCGGTTCCTCCAGCATCCATTAGATTTTTCCTCGTCTCCAACAATGCACTCACCGGGAATTTTCCGGGGTCATTGTGCAGTTTGAGTTCTCTAGTCACGCTGGACCTATCTTTCAACTTCCTGAGCGGCATGCTCCCAAGTTGTCTGGGCAATGTCAGCAGCCCGCTGTCAGTCTTGAATTTACGAAGCAATAGATTCCAGGGAATTGTCCCGGAAATGCAAATCATGGGGAGTCCGCTGAAGATGATCGATTTCAGCCAGAATGAATTTGAAGGGAAATTGCCGAGGTCCTTGGCCAATTACCCAATGCTTGAGTTCATCGACTTTGGAGATAATCAATTGAATGATACTTTCCCATCTTGGTTAGAATCTCTTCCGCAACTACAGGTCCTCATCTTGCGGTCAAATCGTTTCCACAGTGCTATAGGGAAGCCCGGTTCAAACTCCTCGTTCCAAAGCCTGCGCATAATTGACCTGTCTAGCAATTCATTCACTGGCGATCTGCCTCGAGAGTACTTCCAGAGTTGGAAGTCTATGCAGACTGTCGACAACTCGACAGGAGAAGTTTCATATATGAAACAATGTGTGTCGCAGCGATGCCTCCCACCGGATACTTTCTTGTACACCTCTTACAGCCAGTACGATTACTCCATGATAATGATCAATAAAGGCATCGAGACATCCTACTACAAGATATCGGATGTCTTCACAGTCATCGATCTTTCTTCGAACAAGTTTGAAGGCGACATTCCTGATGTTGTCGGGAACTTGAAAGCACTTCACTTGTTGAACCTCTCGAACAATTTCCTTGTCGGCCATATCCCACCTTCTATGGGAAACCTCGGGGCCATGGAATCACTGGATCTGTCCCAAAACAGGCTCTCGGGAGAGATTCCTCAGGAACTGAGCAGGCTCAACTTCCTCGCTGTCATGAACTTGTCCTGCAACAATCTCTCTGGCCCGATACCCAGAGGAAAACAGTTCAACACATTCTCCGGGAGCTCCTTCAAGGGGAACCCGGGACTGTGTGGAGATGCCGTGTCGAGGAAATGTGAAGCTCCAGGGACTGATCCTGCGCTGGAGGGTGACCAGGACTCTGACTCGTGGATGGAGTTTGACTGGAAGACAGTCCTCATTGGTTGGGGAAGCGGGCTAGTGATTGGAGTGGCTGTTGGGGGTGCTTTTATATCAGATAAGCATTGTTGGTTCGCCGAGACTGCCAAGAGGGTCAGCGAACGCATTTACGGGAGACATCAGGGAAGTGAATCTGATTGGGAATTTGAAGATGTGGAAGCTATAACCGAGGAGGAGGAGCATAGACTGGACATAGAAGCAGAAGACAAGTGAGAACTCCCTTCTTGGGATCTCCTTTGTAAGGCTCCTCTTTCTTCTCCTCTTGGAATTGGGGTCTCCCAACTCTGTCTTTGTTTCCTGAGCAGGTACTTGTTCGTATCCAACAAACGCAAGACTTAAACCACGGCTTGCTCTGGTACTCTTTTCAATGTGGATGATACCGGGTAGGAGCATTTCTTCGTCGTAAAAATTGGATAGCGTGATAGCTTTGGATCTTGTTTTTAAGTTTCTGTACAGAGACATGCACTGTAGAAGTTCTCCTCAGCACTAGTTTGTGGATACCTATGCACTTGGGCTTCATAAGGGGTGATCTGCATCTGTAAATCTGTCTTTTTGAGCTTGTGTGGTGTCAGAGATGCTGTCGCGTGCAACATATTTGGTAGCATATACGTTATCGTTGCAATTTTCTTGGAGTAAAAGTTTTGATTCTGAGCTTCTAGTAATCACTGCTTACCTTCGACTGGTCTCCCTATCCTTGCTTTTGGAACTCATGGAAATTGAAATGTGGTGACAGGACTTTTGGGTAGTCTAACTACGCTAATGATCGGCCATCCTATCGTTCTCTTGCAGCCGGGGTCCCTCTTCATCTTTTGATAACAACCAGACCTCATAGATTTGAGTCGGGAAGGCCCTGGCGAGCTTCCAGAGCCTAGCCCTGAACCGGCTGGCCATAAACATGATCTGGGTTCGAGTTGGTTGGGATGGTGCCCCAGGGTGCTGTGACCCTAAACTCAAGAGCGAGTTCAAGTTGAGGGTTTTTGGCAGGCTCCATCAGGCCACCTCTAACCTAGACCAAGCAGTTGGCACCGTAGACCACATCTAGTTGTAGTATGGAGCCAGTCCATCGGATTTGCAGGAGTTGGGATCGTTTCGAAGGAAAAAAGTCAGGGGCCATCTCATGATTTTCTAAAACCTGTTCTGTTAGAAAAGCACAGTTGCTTGCCGAGACCAAACCGCACTTAAACGTCTACCGTGCAAGGCGGGTGCTAAACCGTGCCTGCTGGTACTAGGCAATGGCATGTTGCTGAGATAGAGATCTTCGGAAGAAAAATTCAACGCGGTGTTCATTTATGCCATGACAACACTACACAAGGTCGATGACCGAGTTGCCGTGCGTATGCCGTTAGTATTTATGAAGACAATGACATCCTGGGAGATGATAAGTTAATGGAAAACTGGACCATAAATAATGATGTATACACCTTGGACACGGTCAGCACGGTCGTTTCCTGGTGCTGATGGAAGATCCGAGTTACCATTGATGAACAAACAGTTCTGTCACAGGGAATTCTTACCTCGAGCATTGAAGTTCCGACAAGCAAATCTCGATAATCAGCAGGATGTTTTAGTACTCACAGATAGTTTTCCAAAACTTCCTCCCAAATATACCCAACTCATTCCGGTGAGATTCCGTAAGAAATTGCAGAGTTCAATTTCCAGCAGTCCTATCTGAATGTATCATAATATAATCTTAGCAGCAGGGTGATACTGAGAACAAGGCCACAGTTCAGCACATTCCAAAAAATAGCTCGTCTAATTGGATGGATACATTGCATCAGCATTGATACGTAATATAATCGCTCCATTGAAGAATTTCTCTATTTGAGGACAGCCATGGACTGTGTGATGAAGTTGTATCCAGGAATGGCGGAGGCTAGAAGTTGAACTCAATCCAATTTAAGGTGTCACCACCTTGACCAGTAATTATTTAATTATTTTTCATTTTGGGTCAGATTATTGTCAAATAATGTCAATTTATATTATTAAAAGAATAAAAAAATTCGTTAAGACTTATTTTGACATAAAGGATATTAAAAATAGAAAATTGTGGCGATTTTTTTCCCGATATTCAAAAGAAGCATATGAGTTAAAAGGAGATGGGAGAAAGAGAAAATAAACGGGCACACAGTGTTCACCGAGGATAATTGAGTCTAGGATCTCTTAATCTTAAATAAAGAGTGACGCCACTGTATCAAATCTCATTTCTTAATCTAGAACAAAGTTATTATGACATTAAGCCACTAAAATCTAAAATATCGCACTCGATGTGAGATTAAAAAGTTTTACATTTACTTCTCACCAGTCGGATTTTTATACCCATTTATTCTCTTTTCCATGTTACTGTATTAAAAAATAAAATTATGCCAACTTATTTTGGCAAAAATCACCATAAAATATATTAAAATGAAAAATTTGACAACTTTTTTTTACCCTTTTTTTTGCATATGTTAAAGTGTATGAAAAACACGAATAATTCGATTTTCATCATAAAGTTTACACAAATAACAATTGTTTCGACGAAAGACCTTTCCGCAAAGTTGATGTAACATTTTTTCACTATAGTGAACCTAACTTTTCGGGGGTTCGATTACTTGTAGATGCAATGGAAATTTGACAAATTACTTAGAGAAAATATCGTTACGGTTAGTGCACGTCAACTATTGAAAAATTGTACTACTCTACGGTTAGATTAAACCGTTGAGTGATCATTGTGTAAATATAAAAAAATTCTTTTATGTAACAATTTCATCATATGATTGTGTTCAAGAAATAAGGCCAATCAATAAAATTAAATTATCTTAAGATTATTTTAAAAAACTTCTTAAAAAATAATTGTAAAAATAATTAAATTTTATTAGTTAATATTACGACTTAAATATCCACGTGAACAAATAGAATATAAAAGACTTTCTCCCAAAAAAAAAAGGCAACTGATTCAATTGGACACGTGGCAGTAGAATGTTGCTTTTGAATTATCTTCCAACTTTAATGGGGTGTGAAAACTAATTCAAACAGGGCAAATTTTCCAATGTGACCGCGGGATTGGGACAGTGTGCCAGTCATTTTGTCCGACGTCATGTTTAGCCTTAGTGTCATCCAGCCATAAAAGCCATGGGACCGTATGTCCAGCCATAAAGCCAGTCATTTTTTTCGACATCATGGGGTTGTTTTACTATCTTCCCGTCTGTGCATCTGTGATATGTATAACTTTCATTGCATCTCATGTAATTCTGCCAAATCCTTAAAGTTTTGTCCTTAAAATATTAAATCACGTAAAATTCAAAAACTTTAATTTGGTGCAATATAGTAGCAGAAATCAATGACTTCCTACAATTTCTAACCAGAATTTAAATTTAAGATCTCCGGGGATAGGAGCAGACTTGATTTCCATCCAAGCCAACCGCGTTTTGCGACCCTGACTTTCTCAAGTCCACGGAAAACTATTCTATGATATTGACGTGACTGGTTCGTGCCAAGCCAATCGATGCACGTCAAGACCCTCTGGAGCTTCTCTCCGTTATAAATCTCTCCTCAGTCTCATGGTTCCTCATTCCAAGCACAATCAAATACTTCACACTACCATGGAGTTTATCTCGTGGCTCTCAGTGTTCATGCATCTGGCATGCTTCTGTTTGAAGTTCCACCTCATGGCCTCGAATTCCCTCTCTGGTTCTGTGACAACTTCATGTCACTGGGATGACATGTCCGCTCTACTCGAATTCAAGAGCGGCTTCCCCGGTGCTTCTCTTATCCCTTCCAAACTCGCATCATGGATGGTGGACCCTGATAATCAAACGTCCTCCAATTGCTGTTTGTGGCACGGGATCGAGTGCGATGAAGGAACTGGTCGTGTAATAGCACTCAACCTCCATGGAAGCTCTCTCTCTGGATCCATCAACTCCAGCTCTAGCCTCTTCCAGTTAGTCCATCTTCAGAGCATTGACCTTAGCGAAAATGACTTCAGTTACTCCCCAATACCACCGGGATTTGACTCGCTACTGGGTTTGACCTATCTCAATCTCTCGTCTTCAAAATTCTATGGCCAAATCCCGTCAGACATCTTCACATTGACCAGGTTAGTCTCACTCGACCTCAGCAGCAACCCACTTGCACTACCACAGCCTGGCCTGACAAGCTTAGTGCAGAACATGACCAACTTGCAGTACCTCAGGCTCAATGAGGTCGATATTTTTTCGCCGGTTCCCCATACCTTAGCAAATTGTTCTTCTTTAAGATATTTGGACTTGGCTATTACTGGAGTTTATGGCGCACTTCCAGCAAGTATCTTTCAGTTGCCCAATTTGGAGTATCTTTCACTCAATGGAAACACAAACCTCACCATTCTCTTGCCCGAGTTCAACTCCTCTAGTCCATTAAAAGAGCTATGGTTGTTCGCTACTCGCCCTTCTGGTGGACTACCCACTTCAATCGTTAATCTGCAGTCCCTGGAGATACTGCAATTGGGGACTGATAATTGCAATCTAACTGGGTCAATACCAAGTTCGATAGGAAGCCTCCACTATTTGCAATCTCTCACTATAAGGGATTGCAAGCTCACGGGATCCATTCCATCTTCTCTCGGTAACCTAACCGGGTTAACTAGTATTGACTTATCCTCGAACCCATTCACTGCTCAAAACTTTTCTTCGTTGTCCTGGTTGTGGAAGCTGAACGGTCTCCGTGCTTTATTTTTTGAAGCTATGAACCTCCGAGGTGAGATACCTTCTTTCATCGGGAATTTGTCCCAACTTGCCTACTTAGAACTTAGCAATAATCAATTGACCGGTCCCATCCCATCTCAGCTCATGAACCTCGAACAGCTGGGTGCTATAAGACTCACAGGCAACGAACTTTCTGGTCATATCCCTTCTTGGATTTCGAACATGACACAATTATACTTCCTCAACCTCGCATTTAATAGATTGCAAGGCCCAATACCCTCTTGGATTACTCAACTCCCGAATCTAGCGATGCTTCACCTTGGCTGGAATCAATTTAATGGGACGGTGGAGCTGGACCTGTCCTCTGACCTCAATTCCTCGAGCCACTCTGCAACCTACACAAATAGTTGGTCTCCTGGTGCTCTAGGACTTGCCTCATGCAATTTGCAAGAATTCCCAACTTTTCTGCAGAACTATCCGAAGTTGGGCTGGCTAGACCTTTCGCACAACAACTTTCATGGAGAAGTACCCGTGTGGATGCACAGCATTGGTGTAGACACCTTGTTTTTCCTGAACCTCTCTAACAACTACCTAACAGGATTCAATCCTACTCTGAATTTTCTTCCTTGGAATGCTCTTCAAACTTTAGACCTCTCATCCAACATGCTCATGGGATCTCCACCGGCAATATCTTCATCTGCAGACGTGGAATTTTATCTGGTTGGCAACAACAACCTGACGGGGACATTCCCACCTTGGATTTGCCACTGGAATTCTCTTATCATACTCGACTTGTCTTTTAATAACTTAAGCGGCACTCTTCCCGAGTGCTTGGGTAATATCAGCTCATCTCTTACAGTTATGAATCTGCAGCGGAACAGCTTCACTGGCAATCTTCCCCAGCTGTATGCAAGTGGATTGCAGTTGAAGATGATTGCTTTGGGTCATAATAATCTGGTAGGGTGGCTACCGAGGTCATTGGCCAACTGTTCGCAGTTAGAATTTATTGACATCGGGAACAATCAGATCAATGACACCTTCCCATCTTGGTTAGAGTCTCTACCAGAGCTGGCGGTTCTCATTTTGAGACACAATAAATTTCACGGCGCCATCGATACATCCAGCCCTGGTTCTGGGTTCAAAAGGCTGCAGATCATTGACCTGTCTCACAATACATTCACTGGTTTGTTACCGAAGCAATATCTTGGAACTTTATTTTCCATGACGAACGTTGGTCCCTCTCCAAGCGAAGTGACATACTTTCGAGCAAGCCTCATTCAATACACAGCTATTTTTTTTTTGGAATGGTGGTGCAATTTCATTCAACAGCAATCAACTTTTGTACAATGGTAGTCTTAAAGAACAAAAAACACTATCTTATGTACCACATAGACCTAACAAAGATGCTACCCTAGAGTTACGGAGCCTTTGTTCCAGTCGAGGAAGAGTAGAGGTCTTCAGCTTCACTGCGTCAATGATGAGGTTTGATATTTCTCCTTCACCTCGAGTCTTACGATCAAAAATTCGCTTGTTCCGTTCGATCCAAATTGTATATATATATTGGGTCCATAGAAGGCGGTAAGTCACAGAGTCAATCGACTTACCCCGCTGTTGGAGTAGCCATTGAGTCTCAGATTCCCAATCGACTTGGCCGTGATGGGTACCTAATTTGGCGAGGGATGTCTGCCATATTCGCCGGGTAGAGGTGCAGGAGAAGAACAAATGGTCCCGAGTCTCGAGCTCAATACTGCAAAATTCACACAACTCGGACATTAGTTGTACGCCCCACTTCTTCAAACGCTCTTTAGTGGCAAGCCTATCTAGCCATGCTAGCCAGCTGATTACCGATGCCTTGGGGATATTTCCGGGAAACCAGATGCTCTTTGTCCATGGCAATTTCTCAGCAGATCCTCGAAGGCACTCCAACGCACTTGTGGCAGTGAACTTTCCGGAGCCGAGAGTCCATGTGGGCTCATCTCTATTAGCAATAGATAAGGAAGAGGCCATTTGTATTATCACAGCAGCCTGGGGGTCGGCACTTCGAGGCCAGTGCCATCGGCCTTGCCGGAGAACATCTCCAACTGTGGCCTCAATAGAAATAGTGGGGAAGCAGCTTAACCCTTGAGAGCAGAAGTAGATCAAAGGGCCAGTAGGTAACCAATTGTCATGCCAAAATGACACTTTGGATTCGTGTCCAATTCTGTACCTAATATGTGGTCGAAGAAGGTCCCTTTGTTGTAAAAGTTTCCGCCAGCACCAGGAACAATTCCCCGGAACCTTTATTCTCCATAGGTTCCGTCTCCTAATAAGATAGCGGTGGACCCAAGCAACCCATAACGAACCCGAGCGAATAAGGAGTAGCCATAGGTTCTTTAGTGTACCGAGGCGGCACCATTGTTTGCGAATGCCCAGACCTCCCTCGCTACGTGGACGACACACTCGGGACCAGTTGACCTTAGCCCCACGCTTATACTCCTCGGAGCCACTCCAAAGAAAGTTTCGGCAAACCTGCTCCACTCTTGAGATAACTGCCTTCGGGAGAATAAAGGTGGAGCCCCAGTAGCTGAGAATACTGGAGATCACTGAGTTGATAAGCTGAAGTCGGCCTGCAAAGCTTAAACTGCGGACAGTCCAGCTCTTGATTTTTGTTGTGATTCGATCAGTGAGTGCTATGCATTCCTTCGCAGAGAGTCGTCCCGAGATAAGAGGGATCCCAAGATACCTGACTGGTAGTTGTCCCAGCTTAAAGCCCGAGATATGCAGTAGTTCCGTGGTCGTCTCAGCGCTAACTCCTCCGAGGAACAGCTCGGATTTTTCTGAGTTAAGTCTCAGCCCAGAATGCCGGTAGAATTGGGATAGCACTCCAATAATGCCACACAAGGAGGTAGCTGAGCTGTCCATAAAGATGAGGAGGTCATCGGCAAAGCATAAGTGGGTAAGTTTGAGCCCCTTGCAACGTGGGTGAAAGCCAATGGAACCTTCGAGTGCTGCGGAGTCAAGAAGGGAAGAGAGATAATCCATTGCAATAACAAAGAGATACGGGGATAGGGGGTCACCTTGTCTAACTCCTCTTGCACCGGGGAAATATCCAACCAATGAGCCATTAAGGGAGATTAGAGATGCATTCATGTATCCACTGAACAGTCTTCCACGGGAAACCGAGAGCAAGTAACATGTTTGTAATGAAGTCCCAGTTCAAGGAATCAAACGCTTTTTGGAGATCAATTTTGACGGCCCCGCGGGGTGTGATGCGCCTCCCATGGTATCCTCGAACAAGCTCATGGGCCAACAGGATGTTATCCTGTATTCTTCTGCCATGGATGAAAGCAGACTGATTGGGGCTGATAAGAGTGGGAAGGACCACTCGCACTCTATTGGCGATGATTTTCGTAATGCATTTGTATATCACATTGCAGCAAGAGATTGGTCTGAAATCCTTCATCCTGTCAGCTTGGTTGCGCTTAGGGACAAGGGATAAGATAGTGGAATTCACTTCCTTCCGCATTACAGATGTTCTGAAGAAGTGCTGGACAGCTTTGGTGAAATCATCCCGGACGATCGACCAGCAAGTTTTGAAGAAGTGAGCGGTGTAGCCATCTGGGCCAGGGCTTTTGTTTCCATCCATACAGAACAATGCATTTCGGATTTCTTCCTCGGTGACATCAGCTGCTAGCTTCTCAGTTTGTTCGAGAGTGATGCGCTTTTTCATGACTGAAGACAAACTAGCCACGGAAGGGCAGTGTACTGCTTGATCAACTTGTCCAAGAAGCTGTTGATAGTATTGTATTACCTCCAAAGAGATGCTCGTGTAAGTGTCCAGTCGCTTCCCCTCGTCTGTGAAGAGGAGTTTGATGTGTTCCCTTGAGTACTTCTCTCTTAGCGATCGGAAGAAGAAAGCGGTATTCTGATCGCCATCCTTCAGCCAGTGGACTCTGGACTTTTGCCGTAGATGGGATTCTTCGGTCGCACAAGCTTCTCTAAATTGTTTTTGAAGTTCGAGCTCTGTCCGCAGTAGGTAAGCATTCGTGTCTGATTCCATTATTTTGGACTGGATCAACTGGAGCTCTTTTCTCAGCTCTTGTACCTTTAATGACACATCTCCATAGTTTTGCTTGCTAAAGGCTCGTAGATCCTGCTTAAGGAGTCTCAATTTACCATATAGCACATGCATGGGGTTACCATGCAGCTTCTTTGACCAGACTTCTCGTACTCTGGTATGAAAATCAGGATTTTGAGTCCAATAATTGAAGAATTTGAAGGGTCGGGGGCCTGAGTGCTCTTGTTTTCCCAATGTGACCAGTGCCGGGCTGTGGTCCGAGGGGCCTGGGGGTAGAAATTCGACCAAGGTCGGTATCGCACTGTGTAACCATGCCTCATTTGTGAGAACCCTGTCTAGTTTCCGCTTTTGGAATCCCTCAATGCGCTTATTCGACCAGGTGAACCTGCATCCTCCAAAAGGATAGTCAAACAGTCCAGAATCAACCAGGAAATTATCAAAATCAGTCATACTCGCGTCTTTAAATATGTTCCGGCCTTGAGCTTTTACTTCCTCCGGGCTGCGAACAACATTGAAATCCCCGAGGAGAATCCATGGGGTTGTTGCTGTGTTTCGAATGTTGAGGAGATCCACCCATAGCTGCTTCCTGTCACTTTGGCTATTTGAACCGTAAATGAAGGTAATAGCAAGTGTTATATCTGCAAATTTTACAGAGAAATGCATAAATTGTGCAGATTGAAGTAGTAAGGATATTTGCATCTCCTTCCTGGCAAACACCCAGATTCTTCCATTTGGAGACTCCGAGTGGTTTGTCCAAGACTGCCACTGCTCCCACTTGGAGGATAATTGTTCCCATCGAGACTCTTTCACCTTCGTTTCAACAATACAACATATGTCTAACTTCATGGTGTAAGCAGAACGGGTTATCTCATTCTGCTTCAGGGGATCGTTCATCCCCCTTATGTTCCATGCGAATAGCTTCATTTAGTGGAGGAGGAGGAGGGGAGACTCCTCCTCGTCTTCTTCCGAGTTCTCTTGGATCATCGACGACTACTTTGAGCCATCATTGAGGTGGTTCTCGCTTCTTCTTGCTGACTATCTGAGGCAGAGCCGTTGTCTTCCTCTGCAGAGCAAGGGACAGCGATATCAACCTCGTCATTGGCTTCGGCAGTCTGAGGGCTGTCATCCTGTCTTTGATCATTTGGTGGACTTCCTTCAGTAGTTGGCTGATTGGAAGGCTGCTTATAACCATCTTGTCTGGGGGAGATGGCTTGTTCTGCAGGCTCCTCTGGGGATTGCTTATGATCTTGCAGGGGTGAGGGGAGGTTTGCATCTTGTGCTGCAGGTCCCGGATCAGCTTTCCCTTTTAGCTTAATACTAGTAGGGATTTCATGAACTGGGATCCTCTCCTCATCCTTACACTCGTGGCCAAAGAGCCCACATTTTTGGCAGCTAATAGGAAGCCATGGAATGTCAACGCCAATTTCCACCTCTTGGTCTTTTTCAATTTCTAACTTCAGTTTATCGGGCAATTGTTGTCCAGCTTCTATTTCCACGCAAACCTTAGCGTAATCCAGTTTCGTGTGATTCGCTGTAGCACGGTCCATATACAGAGGTCTACCAACCCCACTGGCAATGTAACTAATGCCCTCCCTGTGGTAGTAAGCTAGCGGAATCTGCCGAAGCCGAACCCATACAGGAAGCTTGCTTAGGCTGAGCTGTTCTGAAGCAAATCCCATAGTCCATTTTCGTAGGACCAGGTAGGCCTTATCTACATGCCATGGGCCAGATTCAAGCACCCAATCTAGGTTTGCCTTGTCAGTAAATTGGAAAATGTACAGTTTTTCCTTCGTACTAACAGTAACCTTGCTTCTCCTTCCCCATAATGCATTCACCATAGCCACCACTCGGTTGTAGGCAGGAGCCTTCCCGAGAAATCTACCAACTAGGCAGTTTTCCCATAGTTGCTTACCGACAGAGGCCACCGTAGGTGGTGGTCGTATGACCACCTTGCCATTCTCTTTGACTGGCTGGTGATACTCTAGCTGTTGCTGCTCAGTCTGGGTGAATTTCTTCCAGTTGAGCGGAGGCTGCCTTCGGGGGGCTTGAGGAACAGTTGGGCCTTGACTCGGAACTCCTTGTTTGGGCTCAGACGAGTCGAGGATAGTTGAGATTTGGCCGTCGGGGGCTGTTTGGAGACCTGGTTCCGCCATAGCCTGGCGTGGAACCCTAATTTCGAAAGAGGATTCCGGTGGATTGGACGGTGTCGATGTGTTGGAGGTACATGTGGACGCTTGGGAGAAAGGCGTTTGTTAGCATTGCTAACTGGCGCCGAGAGGAAATCCCCACAATTCTCCGCTTGACTACTACATCAATACACAGCTATTGCATTTACTTATTATGAATTCTATGACTTTTACATGATGCTGGTAATTAAAGGGCTTGAGCTGTATTACCCGAAGGTTTCTGAGATCTTCACAGCCATCGATCTATCTGGCAACAAATTCGAGGGAGAGATCCCTGACGTGATCGGCAACCTGAAGCAGCTCCACTCGCTGAACCTCTCGAACAATTTGCTCAGCGGTCACATACCATCTTCAATGGGAAACCTCAGACAGCTTGAATCTCTCGACCTCTCACTCAATAAACTTTCTGGAGAGATCCCACGAGAACTGGCGGAGCTCAATTTCCTGTCCGTTCTGGACATCTCGTACAATAACCTTAGCGGGGAAATACCAAAGGGGCCGCAGTTCAACACGTTCCACGAAAGTTCATTTCAGGGAAACCCAGGGCTCTGCGGAGATGCAATATCCAAGAAGTGCAGCAACCCTGAGGCAGACACACCGGAACCTTCTTCACCTGGGAAGGAAGATGACTCAGATTGGTTCATGGAATTCGACTGGAAGATTGTTCTGATGGGGTATGGGAGTGGACTAGTGATCGGTGGGGTCATCGGAAACGCATTTATCACACGGAGACGCCGCTGGTTCTCAGAACTTGTGGTAATGACGCAGCAGAAAAGGCAGAGGTATATGAGGAGGCGGAGGAGTCGCACCTAACGAGACAAGACAGGTAAGAAACTTTCCGTTGCCAATCTTTTCTCAGACTCTTTAGTTCAAGGTCTGTCAAATGTTTCATCGCGTGTCCTTTCTTATCCAGGCACTAAATTGGATTCTAAGTATTTTAAGACAGTAATGACTTCCAGGAAATGGATTTCGGAGCTCAAATTAAATGGATCTTGGTTGAGCCTACTCGAGCTAGACTAGTGATCGATCTGTTGTCAAAATGTGCTTGTATCCAGTTGGAGATTGCTCATATATGTAACATGGTCAGATATAAATATGAAGATTACTGCATTTAAGCATTACCGCAATCTCTGTCCCTTGTAGTCGGTTCTCTCAAATTGCAGCTCCGATTCTCTTGGTATTAACTGCTACCCGAAATATGTAAAAATTAATCTCGATGGCCACAGTACATAATGAATATTGTAAGAAAAATGGGTTTTTTTTCAACCTTTCTATAGGCATGAAAGTGTGCTAGAAAGACCTTATCAAAAAATGAAGAAGAAGAAGAAAAATCGAATAAAATTCAAAAGTACAATAATAATCAAATAAAAGGAAATTCTTTACTGATCGTCGAGACCTGTGGCGTGAAGGCCCGAATTGGCCCTGAATTGCATCGAACCGGCCATTAATCGGTTACGATAGCACCTCTTACTTAAACGCGGGGAACCGCGAGGAAGTCATATATTATAACTGAACCATAAGGTCACTTTTTAGTGTATAAACCCTTTTAAATTGCCTTCCCTTATCGATGTGTGATTGAATTATCGATGTGTGATTGAATTTCTACCATTCCCAATATGGGCTCTATGGATCCCTTGAGCTCGAGCTCTTCGTAACTCAACCTATATTACAAATATTAAGTCCATGAACTTAAGATCAATCCAAATTCTTTCAATTTCTCATTTTCCTGAACTTAAATGCAAGCATGACTTCCTTCAATTCATGAAAATAATTCCTCATTTAATTCAATATCATTTTTCCAACAGTATCTGCTACTGCGCAATGAAAATTCCAGCATTCATGAAAGCGAATGCACTAGAGATTTCGTGTTGTTCATTTTCTCTGAGTCTCATATGGGCTTGACTACGACGTGATTCAGGAGAATAAGGATCGAAAATTTTGGCAATATGAATCATTGTGCATTCCATGATACTGCCCCTTTAGTTACAGCTAGGTACAATACAAGGCAGTACAGTGGAAATGCCAAAAGGAGCAAAAGAGCCAGGCAATACGAGACTCGGTTGAGCAAGTCATTCGAGATATACCAGAACTGGAAACGCTATCTCGAAATACAATGCTCTACGATTCTAGTAACTCAAAGATTGTCATTGCTTGCTCGGCCAATGTAAAATTTGGCACGTAGAAAACATAAATGAGAACAGGACTGTCGCTAACCCGAGCGCAGCCTTTCTGGTGACGATCTGGCAAGGCCCAAGAATTTTCATAGGATTGCTCAAGTCGTGGAGTCAACCGGTCATGTACTCCGAGGCTCCTGAATCAAGTATTCATACCCCGGCTTGTGCGCGAACCTAACCCTCCAGTTAGTCTCCTGTTCCAGTCAGTTTCAATGAATTAAGTCGTCCAGTTAAAAAGGCATATATATTGACTTCCTCCTCCTCCTCCTCCTCCTCCTCTTTTTAAATCTTTTAAGCACACGGTAACATCCAAATCAGTGGTCATTGCAGACCTTGGGAAATCCACAATTGACATGTTTGTGACTTGCCAAAAGCACAGTCTATACATTATAGTTGTTGATCGAACAAAAGACATTGTAACTTTTTTATACCGATGAACTTGTTCTACCTGCGACATGAACACCTAGTAAATACATCGATCCAAGTAAGTTTGTATGTAGACATGGGTGTGGATAACCTCACCATGTGCAGGAGAATTCGACTTGTGATTCTGTGAACTGTTTAAGGAGTGAATTACCTCTTGTACTCATAAATGAACTGAAATAATTAGAAGCACAACAGCTCGATAAGTCAGAGATCATTGGTTGAGTAATTTGGTAAGTAATTAAGGCCTAATTATCATTTAAGTTTTCTCCAGTTTCAGTCGGTACAAGTGTCTTTGTATCTTTGAAGGTAGGTAAACGTGGCAATCTAATTTTCTTAGTAATGCATGGGCCCTATTTGAATTAGATTTGTCATGGTTGTTTGGCTTTTGAATATCAATGGTACATATTAAAAATATGACCAGAGAAATATATATATATATATATGTATGAGAGAAGAATGAAAATAGTTGTGTACATGATATATATATATATATGAATTTAATTATTTAATAAAATTGATAAAAAAATGTGAATATATAAATAATTAAATAAAGTTTCATGTATAATTAATACTCAAAATATGTGTTTTTAATAAATTAAATATGAAATTAATTAATTAATAATTTAAAAAAATTTAAAAGACATCAAAACTCCTAAATATTTTCACATATAATATACTATACATAGATGCACACAGTTTGCTGTGACCTCATCTCTACCAAAAATTCTTAGGCGATCTTATCTTATTATGTGACTTGAGAAAATATCAATTAAATTATAACAAACGAGTAAATTAATATTAATTATTAGGGTAGTTGTCATAATTAATATTAGTCAGAACAATTTAACTAATATTTTCTCATGAGATAGAACCAATTAAAATTTTCCCAATCCCCGAAGATATAGAACATGAGAGGACAAGTGATTTCATTCATGGAAGACAGACATGGGGGAGTTGGTGGTGCTTAAGTGGGCAGGCCTTAGCAATTATTATATTTTCTTTCTTTTTTAAATTAAATTTTTCAACCAAAAAATCATAAAAAAGACCAACCAAAGTGAATTTGCTGACGCTGTAGGCCCTCTTTTTATTATATAAAATCTGGTGTTCAAGTTATTCATCTTGGAAGAGTACTAGTCCATAATTAGGGCTTACTAAAATTTTATATATGAGTGATTTAGACCGATAAAATAAAAGAAAGAAAACAAAAACGAACATTGGTTTGTCTTCACCAAAACTTATAGGAAGCACATCAAGATCTGGCAACACCACATCTAAAAAAGCTTTTAATTTCAGTCAATAAATTGAATGTGTATATATAATATAAAATAGATAAATAAATAAAAAATAAAAAATTGTACTGGTGCTGATATCCACAGCCACTTACTCATGAAGGGCTGGCAATTTCGGCACAGCCCAATAGCCCGGGACGGGTACGGCCCGATAAGACTGTGCCTGGGCCAAGATTTATTGGGCCTAAGTCTTATTGGGCTGGGATGGGCCCTGGAATAAGGGCCTGGCCGGCCCAGTAGATTTTTTTTTAAAAAAAAAGTATGTCTTTCTATCCTAACCCTATCTCTATTCCATTTATTATTCTTAAAATACCATTTTATTGATCTATTGTAAAATGCATGATTGTGGGGCTCGACTTGCCCTTTATTTTAAAAGCATCTTTTTTATTTCACTCAAATTTCACAAATCGTAAAATACCTTTTTATAATTAGGCAAATTCATAATAATCACGTGCATATGATACAAAACAAGAAAGGACAACCTCAACCTGATATCATTGAGAAATATATTTATATATATAATATGTATATTTGGCCAATATCAAGAAATATATTAATCCATAAACAAGCATTCTTTTTTTGACAACGGATTATCCATAAACACTCTATATGCCTATGAATCTATATAAATTTATGTGTAAAAGTGCATATATGCTTGATTTAACTAATGAATCGCGCTCGATGGAGGGATCAAAATTCATAAGCAAGGTGTCCTCAGAGACATTGTTTGTTTCTGGTGCATAAGAAGGAATAGGATCCACCCACCAGCCAAAGCATTATCCCCTGAAGCTCTGACATCCAACGGCTACATTTTGCTCTCCCCAACGTACACACAAAATGCCCAAGGAAAAAGGAGAGATTCCTACCGACTCCTCGAAGGCTGAACCGGCAACCGCTGATTCCGGAGTTTTTGCCCATAATAGTCTTATTTTTTAAAATATTTCTCAATCTAATCTTTTCTAGAAAATATTTCCCAAACTAGTCTTCTAAGTGCTTATGTGGCAAAAGCATGTTGATGTGGCAAAAATATGTGTTGATGTGGTACAAAAAGTGTTGATGTGGTAAAAAAGTGTCAACATAGTAAAAATCACATTTAATTTTTTAAATGTATTTCAAATCACTCTTGATGTGTCTTCAACTAATTTGTAGGATTTACAGCAAATTATATTTAAGGTCCGATAAATATCATATAATACATGTATTTTCTTATATCAAAATTTGATCGAATTTTCAGATTTTCACTAGAATCAATAAAACTCATAATAATACACTTCTTATTGTACAAAAATATTATCAAATTGAATTTAAACTTTTTTCAAATCTTAAAACTTAATTGAATTTATAAAAATTCAACTATTATATTCTCAATTATGAAAGTTACCAAATATGATTTAATTAATATATAATAAAGTGTGAATTGAAACACAATTTGATTAGATTTATGTTCATAAATCTAATTTTTATAATCGATAGTATAACAATAAGATTTTTATAAATTCGATTTAAATTTTAAGATTTGAAAGAAAATTAAGTTTAATTTAATAATATCATTGTGTAATAAGAAGCGTATTATTATGAACTTTGTTAGTTCCAGCGAAAATCTAAAAATTCGATCAAAATTTAAACTATTTAAGTTTGGTTACAAGAAAATACTGATATTATATGATATCTATCGGGCCTTAAATATAATTTACAGTAAATCCTATAAATTAGTTGAAGACACATAAAGAGTGATTTGAAATACATGTAAAAAATTAAATATGATTTTTACTATGTGGACACTTTTTTACCACATCAACACTTTTTTTACCACATCAACATGCTTTTGCCACATATGCACTTAGAAGACTAGTTTGGGAAATATTTTTTAGAGAAGATTAGATTAGGAAATATTTTGAAAAATAAGACTATTTTGGTTAAAAACTCCTGATTCCGGTACTCTGTAATCAGAGCAGCCTTTCCTTATAAATACCGTTTCCCTACATTTCGTGTCTCTGCGCCTCGCTCTGCCTTCTCCGTCTCTCTTCCTCTTGCGGGCTGGTTCCATTGCACGAACTCCGTACCGCTACCTTAACAATTTAAGGTAACGCTCGCCTCCTCTTGCTAGTGACATCCTGTCCCCGCGCTTCATCTCACCAGATCTGTGTCGGTTGTTGTTATGGACGTCAATCTGGCGTGGATGTGTAGCTCTCTCGTGTTGGGTTGGGATACGGTCGATTTGAAATATCTGGTGGTCTAATGTTTGGTTCGATGAAGGGGTCTGTTTATTTAAGTGTAGATACATGATCTTGATTTTTAGATTATTTGATTTCTTAGTTGGATCTGAGTAAGATACGGTAGTTCTGGCGTGGAATCAGGTAGGTCTGGGGTGATATGTCTTATTCATAGTGTCCCTGTCGTAGAATGCTGAGATAGAGTTCTTCGGAAGAAAAATCCAACGTGGTGTTCATTTATGCCGTGACAACACTGCACAAGGTCGATCACCGAGTTGCCGAGTCTGAGCCGTTAGCATGTATGAAGACAAAGAAATCCTGGGAGATGATAAGTCAATGGGAAGACAGGACCATAAATCATGACGGTGGAAGATGCGAGTCACCGTTGATGAACAAACAGCTCTGTCAAAGAGAATTCTTACCTCGAGCATTGAAGTTCCGACGAGCAAATCTCGAGAATCAGCAGGATGTTCTTCCTCTCAAATATTCCCTACTCATTCCGGTGAGATTCCATAAGAACTGGCAGGGTTCAATTTCCTGTCCTATCCGAATGTGTCGCACTATAACTTTAGCGGCAGGGTGATACCAAGAAGAAGGCCACAGTTCAGCACATTCTGGAAAATAGCTCTTTTACTTTGATGGATACATCAAGTCAGTATTGACATATAGTATAATCGCTCTACCGAAGAATTTCTCCATCCGAGGACAACCGTGGACTGTGTGATGAAGTTATATCCAGGAACTGCGGAGGCTAGTAGTTGAACCCAACCCAATTTAAAGTGTCACCACATTGTCCGGTAATTATTTAATTATTTTTCATTTTGGGTCAGATTATTGTCAAATAATGTCAATTTATATAATTGCCCGCGGAGCACAGTCCCATTGGTGGGGAACTGGAACCTCTTCCAAAAGGTCCTAGGTTCAAATCCCAGGAGAGGCGTTTCCCGTGGGTGGAGGCTTTCAGCCCTCTTAAACCCGTCAGGTTCGTCTAACTTACCCGGTACACGTGATTTGCAGGCTATTACGTTTACCCCGAGGAGGAGGTGTCGCAACCACCGCTAGTCGGGTCCGGGAGACGCTCGGATACCTCGGTTATAAAAAAAAAAGTCAATTTAAATAATTAAAAAAATAAAAATTTGTTAAGACTTATTTTGACACAGTGGATATTAAAAATAGAACTTGAGGAGTTTTTTTTTTTCCGATATTCAAAAGAGGCATGTAAGTTAGAAGAAGATAGAAGGAATAGAAAATAAATTGGCATGTAGTGTCACCTATGATAATTAAATTTAGGATCTCTTCATCTTAAATCAATCTCATTTTTCAATTTACAACAAAGTTATTATGACATAAAGTCACTGATATATTAAATAAAACAATTGCGGCTATTTACTTTATTATGTAAAGTCATTTTATTAAGGAAAAAGTATTTTAGTGAAGTGATATTGTACTCGATTTAATATTAAGAAGTTTTAAATTTAATTCTCACAAGTAGGGTCTCTGTATTCATTTGTTCCATCTTCTCTGTTGTTGTATTAAAAATATAAAATTATTCCGACTTATTTTGGCGTAAATCACCATAAAATATTTTAAAGTGAAAATTTTGACAAATTGTTTTGACATAATTTTTTCTCGCATATTTTGAAGTGGATGAAAAACGTGGGTAGTTCTTTTTTTTTTTCCTAGATAATTCAGTATAATGTATTAATAATAAGTATCATATTTACATATCAAAAGTAGGAAGCCCATCCAAAAAACAAAGACCATTAACTCCCGACTTCATAACTAATTGGGAGAGGTAATGGGCTGCTTCAATGTTTGAGCTACTTGTCCAACATACGTTGTATGCTACAAACGAGGAGAGTAGTTCTTGTGCATTTCTACACAAATTTCTAATATCCCAATATGCTAATTTCACATCTGAAGGGATTGCACTATAACTAGAGAGTCCGTAAATACCAGGATCTTCTTCCAATTTCTGGACTTGGCTATAGATATGGCCAAAAGCAAGGCTCTTGGTTCAGCGTTGTGAGGTGAGGGAGCGGTTTCCTTCTGAAACCAAGCCAGCTTGAATCCACAGTTATCCCATGCCACTCCAGCTGAGCATGAATCCCCATTCCAGTAGGTTGAGTTCGTACTTATCCTGATTCTGTCGTGATCCATCGGCAATGAAGTTTTTCCAACACTCCATGCGACATACTAGTTATCCCCATTAGATGTTCAAGTTTATATACATGCTAGTATTCTTTGAATTTCTTATTCAATATATTCAAAAAGAAAACAGATCAATTTGCTCATTTGAGTGAAGTGCTTTATTCCTACACTCCCAGATGAAATACAACAGTAGGGTAACAAATAGTTGAAAAATCTTTAACATCCTGTAACATTCTTCTAAAGTTTTGAGGGGGTGAACTAATAAACTGATCAGTGCCAACATTTGTATTTTCTAGAAAACATATATCACATAGTTTCCAACGTGATTCCCTCCAAGCAACACGATAGAAAATGCAGTCCCCAGATAGGTTATCTGCTCTATCGGAGCCAGCCATATACAGAGGGCATACATCCTCTGAGTTAGGTCAGTGGAGGATGTTCTTCGCAAATCTCCACAAGAAGATTCTTAGTCTGTCATGACGCAAACAACAATTGTTTCGACGGAGGACTTTTCCGCAAAGTTGATGTAACATTTTTTCACTAATTAGTGACTTTAACTTTTTCGGGGATTCGATTACTTGTAGATGCAATGTTAATTTGACCGATTATTTAGAGAAAATACTGTTGCGATTAGTGCACGTCAGCTATTATTGCTTGGAAGGACAATTAAATGTTACTTTGAAAAATTGTACAACACTACTGTTAGACTAAACCGTTAAACTATACAATAATTTTATTATATAGTAGTGTTTACGGAATAATATCAATTACTAAAATTAAGTTATTTAATATTATTTTAAAAATAATCAAAAATAATTTAATTTTATTAAAATTAATTAATATCATCACATGAATATTCAATCGTGATAACCCCGCTGAATATAAAGGCTTCCACTCACAAAGAGGAGCGGCGGATTCAATTGGTACACGTGGCAGTAGAATGTTGCCTTTGAATTATCTTCAACTTTAATGTGGTGTGAAAACTGATTCCAGGAGTGCAAATTTTCCAATCTGACAGCCGATAATTTCGGGACCGGGACTGTATTTCTAGGCATAAAGATAGTGATTTTCTTCGACAACCATGGATAGCTTTACTATCATCCCATCTATGATATGTATAATTCTCATTATATCTCATATAATTCTGCCAAGTCCTTCAAATTTTAGGCTTGGAAGACTATACTACCTTAAATTCAAAAACTTTAATTTTGCATAAGGTGATGGAAGAAATTAATTACTTCCTGCAATTTCTAATTAGAATTTAAATTTAAGATCTCCAGGATAGGAGCAGAGCAGACTCCATTTCCATATTGGGGGACCTTGACTTCCTCAAGTCCACGGAAAAGTATTCCACGACTTTGACATGACTGGTGGGTTCCAAGTCGGTCAATGTACGGCAAGACCCTGAGTAGCTTCTCTGTGTTATAAATTTCTCCTCTTGTGTCTCCTGGTTCCTCACTCCAAACACGATCCAGTACTTTACACTACCATGAAGTTTATCTCGTGGCTCTCAGTGTTCATGCATCTGGTATGCTTCTGTTTGAAGTTCCACCTCATGGCCTCGAATTCCCTGTCCGGTTCTGTGACAACTTTGTGTCACCAGGACGACATGTCCGCTCTACTCGAATTCAAGAGCAGCTTCCCTGGTGTTTCTCTCACCCCTTCCAAACTCGCATCATGGACGGTGGATCCTGATAATCAAACATCCTCCAATTGCTGTTTGTGGGATGGGATCGAGTGCAATGAAGGAACTGGCCGTGTAATAGCACTCGACCTCTATGGAAGCTCTCTCTCTGGATCCATCAACTCCAGCTCTAGCCTCTTCCGGTTGGTCCATCTTCAGAGCATCGACCTTAGCATGAATGACTTCAATTACTCTCCAATACCATCGGGATTTGGTTCACTATCGGGTTTGACCTATCTCAATCTCTCGTACTCATCATTCTCCGGTCAAATCCCGGCAGACATCTTCACATTGACCAGGTTAGTCTCACTCAGCCTCAGCAACGATCTTGCACTACCACAACCTGGCCTGACAAACTTCGTGCAGAACATGACCAACTTGCAGTACCTCATGCTCGAAGGCATCGATATTTTGTCACCGGTTCCCCATACCTTAGCAAATTGGTCTTCTTTAAGATATTTGGAGTTGGCTTCTACTGGAGTTTATGGCGCACCTCCAGCAAGTATCTTTCAGTTGCCCCGTTTGGAGTACCTTTCACTAAATTATAACACAAACCTCACCATCCTCTTGCCCGAGTTCAACTCCTCTAGTCCATTAAAAGAGCTATGGTTGTACGCTACTCACCTTTCTGGTGGACTGCCCACTTCAATTGGTAATCTGCAGTCCCTGGAGAGACTGGAATTGGGGACTGATAATTGCAATCTAACTGGGTCAATACCGAGCTCAATAGGAAGCCTCCATTATTTGCAAGATCTTGCAATAAGTAGGTGCAAGCTCACAGGTTCCATTCCATCTTCTCTCGGTAACCTAACCAGGTTACAATTTCTTGACTTAAGCTCGAACCCATTCACTGCTCAAAACTTTTCTTCGTTGTCCTGGTTGTGGAAGCTGAACAATCTCCACGTTTTGTATTTTGAAGGTATGAACCTACGAGGTGAGATACCTTCTTTCATCGGGAATTTGTCCCAACTCGCCTTCTTAGAACTCGGCGATAATCAATTGACCGGTCCCATCCCATCTCAGCTCATGAACCTTAAACAATGGGTTGAAATAGGCCTCGCAGGCAATGAACTTTCTGGTCATATCCCTTCTTGGATTTCAAACATGACACAATTAACCGTCCTCAATCTCGAACTTAATAGACTGCAAGGCCCAGTACCCTTTTGGATTACTCAACTTCCGAATCTAGAGATGCTTCACCTTGGCTGGAACCAATTGAATGGGATGGTGGAGCTGGACCTGTCCTCTGACCTCAATTCCTCGAGCCACTCTGCAGGTCTCTTGGTGCTCTAGGACTTGCTTCATGCAATTTGTGAGAATTCCCAACTTTTCTGCAGAACCATCCGAATTTGGGTTGGCTGGACCTTTCGAACAACAACATTCGTGGAGAAACACCCTTATGGATGAACATCATTGGTGTAGACAGCTTGTTTTTCCTGAACCTCTTTAACAACTACATAACAGGATTCAACCCTACTCTGAATTTTCTTCCATGGAATGCTCTTGAAACGTTAGACCTCTCATCCAACTTGCTCATGGGATCTCCACCGGCAATATCTTCATCTGCAGCAGTGAAAATTTGTCTGGTTGGCAACAACAACCTGACGGGGACACTCCCACTTTGGATTTGCAACTGGAGTTCTCTTGTTATCCTCGACTTGTCTTTTAATAACTTGAGCGGCACTCTTCCTGAATGCTTGGGTAATATCAGCTCATCTCTTACAGTTATGAATCTGCAGAGGAACAGCTTCACTGGGAATCTTCCACAACTGTATGCAAGTGGATTGCAGTTGAAGATGATTGCTTTGAGTCATAATAATCTGCTGGGGCGACTGCCGAGGTCATTGGCCAACTGTTCGCAGTTAGAATTTATTGACATCGGGAACAATCAGATCAAAGACGCATTCCCATCTTGGTTAGAGTCTCTACCAGAGTTGGTGGTTCTCATTTTGAGCCACAATAAATTTCGCGGCACCATCAACACATCCAGCTCCGGTTCTGGGTTCAAAAGGCTGCAGATCATCGACCTGTCCCACAACACATTCACTGGTTTGTTACCGAAGCAATATCTTGGAACTTTATTTTCCATGACGAACGTTGATCCACCTTCAGGAGAAGTGACATACTTTCGAGAAAGCTTCAGTCAGGACCCAACTGTTGCATTTACTTATTATGATTTCTATGACTTTTACATGATGCTGGTAAATAAAGGGCATGACCAGTATTACCGGAAGGTTTCTGAGATCTTCACAGCCATTGATCTATCCGGCAATAAATTTGAGGGAGAGATCCCTGACGTGATTGGCAACCTGAAGCAGCTCCACTCGCTGAATCTCTCGAACAATTTGCTCAGCGGTCACATACCATCTTCAATGGGAAACCTCAGACAGCTCGAATCTCTCGACCTCTCACTCAATAAACTTTCTGGAGAGATCCCACGAGAACTGGTGGAGCTCAATTTCCTGTCCGCTCTGAAAGTCTCGTACAATAACCTTAGCGGGGAAATACCAGAGGGGCCCCAGTTCAACACGTTCCGCGAAAGTTCGTTTCAGGGAAACCCAGGGCTCTGCGGGGATGCAATATCCAAGAAGTGCAGTAACATTGAGGCAGAGACACCGGAACCTTCTTAACCTGGGAAGGAAGATGACTCAGATTGGTTCATGGAATTTAATTGGAAGATTGTTCTGATAGGTTATGGGAGCGGACTAGTGATCGGTGGGGTCATCGGAAACGCATGTATCACACAAAAACGCCGCTGGTTCTCAGCACTTGTGGTAATGATGCAGCAGAAAAGGCAGAGGTATATGAGGAGGCGGAGGAGCTGCACCTAACGAGACAAGACAGGTAAGAACCTTTGCATTGCCAGTCTTTTCTAAGACTCTTTAGTTAATAGTCCGTCAAATGTTTCATCGTGTGTCCTTTCTCATCCAGGCACTAAATTGGATTCTAAGTATTTTAAGATGGTAATGACTTCCAGGAAATGGATTTGGGAGATCTTGGTTGAGCCTACTCGAGCAAGACTAGTGATCTGTCTGTCGTGAAATTGTGCTTGTATCCAGTTGGAGATTGCTCATATATATAACATTGTCAGATATAAATATGAAGATCACTGCATTTAAGTATTACTGCAATCTCTGTCCCTTGTAGTCGGTTTTCTCAAAATTGCAGCTCCCGTTCTCTTGGTATTATCTGCTACTGCACAATAGAAGTTCCAGCATTCATGAAAGCGAATACATTAGACATTCCATGTTGTTCCTTTTCTCTGAATCACGTATGGACTTCGCTACAATGTGATTCAGGAGAATAAGTATCGTAAATTTTGGCAATATCAATCACTGTGCATGCCATGATACTGCCCCTTTATTTACAGCGGGGTGACCCACAGTGCAAGAGAGTACAATGGAACTGCCAAAAAGAGCAAAAGAACCGAGCACTACGAGACTCGGTTGAGCAACTACTCAATCCAGATATAACGGAAAAGGAAATGCCAATCTCGAAATACAACGCCCCAGATTATAGTAACTCAAAGATCTGCTTAGCTTGGTCGGCCCACGTAAAATTTGGAAAGTAGAAAATATAAACGAGAACAAGATTGCCGCTAACCCGAGCACAGCCTATCTGGTGACGATCTGGCAAGGTCCCAAGAATTTTCATAGGATTGCTCAAATAGTGGAGTCAACCGGTCGTGTACTCCCGAGGCTCCAGAATCAAGTATTCATCCCCCGGCTTGTGCGCAAACCTTGCCCTCCAGTCAGCCTCCGGTTCCAGTCAGTTTCAACCAATTAAGTAGTCCAATTAACTGCCACTTAAAAAAGCATATTGATTTCTCTCTTCTTGTTTTTTTAATCTTTTAAACACATGGTAACGCCCCAGTCAGTGGTCATTGCAGACCTTGGGAAATCCATAATTAACATGTCTGCCACTTCCCAAAAACACCGTCTATACATCATTGTTGTTGATCGAACAGAAGACACTGTAACCCTTTTTTTAAAATTTTTATTTTTTCTGTACCAGCAAACTTGTTCTACCTGCGACACGAACACCAATTGAATACATCGATCCAAGTAAGTTTGTATGTAAACGTTTGTGTGGATAACCTCACCATGCGTAGGAGAATTCGACTTGTGCTTCAGTGAACTATTTTAGGAGTGAATCACCTTTTCTGCTTATAAATGAACTGAAGTAATTAGAAGCACAACAGCTCGATAAGTCACAGATCATCGGTTGAGCAGTTTGGTAAGTAATTAAGGCCTAACGATCATTAAAGTCTTCTCTCCAATTCAGTTGGTGCAAATGTCTTTGGATCTTTGAAGGTAGGTAAACGTCGCAATCTAATTTTCTTAGTAATGAATCATGGGGTAGGCCGGTTCCATGAATTTTTTAATGAGTTTTTAACTTATTGATGCAAGGATTATTATAATAGTGAGATTTGTTGATTTTTCAAACTTTGACTACTAACTTGTACAATCGTGAACAGGTCTAGAAAATTCATTCAATCGGGGCAGACAATTAATCAAGAGGATCCCCTCAATGTACTACAAAGTGTTGTCGAAAAATTCTTACGTGCTCATACATTATTATGTATTCTAAAGATTCACTAATTAGAACAATTGCTATGATTTTTAGGTCTCTATCATAGGCGTTTAAAAATTTTATTGGTCTCTAACTAATGTAATTCAATTCAGGCTGGACCACTAAGGTGTTTGTCATGAGTTTTCTCCATTCACAAATATTTGCGACTTTTACCTAAGGAAAACAAATGTTGAATTTATTATTTGCTTAACCTAATTTTGTATCTCATGTTATTAGGGAAAAAGAAAGAAAGCAGAAATGAAATGAAAGGATTTCCTAGGCCTGACAATATGTGTCGTGTCGTAACAGGTTCATATCAAAAGTTTCTCAACCCATAGACGACCCGTTTAATAAATGGGTCAGAAACTTCAAATACGAACACGACCCATTTAAAATCGGGTTGACACGACATGACACGTTTAACCTGTATAAATAAATATATGTAGTATAATTGTAATTTTAACTTAATGTATTTAAAAGGATTAATGGGTTTGGCACATATATACAATTAAACGGTGTCGTGTCGGGTTACGTGGGTTGAACCCGTTTATGTAAATGGGTCACACGAGTCAACCTGTTTAAACACGAAACTCGTTTAGGGTCATCCCGAATCCACTTAAAGCGGTGTCATATTGTGTCGGGTTATCGTGTCGTGTAAAAAATTATCAGGTACAGGATTTCCCAACCATCACACCACTCAACTGCAAAACATCATGCTGCGCAAAAGAATCTCTAATAAAAATTAATTAAATTACTTTATTTAATAATAATTAGGACACTTATTTAAGTGACTATTATTACTTAGTTCATTTATTATAATATAATTGATACTTTCTCTAGTGAGGTGAAATAAGACCATCCAATAATTTCTCCCACTCATTGTTGCCGCATCAAGCCCGGCAATTTTAGCTGCGGCTGGGGGCGGAGCCGGCATCCTTTGGCTTGGCTTGGCTTGGCTTAATTTCCTTTTTTTTTTTTTAATAATTTCCCTCAACTTAATGGGACAGAATTTTCTATGGAGAAAAATGAAGAACACTTATTTCACCATATCCATATACCTTTGTAATTTTTAATTCCATTTAATCTCATTACAATTCCCTTAATCGAGATTTCGGGTTCGAATATTATGAATGGAAAAATTTTTTTTTGAAAGAGCATTTATCTCTCAGTCGACGTACCTAATTCTAACTGAATTAGTCATGGTCATTGAATTTTTGGATACTAATAGAGTCGACTGAAAAACATGAACTTAGAAAGAATGAAAATATATGTGAACATGATAGATATATATATGTATTTGTTATCTAATAAAATCGATAAAAGAGCGAATATATAATAATTAGATAAAACTTTAATTGTAATTAATATTTAAAATATGCGATTTTTAATAATTAAATATAAAATTAAGTAATTGATAAGTTAAAAAAATTAAAAAGATACCAAATCTCCTAAATATTTTCACATATGATATAGTGTGTGTGTATATATATATAGATGTGCATAGTTTGCAGAGCAATATTAATCACTGACCTCATCTGTACGAGAAATTCTTGGGTAATGTTATCTGATTATGTTACCTGACAAAACACTAATTAAATTATAGTGAACGAGTAAATTTGTGTCAATGATCAAAGTAATTATCATAATCACTATTAATTATAGTAATTTAATCGTTATTCTCTCAACTATTATGAAGTAGAACCATTTAAAATTGTCTCGATCCCAAAGATATCGAACATGACAGGATAAGTGATTTCAGACATGGAAAGATGAGTGACTTCATTGACGGAGGACAGACGTGGGGGAGTTGGTGGTGCTCAAGTGGGCAGGCAGGCAGGCCATAGCAATTATTATATTTTCTTTCTTTTTTAAATTAAAAATTTCAACAAAAAGAATTCATAAAAATGACCGACCAAATCGAATTTGCTGACGTCGTGAGCACCTCTTTTCCTTAAATAAAATCTCGTGCTCGAGTCATTCACCTTGAAAAGGCATTATTCTTTAGTTATGACCTATTGAAATTTTGGATAATAGTGATTTAAACTGATAAAATAGAAGAAAGAGATCGAAGATGAAACCAAGTGGGTGGGTCTTCACCAAAACTTATAAGAAGCACATCAAGATCTGACAGTCGAGAATAACACCACATCTAAACAAGCTTTTAATTTTAGTCAATAAGTTGGATGTGTATCTATAATATAAAAGGCACTAAGGAAAAAAAGAAATGTACGGGGTGCTGATGCCCCCAACAACCTACCCATCTCCCCATGGCCACCCACTCATGGAACCTCTCATATACTATAATTAGGGGTTCGGTCCTTAAATTTGATAGGATAAAGTTCGGATCCAAAATTTAAGAATCAATCATATATAAAATGACGTTTGAGGTATTGTGAAAAAGGCAGAATAGCAGAACCTGGTCAGTTCTATTCTACTCGCTTAGCCTAAGCCCTGCCTTAGCTAAAGCAAGCTCGAGCCATTAACCGGGAGGAGTTAGTGAGAACCGGCTATTGCCGGTAATTCATAACTCCAGATAAAATAATCTATCCAGTAGGTCAGAAATTTCCCAACCAACCCCAAATGCGTTTCGAAACGGCCGGGGTCATAATTTTTCCCTTTCCCATCTTGTTCCAATTTCATCTCCAGCATTTGAAATTCCAAAACTAATTATCAATTAGCCGAGGGTAAACAATGAATTGTCTATTGGACATATTCAAACTATTTTTGTATAACTGTTGTCCTTATGACTTTCTTTTCTGATAAAGAAATTACATATGATAAAACTCCGATATTAATATGAATTTTTAAATTTATTGAAAAATTGGCATGCACACCTATTAACGATTTTTAACTCATTATCCATAAATTTTCCCAGTCAATTATGTATAATTAATTGGTAGGTAAATCCACAATTTTCACATAGATATGATACAAAACAAGAAAATCCGAGACCATCAATAAATATATTAATTTACTGATAACGAGTAATTTATTCTCTCCAAATTTATGAATACTCTATAAATCTATGAATTTAGATAAATTTATGTATTAAGTATACGTGCGAGTGCTCCACCCACCAACCCAAGCATCCCCGAGGCTCTGACATCCAACGGCTACATTTTGCGCTCCCCGACGCCCCCAAGAGCCACAAAAAATGCCCAGAGAAAATGGAGAGATTCCTACCAACTCCTTTAAAGGCCGAATCTGCAACCGCTGATTCCGGTACTCGGTAATCAGCGCTGCCTTTCCCTATAAATACGCTTCCCTACACTCCTCGTCTCTGCACCTCGCCCTGTTTTCTGCATCTGACTTCCTTCTGCGGGCTGGTTCCTTTGCACGAACCAAGAGGGATCCGTCTCCGTATCTCTACCTTAACAATTTAAGGTAACGCTTGCTTCTTCTTGCTAGTGAAACGCTGTCCTCCCGCTTCATCTCACCGGATCTGTGTCGGTTGTTGTTATGGACCTCAATCTGGCGCAGATGTGTAGCTCTCTCGTGTTGGGATTGAAAGACCTGGCGGTCTAATGTTTGATTCGATGAAAAGGTTCTGTTTCTGAAGTGTGGATACATGATCTTGATTCTTAGATTTGTTGATTTCTTAGTTGATCTGAGTAAGATCTGTTAGTTCTGGCGTGGAATCAGTCAGATCTGGGGTGGTATGTCTTATTCATAGTGTCCCTGTCGTAGAATGCTGGATCCGTCCGTTTAGTTTCTGTCAGGGACTGTGGTATGTGCTTCTGATAATCTGACCGGGGTTGTGTTCACTTTTCACGGTCCCCTGTTCAAACGTCATGTCGAACGGTTAGATTTTTGTCAGATTTGATGTTTGCGATATCCTGGATCATCTGCTTCCAGATTCTTGTACTTTGATGTCAGACCTACTTTTATCGAACGTGCTTATTTGGTTAAATATCTCCTTGAAATGCTGCTGGATTAGGATTCCTGTTGTTTGTTCATCATTTCTATAAGTTAGATCAGATTAGAAGGGTTGTTATGAAGTTTATGACTTAAATTCTAAGATGTCCTTTCTATGTTTCTGTTAATGTAGGCATGGAGACCTTCCTATTCACCTCGGAGTCAGTGAATGAGGGCCACCCCGACAAGCTTTGCGACCAGATTTCTGATGCAGTGCTTGATGCTTGCCTTGAGCAGGACCCTGACAGCAAGGTCGCCTGCGAGACCTGCACCAAGACCAACATGGTCATGGTCTTCGGTGAGATCACCACCAAGGCCAATGTCAATTACGAGAAGATAGTGCGAGACACCTGCCGCTCGATTGGATTTGTCTCCGATGATGTTGGGCTTGATGCTGACAACTGCAAGGTCCTTGTCAACATTGAGCAGCAGAGCCCTGATATTGCCCAGGGTGTGCACGGTCATCTCACCAAGCGCCCTGAAGAGATCGGTGCAGGTGATCAGGGTCACATGTTTGGGTATGCCACTGATGAGACCCCTGAGTTGATGCCTCTTAGCCATGTACTTGCCACAAAACTCGGTGCCCGCCTCACTGAGGTGAGGAAAAATGGGAGTTGCCCCTGGCTCAGGCCTGATGGTAAAACCCAGGTCACTGTAGAGTACTACAATGAAAATGGTGCAATGGTCCCTGTCCGTGTCCACACCGTCCTCATCTCGACCCAGCACGACGAGACTGTCACCAATGATGAGATCGCAGCTGACCTCAAGGAGCACGTGATCAAGCCCGTGATCCCTGAGAAGTACCTTGATGAGAAGACTATCTTCCACCTCAACCCCTCGGGCCGGTTTGTGATCGGTGGTCCCCATGGTGATGCAGGCCTCACTGGCCGGAAGATTATCATCGACACTTACGGAGGCTGGGGAGCCCATGGAGGAGGGGCCTTCTCTGGGAAGGACCCTACCAAGGTGGACAGGAGCGGTGCCTACATTGTCAGGCAGGCAGCCAAGAGCATCGTTGCAAACGGGCTGGCTCGCAGGTGCATTGTCCAGGTCTCTTATGCCATTGGTGTGCCAGAGCCTCTCTCGGTTTTTGTCGATACCTATGGCACTGGGAAGATTCCCGACAAGGAGATCCTCAAGATTGTGAAGGAGAACTTTGACTTCAGGCCCGGTATGATTTCCATCAACCTGGACCTCAAGAGGGGCGGTAACGGAAGGTTCTTGAAGACTGCTGCTTATGGACACTTTGGAAGGGACGATCCCGACTTCACCTGGGAGGTCGTGAAGCCACTCAAGTGGGAGAAGCCTCAGTCTTGAGAGAAGAGAGGAGAACAAGAAGAAGAATTCTTTAAATGCTTTTGTTTTGCAATACCAGGAGTGGGTGCCCGTGCCTAAAGAATAATCTGCTATGTTTCATTTCCTTTGCTGCTGCTGCTGCTGCACTATCATTGCTATCCCGGTTCGAGATTAATCCGTAATATGTTCCATATGCAGATTGCGTTTTTCCAGTTTCGTATTTGTTCTTTTGGGTCCATTGAAGTAATGATATGCACCTGATGAATGAGTTCTGTGAGGAGCAAGCAGCTGAAGCAATGTATTCCTTTTGTTTCTGTTTGTCAACTATTTCTGAACAGTGTCTAACATGAATCTGACTTTTTCTCCCTGTTCACAAAAAGAAACCATCAATAAATGAGGAGAATTTAAGTTGTTTCTTCAAAATTAAGGTTAATCTGTTAACCATGGGGCCGGTCCGGGTGGGCTGAAGACTAGCCCCCGATGTTCGGCCTAATAATGTAATCCTTCACTCCTCGAGCTGTAACAAACTGGCTTTTTTTTTTCAAAAAAAAATTTTCATGTGACTTGTAATTTTAAGGTTTCAGATTTAAATCTGCTCAATGTATATCTGTTAAACATTTCCTAAAATTGTGCCTTTTGAGATATTCTTAGCTAATTCTATATTGTCACGAGACATAGAAAATGCTTATTAAAAATATGATAAGTAAGTTAATTAATATTCACTATCATAATTAATATTAATAAAAATAATTTAATTGATTTTTTCTTACCACATGATTATGAGGTATGACTATCTAAATTTTTTTTTTTTTTGCCTTCTAGATCTGAGCTTGACAAGGATGTCGATTACGATAAACTATACCGAATCCTTGACAGTGTTATACTAATGAGTCTAATACTTATATTAATTATTTAATTTATCTGATATATTTACGATTAGGACTTCAATTCTCCAAATATTACGATAGTTTTACTTCCGCCCCCTGTTATTCACATGAAAAATTGCGGCCGGTTTGGTTTGGTCTCAAAACACCAACATGACCAGGGGATTAACCCGGGTGTACGGCAACGGTTCAGAGTCGGCTTCTTCACCCCCGTGCCACTTTCATCAGAAACGAAAACCCTAAAAACCAAATTTCCATCCACACACACAACGCAAAACCATGGGAATGAATCGAGGGGTTCTGTTTAAGAGCCTGCTGCGGGCAGTGAATCAAGTCGATTCTCTGTCATTAAGTTCAGCTGTAAGCTGCCGCATTCGACGGCCGAATCTTCATCCGGCAGCAAGCGTTGCTTGTCTTTTACTTCGGCATTCCTGCTCAACCGGTACGCATTCCTTATTTTTAGTTAATTTATGTCTGTTGAACTGATTAGTTTAAGCTGTTTGATTGTAATCCGCTCTCAGGATAGATCAAGTGCCGATTTTTACCTTCTTCGAGCTTCCACTGATTGATGTAAAGATATCAGTTTCCATAGCAACTTGGGTTCCATTGTTTTGTCGAAAATACAATTTTGAGCCGAACAAACGGAGGAAATGTGGACTTTTTTTCCCTTGCCTAATGAGGAAGAAGGTTACGAGGTTTTTGTGCTGACATAACTTTCCTGGGACGCTCTTTATGGTTAATTCTTGTAATTATTCATTCTCTATCTGAAGTGGCAGAACTGCAACCTCAATTGTCACCCGGCATTCTTAAGATGATGGAGCAAAGATTATCTGCTATTGAGCAGAGGAGTGCTTGCCTTCAGAATCTTATAGACCAGGTAAATGTTGCACATGTCTATGTCATTTCTTCTGGCTTTTGTAGTAGAGCTGTTAAGTTGCGTGTCCTAGTTGTCTTCTACCCTGTCACGAGGGGATGAAAGATATTCTGCTTGTACAATTGGGTGCTCTTTCATGTTAGATTTGTTCATTTGAAGACAGCCGGAGACATCACAAACTGAGTATTCAAGGGCGAATAAGGAGCTTCGGAAACTCAGAGACTCGATGGAACTTATCAATGAATTGCGAGCCAAACAGAAAGTAATTGTTTGCTTCAGAACTCAGTTCTGATTTTATGGAACTTGACAGCTTAGAGTGAACCCTGCCCTGCCGGTCTATTCTTCTGTAGGAAATTGATAGTTTGAATTCCATGGTGAGAGAGTCTCCAGAGGATAGAGACATGCTTGATATGGTATATGAGGAGCTGGGGCAGGCTAAGGAAGAAGAGAAGAGGCTGCAAAACTTGCTACTCAAGT
Source organism: Lagerstroemia speciosa (assembly GCA_037672795.1). NCBI lineage: Eukaryota > Viridiplantae > Streptophyta > Magnoliopsida > Myrtales > Lythraceae > Lagerstroemia > Lagerstroemia speciosa. Next base: position 10,215,058 of record CM075287.1, read on the forward strand.
CATTACTACCAAAGGATGATGCTGATGAAAGAGACTGCATTTTAGAGGTGAGAGCAGGTAATAAATGCTGTGCAGGTTCTGTATAATCTCAACTTTACAGATATTTATTATATCTTTCTTCTCCTGGTACTGATGAATTTCTCAACCAGGAACCGGAGGGGAAGAAGCATCTTTGTTTGCAATGGACATATTCAGGATGTAAGTTACAAAGGGCGGGTTTATTCCTTAGTATCTAACTTCTTCATATCTCACAAGCTATCTTGATACCAAAGTACATTTCAAAAGGTACGAAAGATACTCGCAGAAGAAGGGTTGGAAATTTGAAGTAGTAGATACAATGGAATCAGGCCTCAAAGGATACAAGGTCTTGCGACCAAGTCTGCAACGATTGTTTATTGATCAACAGAATATCTTGGACTTGTTATGCATATTAAAATTGTAGCTTCCCTTAACAGGAAGCTAGCGCTGCAATTTCTGGGGCAGGCGTGTATGGGAAACTCAAATTTGAGAGTGGAGTACACAGAGTACAGGTAAGGTTTTTAGCATGATTTGAATAATTTATGGAGGCTTCTGGGTTAAACACAATTTCATTGTGGCAGCGAGTTCCTGTGACCGAGAAGTCAGGGCGTATCCATACCAGTGCGGTGTCTGTCGCAGTCCTTCCTCAAGCTGATCAGGTTCATTTTCTTTTGTCTGCAAAATGAAATTCAATTTTTAGTCCAGAGAGCTGTTGTCCTGCATATTCGGTATCACGATATTTTTTTTTTTGCTTTCTCTTGGGGAGCTTTTCATTGTTGAAGGCTTGTACAGGTAGATGTCCAGTTGAGAAATGAAGACCTGAGAATTGACACTTATAGATCCGGTGGTGCTGGAGGTCAGCATGTGAACACCACCAACAGTGCCGTTCGAGTCACTCATATGCCGTCAGGAATTGTAGTTTCCATTCAAGACGAACGGTCACAACATATGGTAAATTTAAAGTGCCGAAATGTGTATGGATTTTAATCTATTATTGCAAAACCTATTTGTGAGGATTTTGACATGAGCTTTCTTTTGAACAGAACAAAGCCAAAGCACTTAAAGTTTTGTGCGCAAAGCTGTACGAAATAGAGAGATCCAGAATTGATTCGGAGCGCTCAAAGCTTCGATCCGATCAGGTATGTTGTGTTTCCACCCATTCAAATCTGCCGCTGTGTTTGCTCCGTTAAAGAGATTCAAGAAACTCAGCGGTTTCAAACAGATCGGCAGCGGGGATAGATCCGAACGAATTCGCACCTATAACTTCCCTCAAGGACGTGTTACTGATCACCGAGTGGGCATCACTCATCATGCAATCGATGATATTTTGGAGGGAGAGGAACTTGATGTCTTTGTAGATGCACTTCTTTTGCAGCAGGAAATCGATGCAATTGCATCTTTCAGCGCTGACCAGTGACTTTATCAGAGGATCTGAATAGAGAGAAACTCCAAAGACTAATAGAGAAGAATTCACATCTCTGAAAAATGTTTGGGTCATTATTTTACAATGAGAGATTTTGGTTATAGAATATGTTCCCCTGAAACCTTAGGGCTGATAGAATTATAAATTTACAACATGAATCCGTAGCTTTCCTTCAGGGTGACAGACATCTGATGATCACTGTGGTAATTTTTATTGCTTCGGTTCTGAAAGGATTCTTAAGGATCTGTTTGTTGTCTTCAAATAATCTTCATTTGCCTGTTGCTTCGAAGAATAAATGCGCTGAAGAAATGATTGTTCGTGACGTCGAATCATGATCTCACCTATGTTAGAAGAACGTCAAAGTCACTGAGAGTCCATTCCGCCATTTCATCGTGTTCACTAACAAAGATTTCAGTACCCAAATCAATTGAAGTCCATATTCTTCTTGCTGGAGCAGTACCTGGATCCTGTACGCAGACAATAGAAATCATAAATGACAGTGGTCTATGAAGCACATCAGAACCTTAAATATGTTTAAGGAAACAGATAACCAGCAAAAAAAATGTACAAGGAAACAGATAATCAGATACAAGATGCAGACAAAGCCTAACGTTGATGTTTCGTATTTGGAAAAGGAAAATCGCTGACCTGATAGAAGTAGAGCCTGTTAGATAATGCCCCAACATCAAGCTCCCATGTTCTGGCACCTCCAATCCAACCATCTCCTTGCCTTGTTGGATAGCCGTAGTCGGCCCAGATGGGATGAGGCAGCAGCTGAACCAGCTCCTGTGCTTGAGGGTTACTGTATGGGTCACAGGTGCTCGTGGGGCCATCCAGGTGCTGGGCATTACCAGGAGCGCAGTAATAGTGATAGGCCGAGTAAGGGAACTTGGCAGTGTCGTTTCTGTAGATCTTCCTGTTGTCGGTGGTGATGTGGTATAAAGGGCAATTGGGCAAGCTGTTGGGGCTGCACCAGGAGGGCGTATCGGGGTTTATGATCATCTCACAGTATCTTGTGACATCGGTTGCTGTGTCCCCGTCACAGGGTGATCCATCGTTCTTCCAGCAGCTGCCAATGTCAACAAGGTAGAATTGGCTCTTTGGCCCTCCCCCTTGCTTGATGTCTAGTGTCAGCCTGACCTTGAAATTAGGCGATTCTGGGAGCTGTAAATGAAGAGAAATTGACTAAGGTTCTTTGCATTTGAATAAGATGCAGTTAAAAACTACTTGTACTCTTCACCAAATTCATTTCAGAGTCTTCCGAATTTGCATTCTGTTTAGACAGTGTATCCAGTAGACATGATAACAAGAGTCCTCGGGTTGGATATGGATTTCCTTAAGGTACACTCTTCTGTCAAATCCACATTATACTCAAAAAGGCTTCTCTTTCAAGGCTCTCAGCTCATCATTGAGCAAGGGAACTTCCTGCAGGCAATTTGAAATCAAATCGAAGCCAAGAAAATTAAGTCTTAGAGAAGTTTGTGGTGACTTACAGATTTGAGCATCCCTCTGGTATTGTAATGGTACCCGCCGGAGAACCCTCTGGTGGCATCAGCCCTAAGGTAGAGCATAAGCCATGGATACTTCCTAGAAGTCTTGAGCTTGTGATGGAATTCCCAACTACCAACACCAACCTTCTTCTCCCAAATCACTTCAAAGTATGAAATCCCTCCATCATTGATCCCCGGGTAATCCAAATCGTAAGTCCCATTGAAGCCTCCCTGCATCATCATGTCATTTCCTAACAACCTCGTTTCTTGATGGTGAAGAATGGGTTGGTTCATACACCCGATACCGAAGCATGGGAAGCTCCCTGAGCTGAAAGGTAGCGCCTTTTTGCCATTCTTGGGGCAGAGACCGGAGTGCGGATCGAAATTTCCATTTTTCAGCATGATGGTCCAGAACTGCCATGGTCTTGGAGTGTCATCGACTTCACATAACGATCCCAAGTAGAGCTCTTTCTCCGCAGCATAAAGGTCCGGATCATTTAGGGCCTTCATGGTTAGGCCTGAGAAGTATTTGCTCACTCCTAGTTTGTTGTCGGCCTCCGTCACCCGGTGTCTCACTCTCAGAGTAGAATCTGCAAACACAGAGAACATGAGATTCAAATTTCATGCCTTCCCAATCCCATTTCTGGGGAAGAAAAAAAAAGCATCAGATACTTCTGTTTGCGAGGTGCTTAATGCTTTTGGACCCATCTGAGAGATTGTCCCTGAACCAGATTCTCTCTGAAATGGTTATGCATATCATACAAACATTATGAATGGGAATAGAATGTTCGAACACCATTATCAGACCATCAAGTGCAATGTTTTTGCAAGAGAACGACAATAAGAGATGCAATAAGCACCCACTATTATGCCTCTTATACTTTCTTCTACTTCCATGTCTGCTCCCCCAGATATCGAAGCAGTCAGCAGCTCTCGGACTTCCCATCCCTGGAGCCTCTTGGCCAACTTCATTGCAGAAATTCCAAGCTTCAAATCCAACTCTGAGCCCATCTCTTCTCATCCCCGGGTCTCCTAACGCAGAGATGTACCCTGCCCCAGAAGCAGAACGCAGCAGCGTGAGCAGCAGCACATTTCTTGAGAGCAAGAACAGAGCTCCGACTTTCAACTTCATTGCTAAAAATGGCTACTTTGCTTGAGAAGCAGAAGAGAAGAGGAGGGTAGTATATATATTCCAACAGGAGGGAATAAAAATTGAATTCTTAGGGGAGGTGGGACTGTGGTGTGGAAGAAAGTGAGAGTCAAATTGCTCCGCATTATTATACTCAATTCTTTTGCCTGGGAATTGAGGAAAAACATCAGTGCTTCATCTTTTACCTTGAATCAAGGAATGTCTTAAGGTTATTCCTGTTCTTTTTTAGCGGGAAGTGACAAAGGCGAGGTCTCAAAACTGGCTCGAGACAAGGTCCTATAAAAAAGGCAGCATTGAAATTACTAATTTTCCGAAAGATTAAGGACGGAAAATTACTGCATTTGGATATAATATTTACCAGGAAACGCCACATGGGAATCAGATTCTGACCCCATCTCTCTAATAATAAAGGGCATTTACTTTGATGCGTCAGAGGAAGAGGAGCAGGTTTCCAACGCTGCATCTAATTAGGTTATATGTCGGGCAGGCTCTTTGGTCAGCGAAGATTAAAGGAGGCATAATGGATTTGGTCATTTGAAAAAGGGCAACTGGCTGTCCCTTCTTTTTGTTCATTTTCAGAAGTAGGAAATGGGCCTTTTAGCTAGAGCTTTAGTAAACTAGATAGCAACAAATTAACCTCCAGGTAGGTCCCCGAACCGGTTTCAAACACAACCGAACCAAAAGAACCAGTTCGGTTTGGTTCGACATAGTAGGCCAGAAATGTCACTGGTTTGTCTGGAAAACACTGAATTGGTTTAAACCGATTCAGTTAACCCGATCGAACTAGATTGGTTTCAAAGCAGTTAAGTTCCATTTGAAAACATTTCAAATCGAATTGAATTTGTTTTGAAACAGCTCGATTCATTTTGACCAAATCGAATTGGTTTTGAATTGTATTTTTGTATTATTAAAATTTTTTTACGTTAAAGCTAATTCGGTTCAGTTCGAACCGGTTAATCACACCAATTACACTTAGAAATTAAGCGAACCGCTTTTCATCTAAACATTGCACTAAAATAGAACCGGCTCGAAAACTAGTTCGGCTCCAGTTAGGTTCTACCTGAACAGGTTTTTTTGCTCACCCCTACCTCCAGGTTCTTCTTTTAGACATGCATTTACTAAAAGCGGTCGGATGATGGAAGGATGAAGATGTTGCTGGTGTCCAAGAGAAAAACACGTACATCTTTTTTTTCTGATGAAGAGCAAAAAATTGAAAGTTCTATACCAATTTCTAGATTTGTCCCATCGAAAAAATGGACAGCGACTGCATAACTGGAGTTGGGTTATCATCGTTCAGGGCAGAATACTTCTGCTATAATATTTTATCATATTGTAAATCACATCCAGAAAAGAAGACTTAAGATGATGCATAGACAGTGGAACAGATGGAAGATCAGGTGGCCTAGACAGACAGTGGAGTAGATAACATTGAATAACCCGAAAGATTATTATCTTCACAGAAGTTTCCTTTTTAGGATCTGTAGAGGAAGCACCTATCCGTCGGTTGATAAACATCTCCAGCTAAGCTTTCGATTTTTTTTTTTAAATGATATATGAAAATGGGCCAGAGGGTAAGGACTTCGAATCAGTCTCGGGAGCACATCTCAAGGTTATGGGGTAACATCACTACTGGTTGCTCAAAATGAGAACCTGTGAATTCTGATATGTAGAGAAAATGTAATCGAAAGAGAGATGGAGGTGGAGGATGCCTGTGGCTGATACATACTCAAGCATGTTTCTTGAGGATGTAGCAGCTGAAGAAAAACGGATTAAGTACAGGATCAAATTTCTGTAGCCAACTTGGTTGCTTAATAGATCCTCTTTTTTATTAAAGCATCAATTGCATGCTCATTGACTTCTACCTTCAATCATGGAGTAAGTTTAGAATAGTTGGGTTTTGGTAGACAAGTTAGGTTGTGATGTCAGGGAGGTCTTCATGTTCCGGGACATTTCGCAGCAAAGTCTGTGTTTTTCTATATGTTTCTGAGCTCTTCATCTGATGGGGAGAGTGAAACCAGGGAAGTGGCTTCTTGAGCTAGTAGCTATCTCAGCACACACAGGAATTCCCCAGATAGCAAGAAAAATATTATTATTTTGACTCCATCTCACAGAACAGCATATTTTAAACTCGGCAAATGATTGTGAAAATCGGGCGATCACATGATGGATGGTCACTCAGCATAGATGGAACTGCCCGAGTTCAAAGAGCCAAACAAGGTAAACAGAGGTTCTTGAATCCCACAACCGCCGACGTAAATCTCACACTCGATAACATGACCACCTTAGCAATCCTTTTTATCGAGTGTGTTCTAACAGGCGGTATTGCAATGATCCATAGTTTCTTCAGGTCATCCACGAACCTCCATACATTACAACTTACCCGACAACTCGATCAACCTAAAGTTCATGCCTGCACTTTTTCCATCACTCTTCAGCAGAACAGATGCTACCCCTATTATCGGCTTTATAATTCGTAAGAATAACAGGAAATGGGAGACCGTTTGTTTTAACCTTGTGATGTCACTAAGAAGATCTGACTGGCAGCTTTGAGGAGGATAGGAGTCTATGAAAACGACTGCCGGAGATCAGAGTCTGTGTGGCTGCTCGGTCAGAAAGAGAAGAAGCCAGATGGCTGATGCAGTTGCAGCCAGGTTGCTTTGGATGCATTATGTTTGTTTTATTTGGGATGACAGGAACAAGAGAATATTCACTAATCACTGGAGATAGGAGACGCAATGAAATGGAACATTTCTATGCTGCCAAGAATACAAACTAGGCTATGGAAGCTATAGTAGCGCTCTGTTTTACAGTTTGCTGTACAGTTTACAATAGAGAGAATATTAATAAAAAGCCATCATCTTTCCAGGAAAAAAAAAAGGATCATTGTGCAAATCTGTCCCTAATCATCACAAGCGATTCTCGAGAAGATCGGGAAGTGTTATTTTCCCGGAGTTGTAGGAATCGAGCTTGTTGAATTGATCGCAAATCTGCATTATATCCTTCTCCCCTATCTTCCCCATTTCTTTGAGCTTGTAGATCACATACTCCGATTTACTGGTTGCAATAAAGAGGTGAAAAACAGAGTCAGGGCAGTACCCTTAAGGCTGAAGCATCAAACTACCGGAATTCAACAAGAGCAGTGTAAACATAGGCACGCTTCCCAGCTTACCTAATGAACCCGTTGTTGTTTATATCCGCGGCCAGCAGGTCCTGCACCGTGATTTCCCGATGCAATACCCACTTTGCGACCATCCGGTGCCTCTTGTCGATCCTTGCCTCTGCAAGGTAAAGGAAAGCCCGAGCCACTGCAAGTGTCGAGAGAAGTAGCCAAACCGCTGCAAAGAGCCGGCCCTCGGGCGTCTTGAATGCCCTGTCCCCGTAGCCGACTGTTGTAACCGACATAACTGCCAGATAGAGTGAATCCACCCAACCCAAGTCCTCCAAGAAATAAAGAACCAGTGTTCCCATGCCAATGCAGAGGACAACCACGCCGAGAGCTAACCCGACCTTCAGCCTAATCCTCATCCGACCCTTCTCGAGGTCGACGATGTAGTTGTCGGCAGGAAAGGCCTCCCCTCGGGCCCGGCCCATTTCGATGCCAGAAAGGATGATCTTCTCCTGGAGGTCGAGGACGTAGTTGACGACGCCGCTGAGGAGGATGTCAACGAACCCGAACCCAACGAGGACGAAGAAGCAGGCGAAGAGCTTCATCTGCCACGTGGTGGGGGCGATGTCGCCGTAGCCGATGGTGCACATGGTGACGATGCAGAAGTAGAGGGCGTCGATCACCGGGTGGGTCTCGAGGCCGGAGAAGTGGTCCGGGTTGAAGGCGTAGATGGCGACCCCAACGATGAGGTAGATGCAGAGGAAGAGGAAGGCCTGCCGGACGATGGAGGCGGATCCAGGTAGGGGTCTCGGGTCGTGGGTCGGGCCGTGCTTGAGGTCCTTCACGACGGCCATGGCTGGGGCTGTCTTGGACCGGTGGAGGGGCTTCTTGAAAGCTCTGAAAATCGCCCCTGACTCCTCCTCTTCCACTTCTTCTCCTCCTCCGCCTCCATCGCCCTCATCTCTTCGGGGAATTTGGAAGGAGAGGAAGCCATGGAGCTGGGGCCGCGATTGGGAGGCGAGAAAAGGCTCATCTTCCATCCGAGAAACCGAATTTCAAAAACCAAAAAAGGGAAAAAAAGGCAGCAGCGTGAAGATGGAGAAGGCAGAAGAGGACCTGGAGAAGAGCAGAGGAGAGCTCTGTGATTATTGGTGGGACCGGGATGTGATGGGATGATGAGTGGGGCCCTGCTGAGTAAGATTTTTGTCCAGCGGATAATGATTTAGTAACTTATGGATGATCCGGGCGTATGCATCTTCTTCCTCGTGGCGCTGGCGTGGGGCCACACTCGTGAACCGATCCCGGGAGGCAGTGCTGCTGACAACACAACACCCGGGTTAACGCAGGATCCTCCGAATGTGGACAGCAGAATGGACTTGTTTCTGCTGGCAGTCTAACGTGGTTAAAGCTGCTGAACTCATCCTTCGGCCTAATCTCGGCACCGTTTATTCTTACTTCCCTCGTGTTGCACTCACAAATTTCTGGATCTCATTTGTAATCAAAAAAAATATTTAGAGCCGGCCCAATTTACAATTTAAGCCGATAGCATAGAAGGGCGTTGATGATTGGGTCACGGTTCAACTCGATTTGGAGGTTGTCCACGACCGATGCTGGAAGCTTATTCACGACAAGCCATCGGTCGGACTTGATAAGAAAATTTATCCAGGACCTCATCGATCAAGTTCTGCCAGGAAAGATATCCATTTGAGAGAACTCCCATAATTGTGCACGTGTAAATAAGAAAAGTATATCAGCCAATTTTGGTAGCATATAATCTTTTCCTTTTCTTGCGTACAATGTTCAAAACGATTTTCTAATCTTGCGTGCTATAGAAAAGGGATTCTCCCCTTATTTCAATACACGACAGAAAAATTCTTTAAATTCAAAGTTTCCCTATCTAGTTTCTCCTTTTAAACATGTTATTGTAAAGAGAAGGCTGACTCACGACGGATTCCTAAGGTCGCACGGCTTTGAGACGCTAGATAAGTAGCACGTCCGTGACAATTCCGTGATACTGCTAGATGACATCTCCTACTAGTCCCAATATAATCTCTTAGAGGAAGTTTTTACAGTTCGGTCACTGAACCATTCAACAGCTTAATTCATGGTTTATAGTTAATGTTTAAACTAAAGAAAATAATCAAACAATTCGTAACCAATTTTTCAATTCACCCGAAAAAGAAAGTTAAAAGATTGATTAAAAACAGATTATTGTCTCATTTTATTCCAGAAATTAAGGGGAAAAAAACCATGATGAATTCGTCATAAATGGTTGATGACATGCCATTCTATGTAATAGAGCTTGCAAATCAGGGATCTAGAGAGCAGTACAATATGACACTTGCAAGGGATGATGCAGCACGGGAACCGCATAGATCGAGCCCTCGATCGGATTGCGCGCAGCTTCCGAATCCACCTCGTTCTCGACTTCATGAAACTCTAGCCTCGAGGCCCGCCGAAGTTGTGGATAATGGACGAGAAACGGATCAAAATACGGTATATTGCAAAAAAATTCTTACAATGTTATTTCTTAGAAACTATTTTTTATTATACCATCAAGGTATCAAAGTAGAAATTTTATTTAAACTAAAAATCACATCTTCAATGAGGGTAAAATTCTTTCAGTGAATTTTCTTCATTCATAAGATTCGAATCCCAGATAGAAGATTACAGACTCTTCATTCATAAGCAGAAGTGACACCATACCACTCCAACCAATAAGTACTGTTGTTCCTTCTTTTACTAAATAGGAAAAAAAAACTCGAATTGGCTACAATAGTGCGCCAATTTCACTTGCCTTTACGGAAGATTACACGTCAAGGGAGGTCCAACTCAGCATCAGTATCCAATAAGAATCAAGATCTCGTGCCAACTGCGCACACCGGCCCACTGAAATTTCCTCATAAACAACGCTCAGTAGGGAGAGAGAGAGAGAGGGAGGGAGTGGAGCTTCTATTGTACATCGTACATGTCAAAGGAGAATGAGAATTACGATTGACGGGTTTTTGTATACTCCATCTAAATTTTATTTGCTAGGACTCTCCGTTCCCACTCAGGTGCGTTGTTCTCTGCCCAATTCTTGTTCTTCCATTGATTAAACCCTAGATCCTTCTTGTTCGTCTCAAGAAATCGCTCAATTTGATTCCTTCCGTTAATTTTCTGGCGATCTATCTGGGAGATTTTTTGTTGGGGAAGGGGAATGCACTGAGAACTTCATCTGAGGAGTGGGAGCTTTAGCTTATTGCTCGATTGACTGCCTGATTCGCGATTTTATATATTTTAACTCGATTTAATCCGAGGAGGAGGCGCTCGGTGCTTCTTTGGGTTCTTGATCGTCTTCTCGGTTCACATCTTGAATTGGGTATTGATCAAAATTGGTTTTTTCCGCTGTTTTCTTGCCGGGTCATGCAACGGTTCTGAAATTTCAAGAAAATCTGCAATCCTCAGTTTTTATAGCCTGTGTGTGAGGGAGTTCTTGTGAAATTGTTCTGAGCATCACTCCGGTTGTTGGTGGTTCTTTGTTATTGAACTACTGGAACTGCTCCACTCAATCAAAGGAGCCTCTCACCTAAGATGGCAAACCCACCTCCACCGTCTTCTGGATTTTCCATCTCTGTTGACTCCCGGAATCCCGAAACCCCAAGTCATAGCTCCACCAGAAGTCCTATCCCTCCACCTCAAATCACTCCATCTATTCCCCGGTTTCCACCACCAATATTGCAACAAGATCACGTAGGGTCCCCTTCAACCAGGACCCCTAACGTACAGTCACCTGCTGCTAATGGGGCTAAATTGGGCAGCCCGGCTCCCCATCTAAGCACACCTCCTGGGCCTCCTGTTTTCACTTCGCCTTTGAGGCCTGCTGCAGTGCCTTTTCGGAGCTCTCCCGCAACACCGCAGCCTGTTGCATTCTCTTCAGGCTCATCTTTGCCAACTTCTTCACCTCCACCTTTTTCAAATGGGCCAGCTCAGTTGCAAAGTCAAGTTTATGATCCTGTGGAAGACTCAAGTTCTGCTGGGAGTGCACCTTATGTACTATTTTCAGCACAGAAGGTACCCTTTCCTTTCTTTCATTTCAAGTTTATTGTATTAGTTGCTTTCTTTAGAATTTGCGTACTAAAGAAGTGTGATATATCTATTTGTCAATGCAAGAAATTCTGTTTGAAATATGCAACGTGCTTACATCGATTGATCGAGGAAATGGACTTTCTCTGGCTTGACTTTTCTGCAACTGTATCTAAATATGGAGTGGTTACCCACCTGAGCTTCTATAGAGGCCAGCGGGTATCTGGATCCATTGGCTGGGCTACGTAAGAAGCTCCTCATATAACACACAAAGACACAGAGAGAGAGAAGAAGAAGAAAGAAGAGTATATTTGATGCCATTTAATAAGAAAACTTCCTTTCTCTGGCGTTAAATTTTGCTGAATGGTTCATATTATGAGTACAATTTCACAGATACTTGCATTATTTGGTAGCTTCTTTTCTCTAGGTACTCAAACAAAAGAAACAAGCAAATGTTCCTAGCTTGGGTTTTGGGGCATTGATTTCTCCTGGGAGGGAGATCTCATCAGGTCCACAAGTAATTGAGCGGAACCCTCACCGCTGCCAGAACTGTGGGGCCTATGTGAACTTCTATTGCAAGATTCTCCTTGGTTCAGGCCAGTGGCAGTGCGTCATTTGCCTTAAACTAAATGGAAGTGGAGGCGAGTATGTAGCTCCGAGCAAGGAAGACCTCAGGAACTTCCCTGAACTGTCATCTCCAGTGGTGGACTATGTTCAGACTGGGAACAGGATCTCAGATTATGTACCTGTTTCTGACTCAAGAGCCTCTGCTCCTATCGTCCTTGTTATAGATGAGTGCCTTGACGAGCCCCACCTCCAGCATCTGCAGAGTTCATTGCATGCCTTTGTTGATTCCCTTGCAGCCACGACAAGAATCGGAATTGTCCTATATGGCCGAACAGTGTCAGTCTATGACTTTAGCGAAGAGTCAGTTGCCTCAGCTGATGTGCTTCCTGGGGACAAATCCCCAAACCAGGAGTCAGTGAAGCAGTTGATTTACGGGACTGGAGTGTACTTATCTCCTGTTCATGCTTCATTACCTGTAGCACATACAATAATCTCTTCGTTAAGGCCGTACCAGCTGAATCTTCCAGAAGGTTCCAGGGATCGCTGTCTGGGAACTGCAGTTGAGGTTGCTTTGGCTGTGATAAGGGGCCCTTCGGGAGAGATGTCCAGCGGGATAGTGAAAAAGTCAAGAGGAAACAGCAGGATTATAGTGTGCGCTGGTGGGCCTTGCACTTATGGGCCCGGGTCAGTTCCTCACTCTTTCACTCACCCGAACTATGCTCACTTGGAAAAGACAGCTTTAAAATGGATGGAGAACCTAGGCCGTGAAGCCCATCGGCATGGTGCAGTAGTGGACATGTTGTGTGCTGGGACTTGTCCAGTTAGAGCTCCAACTCTGATGCCTCTGCCAAAGGCTTCTGGAGGTGTTTTGGTCCTTCATGATGACTTTGGGGAGGCGTTTGGCGTGAACCTGCAGAGAGCCTCAAATAGGGCCGCTGGGTCCCATGGCTTGCTGGAGGTACGCTGCTCAGAGGATATCCTAATAACCCAGGTTGTGGGTCCTGGTGAGGAGGCACATGTGGAGTCGCATGAGAGCTTTAAAAATGATGCTGCTCTTTCTATTCAGATGCTTAGCGTTGAGGAGACACAGAGCTTCTCTCTGTCCATGGAGACTAAAAGGGACATCAAGAACGAGCACATGTTTTTCCAGTTTGTGTTTCAGTTCTCTAATATCTATCAAGCGAAGATCTCAAGGGTCATTACCGCAAAATTGGCCACTGTTGATAGTGTTTCAGCCTATCTAGATAGCATTCATGAGGAGGTGGCAGCTGTCCTTATTTCCAAAAGGACTCTCCTGCGAGCGAAGAACCAATCAGAGGCAATCAGCATGCGGACAACAATAGATGAGAGAATCAAAGACATCGCTTCAAAGTTTGGTTCACAGGTACCGAAGTCAAAGCTGTGCAAGTTCCCCAAAGAGCTGTCTGTTTTGCCTGAACTCCTATTCCATCTCAGGAGGGGCCCACTGCTTGGGAGCATAGTGGGCCATGAAGATGAGAGGTCTGCTCTGAGGAACCTCTTCCTCAATGCGTCCTTTGATCTCTCTCTTCGCATGGTTGCGCCTCACTGTCTGATGCATCGAGAAGGGGGAACTTTTGAGGAGTTGCCCGCTTATGATCTTGCAATGCAATCTGACACAGCCGTTGTTCTTGACCATGGGACAGATGTCTTCATTTGGTTGGTAAGCTGCTTCTAGTCCCTGATGAAATTACATTATGTTTGAAGTTGTGAGAGGATCTTTCTTCTAGTTTATCACAGGGCCTTTTAGCTCTGAAATGCTCCCCCTTGTTTGGCATTAACTATTGAATTTTAGGATTCTCTTTTCGTTTCTTCTAGTTTTCATATTTGAGCTCCTTCCCTCCAGGGATTTTGGCTGTAAAAAGAAGAGCAATACTAGCAATAGATTGATAGAATTATTTGGTTATATTAATGGAATGGTACTCGTACAATGGAATACTAGCATAATGAGTTTTTCTACATCTTCAAAAACTGACAAAGTACTCCTTTCAGGTTATGTAGATTGTTTGTGAAATGATGTTAAATAATCTAAATGCAGGGCGCTGAGCTAGCTGCAGATGAGGGAAGAAGTGCAGCTACTCTAGCAGCTTGCAGAACACTAGCTGAAGAACTCACAGAATCACGTTTTCCTGCCCCGAGAATCCTTGCATTTAAGGTTTCCTTTTCTTTCTTTTTTCTGAAAGAGCAATGAGCATTTCGAAGCATGATGTGGACAAATGGAAATTAATGTTTTTCATTGAATCCCCTTTTTGTGGTCACAGGAAGGCAGCTCTCAGGCTCGGTATTTTGTTTCTCGGCTGATACCTGCACACAAGGATCCTCCTTATGAGCAGGTGAGGTTTAATAGAGTTGCACGTGTCCCTTATCCTAACTTTCAGAGTTCTATCTGCAAATTGTCTGGTTCTGGAACTTGTTCTCGGTTTTCTAGTTTCTCATTATTTCTGCTCACCAAGCATGCAGAAAATACTGATAAGGAGCAGATTGATAACAGGATGGATAAGTAGGAAGTATGTTGCATCGCTTTTAACCGGAAATGTATATTACTTGATGCAGATGTTCTTCATATTTCATTGTTTTCTTCGGGATTTAGTTTCATTTCAATAGTAGTCAATGAAAACCGGGAAAAGTTCCCAACTCTCCGAGAACCATCACCTGGTTTGCACTTGAGATGAGTTCTGGTTTGAACAAAGGGTTGACAGCTACAAGAGAAGCATGTACGATTAGTTAATTTGGATGCTGAGTGCTCCGAATGCTTGATTACAGGAAGCGAGATTCCCACAGCTCCGGTCTTTGACAGCAGAGCAGCGGACAAAACTTAAAAGCAGCTTTGTCCACTTTGACGACCCGAGTTTCTGCGAGTGGATGCGTGGCTTGAAGGTTGTGCCTCCAGAACCGAGCTAATGAAGCAGTTGCCATTTTGTTTCCCCGGCTGTAATTTACGTCCAGAAGCTAATCCAAGGAGTGCATATCGACGAGATGGAAAGCTTGGGAAATCCGAAGAGCTTGTTTTGACAAGATTCCGAGCTATTGTTTCTTCCGTTGCAGTCTCTTTTTGTTTATTCTTGCTATTTTCTATAATAATTACTCAATATTAGAGATAAGTTTGGTGGTAAGTCAGCTCCATGGATTCTATTGATCCATTCTTTCCTTTTTGGCTCAGTAGCTTCTCGAGTGGAACAATTCTTTTAAGCTGTACTGTAGAGCAGAGAATCGACATGTCTTTGTCTTCACGTTACATTCATTGGCTTTATATCTACTTACCGATGAAACGTAGGGAAGAAAAGATAAAGGACAGCATGCATATGTTTCTTGTTTCATTAATAGTTGACAGGTTTGTATGTTTCATCCTTATTTTACACGACGTGGCCACGAACCATGTGATTATCCGCTGTCGTCCTGTAGCACTGGGATACTGGGAAAAGGATAGAGAGATGCTTGATCATGCCCAGGTGCAATATCCTCGGGGAAGCAAAGTTAGAGAAAATGATTGATATAGTTGGTGTTACTCTTGATTGAGACTAGGAGGGCTTGAGGTTAATTTAGGACTTCTTGTGACCCTTTCTATATTAAAATTGTACTTCAAAGATGCGATTTTTAAGGAGTTTCTCTTTTGGTATTTGTACCTGATCCTGGAATTCTCCCTTCTTTTTTCCTTGACTCTTTTGTACCCAACCCCTGGTTTTAACTGAAAAAAGAGAAGTGGGTAATTTGACGTGACTTTTTAAGTTGCCTTCATGTGGGATTCTGATCTTGCCCATTAGGGTTTGGCAGCGCAACACCACTATTCTCCTCCTCCCAACCCGCAAGGTCTCAGCTTTCGCGGTCTTATCACTTCCGCCGTCCCTTCTTAGCCGCTCCTCGTTGTGGCTTGGTCGCTGTCTGATCCCCTTTCCCTTTCCCCTCTACTCTCACTCTCGGAGACCTCTGGTCTGCAACTGCAACTTCTTCCGCCGCTGTGTTGCTGCCCCGGCTAACTGAAACAGGTGACAGTTTTATGTGTTGTCGTATGGGTCATTTTTGCCGCTGTTGATTTCTTCGACGTTGACATTAAATCATATGAATATCTCCTTGTTGCTCATGTTTATAAGCACTTTATTTTACATTAGACATACTGTTGAATGTGCTTATTTTTAGCTAAAGTTCTTTCCTGCATATTACATGAATACGTGTGGACTATCCGCCTACAATAGTTTTGAATGGAATTGAAAATCAAACTATCGAGATAATTGAGAGTCTCATTTCCTATTTGATCCCATTGAATCCGTAACTGAAGTTGCAATTTGATCTTCCACTGAATCTGGCATTTTGGGATTTGAATTTTTGCTATAGATCTGATTAGACGAATATGGGTGGTGGTGAGCCAAAGAAATCCGGGGGCGAGCCAAAGAAATCTGGCAGTGGTTAGTATCTAATCATAATTGGATTTTTGTGGTATCTCTGTTGCAATTGGACTGTTTTAATATTTTACTGTCGACAATTAGGGGGGAAGAAGAAGGAAGTGAAGAAGGAAACAGGATTGGGTCTCACCAATAAGAAGGATGAGAACTTTGGCGAATGGTACTCCGAGGTAGGTTTTACTCTTCTGATCTATAACCTATTGTAAATTTTTATTTATTAGGGTGAGACGGCGCTAGATTCAAGGATCTATTGATGCAGTGATGGATGGAGTTTTTGATTCTTTGAAGTGAAAGGGCTCTGGTAACAGAACTGTCTCGAAAGATCTCTGTCTCACTATTCAGGGACCAGAAAATGTGGGATTGATTTGAATTCTGGAGTTATTTGTGGGGAAATGCAAACTTGTTAAGACTGCATTTGGTGACAAGTGCTGTGCCTATCGGGCATTTTGGAATTGTCTAGTTAAGCTCTTTGCTCAATATGAATCCTTTTGCTGCTTTGAAGAAGTTTATGACTTTTGATCTCTAATTATTTGTCATAATCAATTTCGATTGAGGCTCCTGTCATTTTTTTAAAATCAATATATAGTTTTCAAACCATTTTTAATCAATGCAGGTCGTTGTCAACGGAGAAATGATCGAGTACTATGACATTTCTGGCTGTTACATCTTGAGGCCATGGGCAATGGCAATTTGGGAGATTATGCAAGTGAGTATTTGACTGGTTTTTACTTCTAAATGTTACAGATAGAAATTCTTGCTTTGTGTTTTTTCTCTGGTTATATTCTGGCTTAGGTGATAGGACGCTTTCTTTCTAAAATGCCTTTCTTTTTTATCATCTGCCTTTTACTTCTGGCTTGTATGGATTGTTTCAACTTTGTGAAAATGTGGTCGATTCATTTAACCAAAACTTTGATGTTTACTATGTGCAGAAATTTTTTGATGCCGAAATCAAGAAAATGAAAATTAAGAACTGTTACTTCCCTCTCTTTGTATCTCCTACTGTGCTACAGAAGGAGAAGGACCACATAGAAGGTTTTGCCCCAGAGGTTAGATTTTGTATCTCAGTTTGAACATGCAGGAAAATAGCATTTTCTTCCCAGCAGCATATCTTAGAAAAAAATAGAGGATGAGATTGTTTTCTAAGGTGGGAGAGTGTTCATATATTTCTAGGTTGCTTGGGTAACAAAATCCGGGGAATCTGATCTTGAAGTGCCCATTGCAATTCGCCCAACTAGTGAAACTGTGATGTATCCCTACTATTCTAAATGGATTAGAGGACACCGAGACTTGCCCCTGAAACTTAATCAATGGTGCAATGTTGTCCGCTGGGAGTTCAGTAATCCTACTCCATTTATCAGGTAATTGCTGGAATGCTTTTTCATTTTTTTCAGCTGTTAGATGAAAAAGTTTGATTCAGTATTACAAATAATGCATTGCTATCTTCAATTATTGGAATAAGTGGGTTTTTTCACTGCTGTCCTTTCTGTGAAGGGCTTATCTTCCAACAAGGAATTTACAGTAACTGAATATGTTAAAAAGTCTTGAGATCCCTCAAGAATCTCATTGATTCCGAATTACTTTATCTCCAATTTATTTGTCGTACACTTCTTAGCCTAGTCCACCTTGGGATTGTAGGAGTCGCGAATTTCTCTGGCAAGAAGGTCACACTGCTTTTGCAACCAAGGAAGAGGCTGATACTGAGGTGTGTTATGTAAAGCCTTATGTTTTGGGCTGTATAGCTGCTGTTGTGCTATGAAAAGATAGGTGACTTGACAGCAAAAATTGTTTTGTGATCAATTTAGTTTTGGATTTCATTTCATGCATCAATTTACTGATTTAATTTCACTTAGAAATATTTCAATGTGAGAAATGTGCAAAAGTGGAATAACTATCATTGGATGCACATCTTTGTACTATGGCTCTAATTTCTTGCTTCAGATTTTCCGCAGTCGTTGATTTACTGAAAAATGTTTACTCTACAAAATTTTTAACAAGAAATATGTTGTCAGAATAATTACCTTCACATGCACTTCATTGTACCATGGTTCTTTAACTCACTAGTCATTTTGAAGCAATGGGTGAATTATTATTTGAAAAATAGAGAATGAAGCCCTACATGCTGCAATTTTCAGGTTCTTGAAATACTGGAGTTATACAGGCGCATATATGAGGAATTCTTAGCTATTCCCGTTATAAAGGGGAAGAAAAGCGAGTTGGAGAAGTTTGCTGGTGGTTACTACACAACAAGCGTTGAGGTACAGAGGAAGTAAATGGCTTTTAGAATCTTTCCTCTTTCTTTTTCTGAATTTACAATGTCTTTTTCCTGGACTAGACCTATTTATATATAGTAATACACTGGTGTCTTTTACTTCACCAGGCATTTATTCCAAACACCGGTCGCGGTATTCAAGGTGCAACTTCCCACTGCCTTGGTCAGAATTTCGCAAAGATGTTTGAGATAAACTTTGAGAATGAAAAGGGGGAGAAAGCCATGGTGTGGCAGAACTCATGGGCTTACAGCTCTCGAACGGTATCAGACACTGTTTTATGCATAATATATTGCCAGTTTTATCTTTTAATAAAGAATATACTCATTAATTGTTGTGTCCACATGGCCAACATTGGCCGTTTAAGAACAAGGAATATGTTTGTTTCGTTCTTGACGTCTTGCTCTTTCTTAATGTTTCAGATTGGGGTTATGATAATGGTTCATGGGGATGACAAGGGGTTGGTGCTTCCTCCTAGAGTGGCATCTGTGCAAGCTGTTGTGGTTCCTGTTCCATACAAGGACGCAGATATGCAAGGAATTTTTGATGCTTGTACTGCAACTGTCAACACCTTGTGTGAAGCTGGAATTCGGGCTGAGGCAGACCTCAGGGATAACTATTCGCCAGGTTGGAAATATTCACACTGGGAGATGAAAGGTGTTCCTCTGAGAATTGAAATTGGTCCGAAGGACTTTGCAAACAATCAGGTGGGTAAAATTGTTTTGTGTCCTTTCCTTTCTTGTGCTTGCTGATAGGATAAATAACTTAATCTTTTCTTTTGGAAATTGTCTTAAATTTTTTCTTTGAAAGCACAAACAACCACTTATTTTAGTTCACTCTAAATCAAGTTCAGATCTTATCTTAAAAATGGGCTTTCTGTGTACAAGTTGAGGGAAACACATTTCTGTTTCTCCTGTGCTTTTCTTTAAAAGAGGATGTGGTGTTCTGGTATTAATTTTCAAAATGATTAACTCCATTTTAAAAAGAAATAGATGCTGAAGCATTTCATTTGATCGATCAATGAATATTTAACAAGTTATAAGAGTGACTCCTTGGAAATAATTCCAATAGTGCATAATCTTTTCTGCTTCAACATCAGGTTCGTGCTGTCCGCCGTGACAATTCTGCCAAAACTGATATACCACGTGCTGAACTAGTTGAGAAAGTGAATCAGTTACTTGAAGATATTCAGCAGAGCCTGTTCGATGCTGCAAAGCAAAAACGAGATGCTTGCATTCAGGTTGCCAGAACTTGGGAAGAGTTCACTGAAGCACTTGGCCAAAAGAAAATGATCTTAGTTCCTTGGTGTGATGAGGAGGTATGATTAATCTGATTTATGAGCACCTATCCCTTCTTGTTCGTTTGTAATTGAGGAAATTTCGGATTATTGGACTTTTAGGATGTGGAGAAGGATGTAAAAGCTCGAACCAAGGGAGAGATGGGAGCAGCCAAGACACTGTGTTCTCCATTTGAACAGCCAGAACTCCCTGAAGGTATTTTCTTATGCTTATCAGGGAGTGATCCTGCTGCCACTTTTTTTAACAAGAATTCTCTCTGAGTGTTTGTATATATGTTGCCATTGGCTTCTGCACCAATCCTGTCTATTGCTCCGCTCTGAAGTGATGAATCCTTACGTTTAATGTATTTGAAAATTAAATGGCTGGATGTACATCAGTCAATTCCATTACATAACAAAGATGTGCAGCATTGTGAAATTTGAGTCTGGGAAGTGGGAGCAGCTTCTTCTATGTTGAAAACCTGTGTTGTTTTCAGGTACAAAGTGCTTTGCCTCGGGAAAGCCTGCAAGGAAGTGGAGCTACTGGGGCCGGAGTTATTAGGTCGTCTCAGACACGAGGTCTCCATCTGTTTGCTGGCCTGGGAAACTGAAGTTATACCGAGAAGAGTTGTTCATCAGCTTTAGTTAATACTATGTAATCTCCAAACTTCTTCATTTACATGCTTCTTTTGACTCTGCATTCTCGAAGTGGAATTTTGGAGAATACTTTGGAAACATTATTGTGATTGTTTACCTGTGTTTTTGCTGACATGATGAAAGATGTGGAATTTCGCTTCAGTTAAGACTTACCCTTCTCTTGTTTCTTCCTTGAGGTGGTCGAGAATCATTGGGATCGTATGAGAATTATTGGGATCGTGTTCGTTCCCTTGTCAGTCATTGGGCTTGGTTCTGAGGTTAATGTTATGCGATCAAGATTGTTATGCGATCAAGATTCTGAAGGATCATGGGATCTACCTGTGCCAGTATCGAACCTGAAACTACCTATTCGATCTCGAACATTGAGAGTACATTATGAGTTTCCTTTGATTACCTGGTGACTTGCACAGTGAAAGGATCTTATTACAACTAAATCAAGACTGGCCACAGCACAGCCACGGTATCTGAAACAACCTACCTTCTTCTCATTTCGGCATCTGCAAACTCTAGTCTGCAGCTCAATCGGTTTGCTACTGACAAAGCCGACCTAGTGTGTCACATCAAGCAATCTTATGCCACCGAGTCTCTCCAATCGCTCCCCTGATCCGATTGCACCCATAAGTACATGTCGATTTCATCGGTTAAAACCCGTTAGACTAGTTGGGGCACGATAAACATTACCCGATCCTTGTAACCTTCAGTCTTTTGACACTGGATAAGAACATCCTGAAAAAAAACAGAGGATGGATGTTAGATGTATAGCAACCAATCATCTGTAAATACTGTCGAGAGCTAGTGGGGACTTGAACTTACTCCCAGGGAACATCCCCGACCATTAACCAGTCACCTTCTCCGTCTTCATACGTCAACACATGACACCCTTCTGCCTGCGCTCCGTCCTCTTCTGACCCTGTTCCAATAACGCAACTCCCTCTCATATTTCCCGGGTTGATCGGTTCCATATCTCAAAGAGTTCGACTGAAAATTGGGAAGAGATTGATAGATAGACTTACAGAGGATGGCAGTGCCGAACATGTAGTTGAGAGTGGCTATGAGTGCAAAATAGCCATCGTGGGCAAGCAAATCCAGCTTCCTCCCAATCGGGATGCCTTCCATGTAAACCTTCACGTAGAAGGTGGCGTTATCGGACTCATCGACTTCCATATCATAGTTGCTCATCAGCTCCAACGATGAGTGGTCGCTCTGTGCCCGGTCCGACTGCTGCCATTGTTCTAGCCTGACATGACATGTGCACATGTAAGCACAGAGATGCAACATATCGATAATGAACTGCATCTCACGCGTTAACCAGTGTACCGATACGTAGTGGGAAAACAAACCCGAGCGCGAGCCTCAGATCGGTAGTGTGGTCTTTCTTCGTCCTGGAGAAGGATGAAGGTCGAGCGGCATTGGATCGGGCCACCCGGTTGCTGCTGTTGATGGATGATGATGAAGAAGAGTTGCTGCCCTTGCCCATAGTTTAGTAGCTGGCATTAGACTGAGAGTGAGAATGTGAGAGAGGGATTGTCGTGAAAGAAGCTTGAAATATAGGGGCGACACCTTTGTTCGACCACATATACATATATATATAAACATTTGTGTGGGAGAAAACAAAAAAAAAAAACAAAATTATTAAGAGGAAAAAGTGAGAATCAATGAGCGGAGGGAAGGCACCACTTAATGTACGTATTTGTCACACCACAGTTTACGAAGTTGTCTGAGCAGAAGTGGAGGGGTTGTCGTGAAGGGCAACGACAGGAACACGTGTCATGTGGGCGCATGGCTTTATATGTCGAAAAAGAGATTAAATGGTACAGAAAGTTCATAATTTCTTGATCTCCAGTCGAAAGTGGGTTTAGTACACGGGAGGATATTTGTGTAATATTCTGTGCGTTGATCTCCATCCTAGCAGATCGTGAGAAATGGAAGCAGCCAGTTTCAATGAACTGCGGCCCTCTCTTGAGGAAACGAATGTAGACAGGTATCGGGCCCCTCGATTTGGACACAATTTCATCGGCAGTTGAACCACACTCCCATAATTATATTTAAAAACAACAACGAATTAATTAAAATTAATGGATCAGAGGACACATAAGAAGTGGTGGGTATTCAATGGACGAGGAGGGTATTGGCCGGTTTTGTATAGAGAAAGGAACCGTCACGTATATATAAAAAATAGACGAGATGTGTTGTACGATGGAAACACGAGAAGCATCCTTACGATCACGAGCTCGCTCGCTCGTGTGCTCTGTCAGTTAGACATACGCACACATCGATTTGATCACGTTTAAAGGTCTTCGTCCAACAATAGAACACATTTTCTTGCACGTATCTTATGATATCGTCTAGCCAGACGATCGAGAGTTCCAGCAACCACATGCCACAGTGTCAGCGTCGATGACTCAAATCATCGTAGTCGTCATCGCATCCTTCAAGTCTCAACAACTGATGCTGTCGATGCGCTTTTTGATTTTCCAGTGCAGGAATGTCTCCGGGCTCACCGCCAGGATCCCACGCTTTTGGGCTGGCTTTGAGGGACGACATTTCTTCTTCTTCAGACTTTTCACCACCTCAGTTATCAATCACCCGACAGCTTGCCAGCATTCGAGACCTGCTCCAAGGAAACATAGGTAAGGAGCCCACTCACTCTGACAACGACGACTTCCAAGATTGAAATTGTCGGGCAATTCGGCAAGTCAGTCGACAAGATCATAGCATTGATGACTGACAGTCAACATCGCATAGTAGCGTGACAAAGAATTTAGGAATGCTAATCAAAGGCTGCCATATATGAGTGCTAAATGCAGGTGAGGAAAAACTGAAATTAATTAGTTGAATGCAAGTAGTACATAACTGGAATAATGGGTTAAGAGTCTCAAATCAGTTTTGTCTGTAATAATGTTACTATATGATGTAACAGTACTTACATGGTGCAACATTTCTCAACCCTTTCTTGCTGGTCATTTTCCCAACTATTGAAGCGCTCCCATTACCGGTTTTGATCCCGAACCCATCAACCATTTGAGTCATAACATGACCGACCCTTCTTGACTAAGTCCTGACTGAATGGGATCCAAGCTGAGAGGATTCCCATGGAAATCTAGACGCCCAGACTTCCCAGTAAGTATCAATCACCAGGACAGTTCCCTACCGTGACAATCTTCCCGAGCTACCCTGGAACCGCATGCACGCATGTCCCGCGCACGAATTTTGTTCGAAAGGGGTAAAACCGTAAAAAGGCCATTTTCACAATTTTAGGCTGCCGGATAACGGGCCGGGTCAAGATTGGTCGGGCAATCTGAGCCCGCCCATTTGGAAGGGAGAATCGGGCCTAAGCCCACAAACTAATACCCCCCCAAAAAAATGAAGAGCTTTGGATAGTAATAATACTCTCCACTAATTTCTCTCCGGATGAGAAGTTCTTAGGTAATTCTATGTAATGAAAATATCAATTAAAATATAATAAACGAGTAAATTTATGTTAATCGTCAGAACAATTATTATAATTATTACCGGTCAAAGCAATTTAAAGGGACTCTTCTCTGCCACGTCATCATGAAATAGAATCATCAGATATTTTTTTCCTTCGCAGAATGATCGGGTTAAAGGTGATTAGCCCTCCTCGATGCCCTGCTCCTCCTCATTATCACAAACAAAGTCATCTCAATTTGTTGATAAAATAATTCCTTTCTCGATTGTTGGTGCTATATATAAAATAGTATTATTATATAAGTAAATAAATATAATATTTATATGTACGTGTGAGCTGTGAATTGTAATAAAATATCCTGGTCGACATGTTCTACTTTTAGACATTCTTTTCAAGTTACTAATAAAAGACATAAAAAGACATTATAACTCAACGTTAACGGACATAAAGAGCGAAGCCCAAAAGTCTGGAATATATTAACCGGTTATGACTGTCTACAAAATTATCTTTTTCAAAAAAAAAACTGTTTAGCCGATATGGATTAATTAAGTTGATTTATCGACTCTTTTCTTTAAACACGATCTCGAGTATGGCTCGTATGGATTGATCGAGTTAAAATTTGGACAGTGGTATCGCTTTTGATCCGTAACCGAGATGCCCTGAATTCGATTCATGTCGGTTAAGACTTCTAACATATTTTTAATCCGTCCTCTTTCTAACCCTCTTAAGCTTATCGGCCTCTATTTTGACCATAAAGGAAAATAGGCCTACAAGCATATTTATGATGTCATGTGGGACCTCCCTTACATGTGCATAGTTTACCTTTAGTAAATAGCAGGCGACAGTGATGACATCATCTACCAACCAAAATGCTTCAACTGTAATTTCATATTTAAATTTTATAAATATAAAAAAAATAATGATTATTAAAGTTTTATTTCTTATAGGGATTAATATAACTCTAATATGAATTAATTAGTACCGATTGAAATTTAGGATTAAAGGAAGGGAGTGAGATGGGCTTTGTTAGAAGAAATAAATGTCTAATCTTAATTAATACTAATAATTAATAATGTTTTTTTTCCTTCCCCTTCTAGATGGGCAGTGATTGTTGATCTTTCTTGTCAATGGGTTGTCATCCTCTCTCTCTCTCTCGAAAAAGGAAAAAAAATAAGAAGACATTGGAATTAAGGGGAGCAATTGAACAATAATGTTGGTTGCAAATTGTGTTCAAAAGGGGACATATGGAAGATTAGATTGGATGATGGGCTTTTGAGTGAGTGCTTTAGTAGGTTGGTTTTCAAATGGCATCTTGATTGAGAGAATCTCTTAATCAATGTGATGTCCCCTCTAATTAATGAATTAGTCTCCTCTCCTTTTTGTCTCTGTGTTTGTTCCATTCCATTTCACCCCCTCAATCCCCAAATCCCCAAATCATCCCATCATTCCCCCTCATCAGCTGCATCGATGACTCCGATTTAGACCTTTCGTTAATAAAACAGTAATTAGGGATGTGAGAAGGCTGTCCGTTCGGTGCGGTGATGTCACTCTTAATCTGAAATTAGAAGATCTATCGTGCATTCATTGCTACTGTGTGCCCATTTATTCCTATTTCTTATCGAGACTTACAGGTCTCTTTTATTAAGAACAAAAAAAAAGAAGGAAAAGGTCTGGAAATGTCTCTGAGAAAAAATAAATTGAGAAATTCTCCATTTCGAAATATTTTTCAATGGGAGAAAATGTAATTTAGGATAAGTTGCTGTGATACGACGCTCCTTCTCCGTTAATAATATCTTGAGTTCGAATTTTGTTAATGAAGTGAATTCACTTTGGGAGAATTTTACTCCTAGTGGGTCGGTCCACCAGGCTCGAACTATACTAGTGAGAGCCCATTGAATTTATGAATATTAACAGTACGGAGTGGAAAAAAAAAAAGGAGTCCGATGCTGGAATTTCAAAACGCACAATAAAAACTACGCTTTTGATTTTCTCCCTCCTTTCCTTAGTTCAAAAATAACTCCTGGGATTTTATTTTTGCAAGATGATTTTCTTTTGAAGAAGCTCTAGTGGAGATTTCAACTTGCTCAATCATTAGCGATGTCGATCGATGGAACTTGGAAGGTGGCCGATCGATTAGTCCCGAGACTCAATGGAAAACGATTAGTGCCGTAGCTCTGGAAACCAGCTCGCTGTCGGAATCCGTCATAAGATAAGCAGAATTTTCGATATCTATATCCGCACTAATTATTTTTATTTATTCTTAATACTTTTTATTGTTTGAGAATACGCATAGTAATTCAATTATATAACAAAAAATAATTGGAACAGAGAGAATATTTTGTACAAATTTTACCGCATCGTAAATTCGATTTTACTGATGAGACTTTCCATACACAATTTATTCATTTTAAGCTTATGAATCTTTTGTTCTATCAAAAAAAATTAAAACATGGAATTTAAGTGGACGGAAGGGAGGTTTAAAGGCAGGCTCGTGCCAGCGGCGCAGACCCAGCCGTGTGGATGGATGGCGATGCCCCCTGGTCGTACGGTACAACAATAATTCCCCAAAAAACATCTCTATTATTTATTCATTCAATATTCACATAATTTTCTCTATTTTTTCTGCTTTTTCATATTTCTTATTTTTAAAAGAAAGGATAAAAAAGGAAAAAAAAGAAAAGGCAAATAAGTGAAGGCTACGGACTTTTTCTCTGAGCCGTCACCATCCTTATAAATTGGGCTACTTTCGTTTTCAATCAAATACGGATCTTGACCATACCCATCATCCAGGCATTATATATATATATATGTATGTATATCAACATGCTCTTCCGGGCCGATTCGATGGCTACAGTACGAACTTTCTAACTCTTCAAAAAAAAAAACATTATTTTCCCGTATAATAAATAAATAGTAGCTGCAAGACAAATGAATCCTTGTTCGGACATATAACATTATTAATGCCCATCGAAAAAATTTCTCCAATTTGTCGGAAAAATTAATGCCCCAAATTCAGTTTTTTTAAAATTCGATAAATGACAGCTGGCCTGGTGGCTTTTGATTAGCCCAGTTGGGTCAGACATGAAAGGCGACTTCTACTAACAACTGTATCTTGTATTATATATTATAAATAAACATATATTTAATAATTAATGTGAATTATTTGGGATTATAATATATATATTTTTAAATAAGATCTCGTAGTTCGAATATTATAAATAAAAAAATTCAATATTGTGAGTGTTTTTCTTAATAGTGGGACGAGTGGGCTTGAACCTTGACTAGCTGGGATCCATTAAATTTATATGTATCAAATGGTACGCACCGAAAAATTATACATTTAACATATCAATCTTGTATTTAGAATACATCAAATACTTATAATTGTCTTTACTATTTTTTTGATAACCGAGATATCCCGGCACGTTTCGGATCCGACTAACAGTAGTTACGACACCTCATCCTCGAGGCATGAGTAATAACCCGCAAATCACGTGTGCTGGATAAGTCAGACGAATATGATGGACTCGAAGGCTATAAAACCCCGTTCATGAGAAATACAGCTATGAAAATTTGAACTCAAACAGTTTTGACAGACCTCCCAAAATTTCACCACTAGACTGTCCCTCGTGGGCATGGGCATAATTGTCCTTACTGATATGTTAAATATTTGTGAACTAGTTAGCCACTTAGAACTTGGCACGCATACGGGCCTTGGATCCCATAAATGACGCCGCACATGCAGCTGGCTGAAGCATGGGGCGGGACGCTGAAAGCTCCGATCGTCGGATTATTAAACAGTTTTATAATAAATAATTTAAACTAAAAATGATGACTCGTGCATGTACATATGGAGAGTTTCTACGCAGCCGAACTCTCCTGTTCTATCCAACGATGATGGACTTTATATCTCACTCTCTCATCTAACGGTGGAATTAGATATTCAACATTTCCGTACATGAAATCATAGGGAATTTCAATATACAGATACATGCTCTACTGACATTGTGATTGAGAAATAACTCATTAAATAGTATTTATTAGTAACAATAAAATAATTATCACTATATTATTATAATTCAATTGATATTTTCTTCTATTATTTGACGAGGTAAAATTATTTGAAAATTTCTCCAGAGTGGACCAAAGCGGGACAGGTCGAGAACAGCATCTTCTAGCAATCATTGCGATCGAAGCTGAACTGACTCAAAGTTGATATATTAATGACTTTGTGCGTCCCGGCCCGCAGGAAAATTAAAAATCTTTTTTTTTTTTTAATTTTTAAAATTTATTTTACTCTCTATTATTTTCTTCAGATTTTTTTCTTAATCAGCATTACTCCCCAGTGGCCAGAGCTATAACCCCTCAATATCGATAAGCAACTGATCCAAATTCAAATCCAGTTAATATAAAATGATGGATCGTTTAATAAATTCGGTTAAAATATGCGTTCTAAGATGCTCTTAATACTCGAACTAAATAAATATGGTTTTATCTGTTTTTGGCCGAATAACATCTACATTGTGTATATGCAAGGGTTAGGAATAAATTTTCATGAGGGATTCAAAATGATAACGACCTAAGTCAAATCTGCTCGCAGCCCCTTTGTTCATTACAATCAAATCCCTCAAAAATCATGCTCTTGAACAGTGGAATTATGTAACAGTGACTCGATGACTGTTACACTGAATTTTACCTTTTTTTTCATCATCGACAAGACAATAATGAGAGAGTAAATCTTGGGTTTGGGGATTAAGTCAAACAAGGAAAAGCTATGAAAGCTCTCTTCCCTTTCCCACCACCATCATGGCCATGGCCACCACTCCACCGTTATCAGTGCAGATTTCACACTGTTTTCGCTTTGAATAAGTGGGAGGACGGTAACAGTAGTGGTAGCTCAACCAATTCGTTATATAATATTTTAAATTTTATGTTAACTTCTAATATATCATATAAACTGAACAATCAGTACTAGACAGTAGTCTCATCAATATAACACAATATTGTTTAGAATGTGATTTAAAAACGGGATCTTAACTTCATCGGAGCATTTTTTATCCAAAAAATTATATAAGAGTGAGTTTTACATTACCTCATTGCAATCGTTTAGCGATCGAATTTAGCCCATTTAAGGGGGGCAGAGCAAATTTTACTAATACTTAATTGGTTCCAAATTAAATATTTTGATTACCGAAAAAAATCAACGAAAGTTGACGCAAGTGGAAGTGGTTTGTGTCGCTTGAGCAGAAGTGTCGAGTTCGAACCCCTGTGAACGCAGCAAACCTTCCTGAGAGTGGTTCCTGGGAAACCATCCGACAGTACCCCGAATTCGGATTAGTCGACTAGTCTTCACGTACCAGACACGGGATGAGCAACCAAAAAAAATTACCGAAAAAAAGTAAATTAAATATTTTAAGGGGAGTTTTAATAATAAAATAGTGGCAGACAATGGGCAGAATCCTGTATCCAAATAGTGGGAAATAACCGACGTGGACGTTGTTAAGAGGGGGAATGCCGACAATCACTGTTAATGTGATGTCATGTTGATGCCTCGACATTCCCTCCTTTTTTACCCTTTTTCGTTCTCTTTAATTATTATATCACTCAGTTAATCAAGTCGCGTAATTAGTGAAAGAGTAATTAAGAATTTGATGGGAGAAATAGGGGTGTATCCTATTCATGCTGACATATATTATCTTCGGCCATAATTATGTCGGATTGATAAGACATGACATCACGATTCAATTGAGATTCATCATTCCACCCAAAAATAAATAAATAAATAAATAAATAAATAATGATATTATAGGAGTACAAATGAATGATTTTGATTTGGAAAATGTTGTGATTGGTTTACGATTCACAGCCTCAAACGCACACGATGTCAACAAATTACGGACTTAAGTTACGTTTTAAATTTTAATTGAATTTTGACGTCTTATGAGTCTAAATGGGATCAACTCTTATATATATATATATATATATATATGAGATAAATATACGTGTTTAAATAAGTTGAATTCTAATAACTTATTTTTAAATGTGATTAAATTTATTTAATTAATCGTATTTAAATGTGTATATTTGAGTATGCAATTCCTTCTGATAGTGTTTTACTTCTCTAATAACGATGATGTATTACATAGTCGAAGTGTGCTAAAACAGAAACTATGAACTTAGCTAATTGGTTAAATTGTTATGAGTTTAAGTATTTTTTTTAATTTTTTTTCCTTAATCGTGTTACTGATACCTATTTTCGATGATTGTGTCCATGATTAAATGTGTTATGTCCAGATCAACCTTGTAATAAAAAGTCGTATTTGAGTTTGACAATTTCATCCCTATAATAAACGGATTCTATAACAAAATACGACACATATTGTCGGTCCTAGATGGAAATTTGTTTCATTGTAATCCTCTTGATATTTATATAACAGATGACATTTACTTGCAATTTTTTTTTGTAATATTAGATTTATATGAGTTAAAATCTTACAACATCATTTATGTCAAAAATACATAAAAAAATTTTAATCATAAGCAATTTTACTAATAAGTACATGATTCTATAATCAATTTTATAGTTTTCAAGGAGCGATTAGACCTAGGTTTAAATCCAGAACACCTAACCAACTTGGAGTTGGCCTAGTAGTTCCCTCACTATGCCCCGAATGGGTGATCACATGATAGAATCTCAGGTTAGGAGGGTCGACGGAAATTTTTTCAGGGATCCCGATCCGATCGCAAATTAGTCTCGAGATACGCTTTGGCTGGTTCGAGAATATTTCGTGGTGTAAACAAAAAAAAAATCCAGAACACCTAACCAACTTGGGTTTAACCTAGTGGTTTCCTCGCTAGTCCCTAGATGGGTGGTCCAAGATCGATCCACAGGTTGGGAGGGTCGACAGGAATTTTCTTAGGGATCCCGGGTCTAGTCGCAGATTAGTCTCCATGTGGGTTTCGACTGGTCCGGGAATACTGCATGGTACAAATAAAAAAAAAAATCTAGAACACCTCGGGCCATTGCCAAGAAAAAAGGAAGCAACGAATTTGTGAATGAACTTGAAAAAGGAGGATGAAAAGGGGAAAAGGAAGGGGGGGAAAACGAAAGCAAAAGGGGAGAAAGGAGAAGTCTGAAGATACATTGCATGTCGACCACAGCAAATCAATTACGGCCCGGCCCACCAGATTACTCATTAGTGGGCCCCATCAAGTGGTGGACAGGATCCTAAGGCCCACATTCATTTCTCTTTTGTGAAATTGTGTGTGTAAATGTCGTGGGTCCACATTCCAAGAGGGGAAGAAGTTTCCCCCCTCCCCAGTAGATTGGACGCATCCACGGTCCCTCTGCAATCGACGGCTGTGATTAGCTACTGCATACCTTTCTTTTCTTCCTACCGAGGTCGCATGTTCCTTGTGCGCAAGTAACATCCACATACACTATACTAGATTGATCGGCTGCTAGATTTCATGAAAACGATATGCAGTGCACGGATAAGATACTGATTAGATTGGTTGCATCGGATGGAGCAGTCACATGCAATCAGCGGCCGTGGTTAGCTATTGTGGGCTTTTTCTCGAGGTCTCATGTCCCCTGTGCATGGGAAACGTCCGCATACGCCATACTGGATCGATCAGCTGCTGGATTTCATGAAAGCGATATGTGATTCATAGATAATATACTATTAGATTGGATGCATCGGATGGTGCAGTCGTACGCAATCAACAGCTATGATTAGCTACTGTGGACTTCTTCCTGGGATCACCCCTCCGTCCCCAAAGCACGAGTAATGTCTGCGTATAGACCGATCTACTGTTCGATTCATGGAAACGATGTGCGGGTCCACAGTTACAATGCTGATTGAATGGTTGACATTCACTTACCCTTTGGAGTTTAACGGGTCTGATGAATGGGACAGCCCCCGATGTGGCTCCGCACTATTATTGCTCCATGATGATGATTGATGATCACGGTACCTATCTATCCCAAGGTCTACATTTTGGTGGGTACTACATTTTTTGTATGACAATGTGACACGTCCTTCAAGGGATATGGAGAGTTTGGGCATTCAAATGTCCCATCATTAATTAGGGTTTTCCGATCATCTAACTCGATGCTCGGGGCCATGTGAATCGAAAGGAACCGAACGAAATCAATCATAGGTGCACCCATTCTGTACGATTGATTCCGTCTCATTTATTTTCATTCATTCGTGTAGGGTAAACATGCACTGAGGACCTATGCTAGGGTCATTGGCTGAGCGCGATGGCTGGAAAAAGAACGGTCCAAGTGGGGATTTAACTTGACAGCTGATGGGATAAAAATAAAGTATGACAACTTACGATATGCCTCGAGAAAAGCTTATCAACAAAGACATTGACAGAGTTCTAGACCTATGTGTGTGTAATTGTCCGGAGCGAATATGTGAATGATGATCGAGCCATCCACCGGTTATCTGATCAGCAGTCAAACTTAACTTAGGCAGGGCCTAATACCTCATGTGGAACCTCATTTAAACACGCATACATGTATACACAAACAAACACATGGAGAAACAAAAGAGATAATAAGGATTTGCCTCTTTAGTCTTCCTCTAGGTCAGGTCAATGAAGTGTAGCAAATCAAGCAATAGAGAAAGATTCCTTCTGCACATAACGGGACAGGTGTAATAAGCATTATTCTCGACTGGAAACTCATTTAGAGGTTCGAGTTTAACTGTCATCCGCAGGAGGACTTATATACTATTCTATTCGCCTATTCTTCTCCTTTCTCATTATAGATCCACGACCCTTCCTCGTAACAAAAATGCATCGTTTTCTCTAGACAGAAATAAACGAGACTTATGAAACCTGAAGAGAATCCGAAGAAACTGAGAATAGATAAGCATAATGAGTTTTACCAACAAGAGCAGAATCCAAATTAATCTGTTAGTTTTGGGTCGTGACCATTGCGCGGAACTCGTATGTATTGGAGAAAGGTACCTTTAATGGGATATAATAGACAGCGACATCAGTTTCATATGGTGAAAAACAAATAATTCTGATGGAAATATTATATATACACATATAAATACACATAAACGTACTTCTTTCTTCTTCTTCTTCTTCGGCCGCTTTTTGGCATTTACTCGTGAACCTTAATGAAGGCGTAGAATGATTGAAGGACACTGCCCCCACCCTTACGAGTGGGCTCGAATTGTATTATCAACACGTATATTTTATCTCTACCCCACTCCCTGACTCCAAAAAAACCTTATCTACCCCTGCCATCCATATAAAATATATATACACACATACACATTGTGTATAAATATATATTTATATCATATATTTTATTTTCATGGAGATCAGGGATTGGATAATCATGAACATGACAGCCTAGACATTGCTGGAACGAGCTGGGACTAAATAGAGATACGATGCATGTATGATGACGATCGGGGTCGGCTCCCAACTCCGCTAATGTCGGTCATCTGGTGTACTCATCGAGTTTTATGGTCTCAACATAATAATTCATATGTATCGTCGAACAAGGTCATTATTAAACAAAGTTCTATGAGATTTTCGTGGGACATGCGCAGATATTCAGATTGTAGGGTTTTCTTTCAAGAGCACCGTACGAATCACTAAAATCAAATTACACAAGACACGCACTCGTGCAAGCAATGAATGTCCACCGCCCACAGCTCACAGCCCTTTGTTCGTGTCTCCACTCGTTATCATCCATGAGTTATTGATTTTTTGGTGATCGAAAACGAGGAGGACAGTAGCGGTGATCTAGTTACTCCCGTCATGTAATATTCGGATTTTTGTATTCACTGTCACTGCAGTACCACCACAGGAATACTGTACTTCAAGAAGCCGGTGTCGGTCAAGGCCAAAGTCCAAGAAGTACCATTTTTGCGGATATTTTAACACAAGTGCGCGGAGGAGATTCGAACTTAAAAACTTGTTGGCCTCACCATCAACCACATAATAGTGAGTTTTAGAACACCGGATCACCATCCGTGGTGTTATCCATGGTGAGTTATTGATTACATATACCGTTTTAGGTTCATGGGCGGTCATAGATCCGATCTCTAGTATAATATTTACAAATATATATGTAGGGACACCGTCTTACAAATAATTTGTGGGTCAACACACTTTTTTGGCATATGTTGAGGCCTATGGATTGATACTAATTACCAACGAAGGTTGGCGCAAGTGGAAGGGGCTTGTGTCGCTTAAGCAGAGGTGCCGGGTTCGAGCCCCTGTGAACGCAGCAGACCTTCTTGGGAGGGGTCCCCGGGAAACCGCCCGACAGTACCCCGAATCCGGATTAGTCGGCCAGCCTTCGGGTACCGGACACCGGGTGGGAAACCAAAAAAAAAAAAAAAAAGATACTAATTAGATGCCCAAAGACTGTTACTCCTTTTCCCTTCCCTTGGAGGGGCCTTCAGGTCGTACTATGTATATTATTGAATGTCCTTTCCCCCAATACCGCTCGTTTCAAGCACACAAAGTCTTGGTCTAGGACTCGTCCTATCCATTGTTCTGTTGCTCATCCCCCCAAGGACGATTCTTGGAACATGCAACCGTCCTTTCCCTTAATGATGATATATAATATTCAAATTAGGGATAGGAAAATTAACCCGACTGATGACACTGTCCGAGACGGTTTTGAATTCTCTAGCAATACTAATACATGTACTCATTTTCAATCTTTAGCTTTTGCTAGGGTTATAAAATATACTGATAAGTGACATCATCTATTTGTCTTTTGAAATTTTCTTGTCAGATTTTCATTATGGCACTACAATACTCTCTGCACTCGATCTCACATGGCAACAGCCCCTCGGCCACGGACCTCAAGCCCCAGAGACGGAACTAGAGGATTTGTTCAAGGAGTACAAAACTCAGGAGAAGACAAAGTTGACTGGCTAGCCCTAGCCAGATGGAATCATTCATGTCATGGCATATAGTAAGCGCTCACGACTGGTGTATTATGGAGAATGGGAAATTGGAATAATTTTTTCAGACTTTTGTACCCTATTTTATGTATATGTTTTTTTTATTATAATTATTATTATATAGAATGGATTTAAAAAAAAATCATATCAATCAATAATTTGGTCATATTGATTATTGGGTGTGTCGTGTGTGGAACTGAGACGTTGCTAGGGTCAAGGAGCCCTCCATAATGGTGTTGCAAAGAGACAAGCTAAGGGACATGCATGGTATTGATTAGGGTTTTATATACTGACATTCTCCTCCTCGATCCAAAACAAATAGGCTCTGCATTTGATTCTCAATAGCGAGACTGCCTATACCGCTTTAATTAATGTGACATATGTTGATGACGTGTTGAATAATCATTGATAGGGTTTACCACATCAGACGTCGACTCAGTTCAGTTAAGGATCCCTCCATAAACAGTGAACATTTGCATCCCTTTTTTCATTTAATTTTTTAATATTCATTTGTATTCGAAAGTCGAATTGTTTCTCTATTAGTCCGTGCTTGAATCGGATTACTTTATTTGACAAAATTCTTTCAATTGTAAAATTTTCTTTATAAACAAATCTCGGACATTTTTCCTAGTGTAGCACCGTCGTCTATATTCTTATTAATTAATTCTATATAAAGAAAGGAAGGAAGGAAGGGAGGAATCTTATTACTTAGGAAAATACAGAGGGAATCTCTTCCGCCGGCGCAGCCCGTTGCAAAATTATTCATCAACATGATATGATTCCTCGATATATTTTTATATGTATATGTGTATATGTGTATATGTGTAGGTGTCTGCTTTTGCTTACCCCATGGATGTGTCGCAATGCACAAGATAAGTTATTAAATCGCTACTAATATGACATAATTTACGATGCAACGTAAAAAATGATAAATTTATGAGATTTCTCGTTTTTATTTTTCGTAAAAATTTTATAAATATAAGAGTTTCATTCTTAATTAATAAATAAGTAGGGCTGAAACTTTTCCTCATTGTATATCATTAAGTTTTTGAAAACGAGGTAATTTACGAAGAAAACGATGAGAAGTTATGGAGCGTAGTTTTCTTAATGAATTTCAACTGTCGGTCGAGAGCTTCGACGCTCCGCAACGTGGGTCCCACATCTGTGTCTGGCTTTCAAATTCAAGACATTCCTCCGGTAACTTCTTGGAGGGAAATTAAAAGCTCCTTATACTATACGTACTTCTAAGTCAACAACAGTTGTTTTTTTAAAAATCCCCTTTTTTTTTTCTTTTTATTTTACTACTCAATTAATTAATTAATTAATTAATCAATCAATCAATGAGATTGGAGGATCGAGCGACTATTATGCCGTTGTAGGCCTCTAATCATTGGCAAAGATGAAATTTAATTATATATTTTTTTCCTTTTATATAATAATTATTATCCACTTGGCATGTGCTCATTGGTGGATAATGTGTTCTAATTAGTACATGATCCATTTTAATACGAATCAATAGCTGCTTCTTAATCTAGTTGTTATGAAAATCCTTTTTTTCCCCACTCTGGCAATTGGACCTGCTAAAAAAATTAATTTTTCGTTTATAAATGAGACTCATTAAACCTAGATAAGTACCATAATTTCTTACCATGAGATTGATTTTATACATTATAATCGGCGAGTAGTCGGTAATGTGATTCGGGTATATTTCCTTTTTTTTTCTGTGATAATTGAGGCCAACAAAACTAGTACAATTATATAAAATAAAGAGATACATAACTCTCACGATGAGAATCAAATTCAGAATATATGAATTGTTAATCGGAGTTTTCTGCTGTTAAAATGTACGGAAGGGTCTCATTTCTGGAACCGGTGATTTTATGATATCCAACAATGGATTAATTAAAACCACCTCCAACCCTGTATTGGTATCTTGATTCCATAGCAACTTACTCTTTTATGGAATAAGCTTTTGAAAGAAAGACACGACACCGACCCGAAAAGAGTGCGGTTTAATGTAATAACACCGATCTTGATGTGATATCCAGAAATTCCAACCCAATTCTCGATATTGGAATTTCTTGTACTCTTCCATTTTCCTTCTGCTTTTATCGAAAAGAAATGAGAAGGAGTTTTCTGTTTATTTTTGTGTACAAAAGTGGCATATAGGTCTAAAAAAATAGAATGAAGAGGAGATAACATGAGTACAGAAAATCAAATGATTAAGATTGAACTTAAAATTTTTAGATTATAAGACGAGAGAAATATCAATTGTACTAAACATCTTTCTCACTGAGAGGATGCGTTTGCCCTACCGTTTCCTTGCCGCTCTTATATATATTAATATTCAACTCTCCTTTCTCGATCGTCTGTCTGCTTACTTCAGTTTCCTTCCCCTGCCTTCACCTTCTTCCCACTTTACATCAAATCTCCCTCTTCATAAATCTTTTGTTCTGCTTGGAATCAAAATCAGAGCAGCCTTTCCCTGTCTCTATCTGTCTCTCTGGGAGAGCGTGAATTGCCGACATTTCATCTAAATTCTCAACGGGCAACTAGAACTTGGGAGGAAGCAAGGAAACTTCCCATAATTGGAAAGTTCTTCCTGATAGCTGCCAGCCATCCACAGTTGATCGGTTCAGCTCTCCGCTCGAGAATGGGGCGTCACTCCTGCTGCTACAAGCAGAAGCTCAGGAAAGGACTCTGGTCTCCCGAGGAGGACGAGAAGCTCCTCAGTTACATCACCAAGTACGGCCATGGCTGCTGGAGCTCCGTCCCCAAGCAAGCCGGTAATTACTTTCTCTTCTTTTACTCAGTGCCCTCTCGAATCGTTCATGCAGGAGATTAGAAATTTAATTACTGTTATCGTTTTCGAATTGTGATTCGATGGATTTTGCAGGTCTGCAGAGGTGCGGGAAGAGTTGCAGGCTAAGGTGGATCAACTACCTCAGGCCGGATTTGAAAAGAGGTACATTCTCCCAGGAGGAAGAGAACCTTATCGTCGAGCTCCATGCAGTCCTAGGAAACAGGTGACACTTTTGACTCATTTCCTGGTGAATCCATTTGGTTGGACCTATTTGATTCGATTCGACTCATTGTAATTCGAAATTCCTCCTTCCTTCCAGGTGGTCTCAGATAGCTGCTCAACTGCCCGGAAGAACAGACAACGAGATCAAGAACCTGTGGAACTCGTGCCTGAAGAAGAAGCTGAGGCAGAAGGGGATTGACCCCGTGACCCACAAGCCTCTCTCGGAGGTTGAGAATGGAGATGAAACGGAAACCAAGTCAGCCAAATCCATGGGGAAGAAGCCCAACTCTGCCATAATTGAGCAAAGACCATCACCATCACCATCACCACAGGCCTATCAGATGAAACAGGAGGACGACACTGCCATGGGGAGCATCTGCAGCAATAACGCAATGGCGGCACTCAGCAGAGACTACTTCTCGGTCGACAGCTTCAACCCTCTTCAGGCAATGGGCAACTATGCACCAAACAGCAGAGTTCCAAGCTGCTCGGCCATCTCGAGCCCTTCTCCCTGGCTCGCCCTGATTGGCAAATCATTCGGGATGAACTCAGAACTCAATCTCGACCCGAACCCAGTACCTTCTATCCTCCCTCAGTCCCCGAGCTCATTTCTCACCAGCCACGTCGGTTTCAGGCCTCCAGTGACTGTTCCAACCGTGAGCCTTCCGATGAAATCGTTTCCAGTGGATGAGTCTCGGCTCTGGGACCTTGGTAACTCTTCGAGTTCAAGCAATAATAGCAACGGATCATTCATCGAGAACGGCGTTTTCTCCTGGGGCCTTGTGGACTGCAGCATGTCGGATAAGGAGGCTTCAAGTTCGGTCAATCTCATGGAAGCCCAGAACCAGATAGGAGACGTCAAGTGGACAGACTATTCCCACAGCTCCTCCCTGTTCATGGCGGCAGCAAATTTCCATAACCAAACTCCGCAGTCTCTGTACAATGAGATCAGATCAGATGGGTCTCAATTCATCGCAAGCAGCGGCTCGAGTTTCCTGTGGCCACAACAGAACCAGCTCTGCTGATCGCAGCAGACACCCAACTCGAGATCATCTTCATTAGCTTGTACATAGGATCTCCTTAGTTCCTTCCTATTCATCTAGACAACAACCTTCTACTTCGATGTTCTATTGGATTCGTATAGATTCCGACAGCAAAAGTTGCTCCTTTCCTGCTGTCGTCTTTGTGTTCCTGTGTGCGCGGTAACATTGTAGAAACAGAGAGATTGCCTTTGTATTTTACATCTGCATCAATGGTATTTTTTACATCTCATCATCAAAAGACCACTGCAATATATCAGATTTCTTCCATTTCCATCAGAACTTGCCATATCTCAGTTAAGTTTTCAGGATAAGCCAGACATGTTTGGTTAGTTCGAGATTGCAGAGATGATCAGGGGCGATTCAAGATATTCGGGACATCAGGCAAAAACGTATGGATGAATTCAGGCGTTGAGACTTGAGAGGGACTTTAAAGAAAACAACTTTTACGGTCCGTACGAGGAGATTGCGACATTCAATCCATTAGGAGCCACATACGTGTCGTTTTCACGTCATCACTTCATCCACGGGCTCTCCACCCCAATTATCCAACACTTTTTGGAGATTTCAATTCGATTTTGATTAAATCCGTGGCTCGATGAACAATGCGAAATAGAAGAATCCTGCCATTAAGTCTAATCTGTCACATTGAAAAGGACAGAATCCAGCTCCAAGCAACTCCTTCATGAGACCCTAATGCAAAAAGAAATTCGGAAATGATCCATAAGGAAACAGAACTTCCGATTCTTCGAGCTCTTACTTGATGTGGAAGTTATGAATGGAGGAATTACTCTGTCCCAATGGAGTGAAAGTTCCATGCCAGAACGGGAAAAAGCTTGAATTCCTAGGATTTTGCATTAGGAGTAGATCAATCTTCTATCCATCTCGTATATTCTTGCACCAGATGCTTTCCATATCCAAGAATTTCTATCCTTCTTACTCTGCTCGCCCAGTACTGGATGAGGACGGGATCATCTGCCTCGACAATCGATAGGTCACTTTCGGACTAGGAAAGAGAAACGTGGGATGAACTTGGAACGGTGAGATTGATCCGGATGGTTTGCACGGGAGCGAGGAAAAGTCATCGAGAGTTCAAATCAAGGAGAAATGGACTAGTCATTCCCGAAACGAACAAATCGCATGTGAGTTATGCAGTGAAAGAGGGGGAAGA
Organism: Lagerstroemia speciosa; assembly: GCA_037672795.1. NCBI lineage: Eukaryota > Viridiplantae > Streptophyta > Magnoliopsida > Myrtales > Lythraceae > Lagerstroemia > Lagerstroemia speciosa. The sequence goes on from CM075287.1 coordinate 10,255,110, forward strand.
TTGTCGCTGAATGTGAAAACTCCACTTCCCTTGTACGCAGGCTATGGAACACATATGATGGGCATTGACTACTTGGGCATAACTTGGTAGGAGAAGCAAGGCAAGCAATTAAATTAATTAAAATAGGCCGACACCCTTAAACATGATCTCGGATTCGAGTCTATGGAGAAAATTTATCTTGTGAGAGTTTTACTCCCTAGTTGGGCATTCCCGGCTCGAACTGGATTGGTTATGATTTATTGGACTTCTACATATCAGTGGTTCAGACCAGAAAAAAAGGGTCAATATTTGTTGAAATAGTTTGATATCCCTCTTTACGAAAAAAAAAAACAATGATTGAAAGAGTTTTACGTATTGGTGAACTGACTCGGTCCAAATTGAATCGAATTAATATCAAGTGTTGGAAAAACTAATTAAGTTGGAAAATAGTCAATTTCTGACTAAGACTAACCGGATAATATGATTGGAGGGGAAAAAGAGACCAGATTATAATTTGGAGGACCCCGCGTGGCACCACATTATTCCTCTCCATGACTTGGCTGGCTGTACATCCAATTTTATATATATATATATATAGATATAATTTTTTTTCCCACCATTTTCTTTTATTTTCTGGGAAAAATCCATTGCCATTTGTTGCATTGCGTTGGGTAGGAGGACTGGACACAGTTGGATATTTCTCATCAAAATCATGGTTTTTGATTGGAGGTTTCAATGAAGGGCTCGATTTGGGGTTGAGCCATCGGCCCATGGGCCACAACCAGAGCCCGTCAACATCATGGACCTGGGCCCCCAAGAACAAGAAAGTCAACCCTGTTGACTTGAAAAATTCTTAGGTAACTCACCTCACCTCATAGTGTGAAAAAATACCAATCAAAGTACAAAAAATAAGTAAATTAATATTAATTATCTGAGCAACTGTCATAATTATAATTTATCAAAATAATTTAATGAGTTTCGGCGCTGCATTCCGACAGTTGAAAGAAACTTGACGGCCATGGACATTGCAATTGCTCGTATGCTTCCACGCCGTTGAAAGTTGCTGACACCGTGGAATCCTGGACTGCCCTGTTTAGCATCATGGATTTGATCCAACAAGAAATATTCCATTACCAGCTGGCCGAAAAGGCAAAATTACTTGTTGCAGTCGGTCGATTGACGTGAATCAGTTGAGGTGGTTCGGGTTTTGAATAGAGTGATAGTGATATCGAGGTGGAAAATGACTAAAATAACCAATTATGGGCTACTTCCATGTGATGCGACTACTTAAAGGTGATGAGAACTCTGTCTCCATCGTGAGATAATCTTTTCTATAATGAATATATCACATAATAGTGTTTACACGTGTTACAAACCAATACGATTCAGTCGTTTAAATTTTTTTTTTATAAAATCCTAAAAATAACTGAATTTTATTAATTTGTGACAACATATAATTATTATCACGCGATAGATCCGTTACTCGAAAGAGTTTTACGAATCACTGATATATTTCACGAATGTCATAAAAAGAATCGGAATTTTACAGTGGTCTGGAGCATTGATCCTTTTCTAGCCACTTAGGAAACTATGTTGTCCTCACAATAAGTTACATTCATAATAGTAATTAATAATCAATAATTGTGATAATAAAATAAATTAAATAAATGTAAAGAGAAGAAATGCAGGGCTCTGACACCAATTCGTTGAGATCGAAACGTACAAAGAATGAAGATAGAACGGATGGGAAAAGAAATCGCTTTTATGATATATGTGAGTCGGGACAGCAATGGAGTATCATCTGTATTTCCACGACCTGAAGGGTTTTGAGTCGACCATGGGGCAAAACTCCTAAGAAGAGAATACATCCCACACAAAGACTCGTAACACTCGTTGAGCATACCTTCCAGGCATTTATATTAAAATTTTAAATCTTATATATAGACCCGATAAAAAAATATCAAGAATATCATTATTTTAATCCATATTCAAAATATCCTAAGAATACAATGTCATAAACATATAATAATTTTCAATAAAATAGAGTATTAAATCTAGTAAATCGAGGAAATAAATCTGGTTTAATCGTCTTTAAAATTCAAAACAAGCCCAACAAGAAATTTAAAATACGATAAATGAGGAGAGTAGAAATATAGAGAAATGTGGTAGGACACATATAGAACTTAACCACTGACTTTAACATCTTAAAAATAACTTATTTGATCGGATGATCTTATTTCTAAATGTTATATTTCCCTAATTGATATCATACAGTACCTCTAAACTGTCCCAATTATGATTCTTTCTTTCTTGTCCAATTACTGATACTCAGAAATCCAATAGATCATAACAAATCCAGTTCAAGTCAGGAATGTCCACTAGGAATAAAACTCTCCCAAGGTGGATTTTTTTCATTTATAATATTAGAACTTGAGAGCTTACTTGAGATAAAGGTGCATCAATCTTGGTAATACAGAGGAGTTTCCATGAGGGGCAGAGTTGCAATTATGTTGTTCCTCCATTAGAGATAAATAAGACAGCCATGAAACTGTGAACAATGTAAACCACCCAGCACCATATCCAATAAATGCTCCCAAAACCCACAGAAAACATCTGCTGTCCTAACACTTCTTTGATCGATCTCTGCCCTTTATCTTCCATATAGAGCACCGATCGTCGCCCAAGATTAATAATTTTCTCGGGAAAAAAGACCACTCCACAAACTACCCGAAAAGGATGAGTTTGATTCCGAAGCTCGGGTTGCTAGCACTTGTGGTGATCTTCCTGCAGGTAGCTGATGGCCATGCCAGGCCTGCTAACTACACTTCCTCGGAGGCTGCCAATGGCGGAGGATTCGTGAAGGCTGATGGGATCCATTTTATGCTGGCCGGGAAGCCGCTGTTCCTGAACGGGTTCAACTCGTACTGGATGATGTTCATGGCCTCCGATCCGTCCACCAGGGGTAAGGTCTCGAGCGCCTTCCAGCAGGCTGCAGATAACGGGATGAACGTCGCTAGAACTTGGGCTTTTAGCGACGGAGGGAATAGGGCTCTTCAGACGTCTCCTGGCTCCTACGACGAGAACGTGTTCAAGGTAATCAAACTTAAGAAGAGAATCCAAGATAAAATGTACTTATCAAGAGCAGCTCGATCGCATATTTTACGTGTTACCAGGTTGTTTCTGCAAGTAAGATGTCGAAATATTTCAATAATCCTTTCGAATCGACTGATCCATGCACAGTGTGAACTGCATGCATCGTCGATCGAATTTTCTTAATTAACAAAAAGGGTTGCCCGTAACTTCATCGGGATTAATGCAAATTAGCGGTTGATTAATTAAATGTCTGTGTCGACATGTAATTACTACGAAGTTTTGTTTGAAGGGGTTGGACTTTGTGGTATCGGAGGCGAAGAGCCATGGAGTCTACTTGATACTGAGCTTGGTCAACAGCTGGGACGACCTTGGGGGAAGGAAGCAGTACGTCCAGTGGGCACGGGACCGTGGGGAGCACTTGAACAGCGATGACGAGTTCTACATCAATCCCGTGGTCAAGGGGTTTTACAAGAATCACGTCAAGGTTTCAATTTTTCTTTACAACGATATATAATTTTTTGTTTTGGAGAAATTGATTTTTATTTATGAGAATTGAATTTAAAATCTCTTAGTTTAACTAGATGTCGGTGCCACACTACAACAAACCCGGTGTTAAGGATGATATTTAATAAGATTTTAATATATGATCAAATAATTAAAGCTTTATAAGTTACAATTGCACTGGCTTAAGTATAGTTTCCTCGGTTTGTTACAGGCCTTAATTGAGTTCAAAAGTTAATTTACACATATAGGGGAAAAATAAATTATTTTTAAAAAAAGTTTTAAATTCGATTATTATAAGTGGGACTTCCCGGATTATAGGCCTGATCGATCAATCTCGCTTGTGAAAAATCAGGTCCTGCTAATACGAGTTAGTAAGGATGATTCAACTTTTCTTTCTCTTAAGTAAAGTTGAGGTATTTCGACGCGACAATAACCTTTCTTTTAAATAAGATCTCTCGTTCGAGTATTTAAATAAAGAAAATTTTACCTTAATAAGCCGTTAATGTCCATTTAATTTTTAATTACCTTATGGTGGACTGGAAAAAAAAGAGAGAGAGAGAGAGAGAGAGAGATTAGGACACTGTTTCTTCTTGGGTAAAAAAAAAATTTCTTTCTTTTGGTTTACCCAATATTAAGGAGGACAAAAAGGGAAAAAAGTTTAATTGCTCTTGTTAATATCACTCTATAAATCGTCGGGTCGGACGTAGAGCAACCTCGAGTATCACTCGTTCTTACTTACTAGGGCGTGCGCAAAACTCGAACTTTCACCAGCACACTTCGCATGTCCTGTGATACGGGAAAGTCTTTTATAAAACGGCATCCCATGTAACAGTGCTTACTTGGTAATACCGTGACATAAAAAACTTTGTCCTGTGATACCCAACGCCAGTAGAGATACGTGTCCGTGTGCAGAGTCGTAACCCTATGCACTGAATCATTAGTTTGTCGTTGCCGAATCGCCATTCCCGTGTCCCTGTCTCCGAGTGTTTTCCTGCTTTCGGCTTATCCCACTTGCTGGTTCGATATGTTCTGCAGACTGTGCTCACGAGAATCAACACGATCACCGGAGTGGCGTACCGGGACGAGCTGAGCATCTTCGCTTGGGAACTCATGAACGAGCCTCGCTGCACATCCGACCCGTCCGGCAAGTGGATCCAGGTCAGTCAGTTCTTTTGTACAATTTCTAATTACGGAACATGTTGCTGCATGATGTATAGTAATTTGTCGTAATTTATCGCTTTTCGGTTTACAACGGAGGCTGGGTAAAAGGGCACGGAAAGTTCACACCCTCGATGTGATCGACATGTTTTGCTCTCTTAATGATCAGTCGAGGGACTTCTACTGTTCAGCTACGTATGCATGTTGCTGTCGAAGCTATACCTCACGGCACGTAACCACACTCATGCACTAAAGCTTGGAGGGTTTCGGCCTATTCCATCTCTCTAAATTTCTAATTAAATATATATATATATATGGAATTAGGTTTCTTGGCATTTCAAGATTAGATTTGAGAATTTATTAATCATCTTCTTGGTCGAAACATTGTTAGTGGCTAGCATTGATGGGCAAAAAGGACATGTCCCACTAAAGTCGATTGGTTGGACCCCTCTTTAATTTCTCATTCTTGCACGTGACTTCGTTTTCGATTCGATTCCCCTCACGTAATCTTTTTAGCCTGATAAAGTACCAAACACTCCGTGTTCCTGGTGCTAGTAAAATGTCTCTAATAATTCGTAAAAGACATGAATAGAACGGTTAGTAATGATGCGTCACTCGAATCACCATACGCGATCTAGAAAGTGACGTGTAACGGTCCCACAAGTTTTTGTCGCGGATGATGGCAGGGATAATACCATTCCTAGGGCTGGATTCCAGATTGAAATGGATCTTGATTGCCTAGCCGTTGAAAGACAACCAACGTCGATACCGAGACAACCTATTCAGGAAGGAATCTTGTTTAATTTGGTCATGGGACGATGCCCATGCATGTAAAACGTCCAACCTTCGATACTGCATTCGTGTCTGTACTCTTCCTGTCAACTTCGAGTCCCAATTAAAACGTCCAGATCTTGCATCACCTGACGTTGAGTTCAACCAATGAGTTCTGATTAATCCAAATTCGAATCGGGATTGTTCCAAAATCATTTTTCTTGTGTCATGGAAAATAGTTTGATCTCCAGGATTTGTTTTTGCTGACATGCTATATGCCATTTTCCAAATCTGATCCTTCTTGATTAGGACTGGGTGAGTGAAATGGCAGCACATGTGAAGTCCATCGACAGCAACCATATGCTCGAAGTCGGGCTCGAAGGGTTCTACGGCCGGAGTATCCCTGGAAAGTCGTCGCAGATCAATCCTGGAGGAATGCTCATAGGATCCGACTTTGTCTCCAACAACCAGGTCCCCCAGGTCGACTTCGCCACGATTCATGTGTACCCGGAGCAATGGTAATGACTCTCGATGTTGATCCCAATATCCTGGACTAAGCCTCGCTATCTTCTTACCGGCCGGCCGATTGACCATCAGACTGTTGATGATGTTTGACAGGTTAAAGAATGCAAGCGAGAAGGTCCAGGCCGAATTCGTGGACAAGTGGGTCAGCACCCACAACGAGGACTCGAAATCGATCCTGCAGAAGCCGGTGATGGTGGCGGAATTCGGGAGGTCGTCGAAGGTTCAAGGGTACAGCGTGGGAAAGAGGGACAGCTACTTCAAGAAGATGTATGATTCAATCTACAGCAGTGCAAGTACAGGGGGATCGTGTGCTGGTGGGATTTTCTGGCAGCTAATGGATGAGGGCATGTCCAGCATGGGAGACGGCTACGAAGTTGTTCTTCAGGACAGTCCGTCCACTGCCACCATCATTGCTGCCCAGTCCCATAAGATGTCTGCCCTCTAAACCAGAATTGGGGAAGCTCTTCTTCTTCTTCCTCCTTTGCCAGTACTACAAAATATACATGTATTAATCAACCAATGCAGCAGACATCGGAAACGCTGTCCAATCGACCGGGTCGAGTTTTACCGACTAATAGTACCGTACTTATCTTCGAGTAAGCTCCGATCATATTAAGAAAGGCTAAATGCTTTTTTGGCAACTCCAGACCCAAGGAATATCTGCCATGGAAGATGGCTGTGAAATCATTCTGATGGAGAAGAGAATCCTTCTTTTGCTGCTGTCATCTCTCAGCCAATCCCATAGGCTATACCATCCTTCACATGAAGTTACACAAAAGCTTGGAAGAAAAAAAGACAGATTTTGGAAAATGTGTAGGATGCAGGAATAATATGTATATGTTCCGTCCCGAGTAAATTCATCGATGGCTGCTCTGTCCTTGTACCACAACCAAAATAGGAATATCTCGCTCATTATCACTATGAGGACATCTCCCTACAATGAATTGCGTTTTCAATCAAATTGTGATGAGAAAGCTCGAACAAGCGATCGAGCGGTATCGGGAAAAATTTGTGATGTTGAAAGTGCAGAAACTTCTTGGTGTTGGCATATATATCTTCTTTCCATAACCTTCCTGTGGATTATTCCTCCCAACCCTTTTTTACTTGTTGAAGATCATCTGTTCTTAAATGATAGTCCCGTCCGGAATCAGGGAGTTCTTCAACACGATAGTGATGCCCGAACGAATGTAGATCCCCTCAGATGGCCGGTCCGCCTCCATTACTTTCTGCAAGTATCCCAACGTTAACAAGTCCGCTCTTGAGAAAACTTATTCTATACGTAATCAACATACTTGAATAGAACACTTACATCCTTGTTTGAAATTACAACGTTCTTCCCAATTCTTGCATTTTTGTCGATTATACAGTTGCTGCAGCAAAGGGTAAAATGACACAAGCGTAAGATCAAGCTCTACGGTTGTAAAAAACGAGCATATACATATTTGTATTTTTCTTACGTGATCTTCGTGTCCCTTCCAACACCGATCGGGACCTTTCCTTCTGCTAGGTAGGCTGCTCTTTCATATTCAGTTTCATATATGTCAGCACCCATCATCACTGTATCCTGCAGAAATCATTCTGTTTCAGATTATGTTTCTGTCAAATTCGGTCACTGATGCCTGATGTACCGATGCTTGCAACAGACAGGAAGAAAGAAAATCAAGAAAACGGTTTATTAACTCAGTGCAGAGGAATGTTACATAACCTTCAATTCCACGCCGTACTCCAGTCTGGACCGAATCCCCACCACGGAATGTTGAACACTGCATTCTCTTAAGAAGCAGCCATGCGAGATTATAGAATCAACAACCTGGAGAAAACATGGAAGGAAAACACCATTGCTGCATCATCATCAATCAGATAGGAAATGTAAACTACTCTTTGAGCTCGAGGTTTACCCGGCACTTCTCTATGTTCGAGGGAGGGAGAAACTGTGGGGATGTGAAGATTGGCTTCTCCGGATCATAGAATTGAAAGTTGGGAGGCTACAGCCATGGGAGACCGGTATAAGCACTGATTATGGACTTATTTTGAATGCAAAAGCTGCTCGGAGAATCTTCTCCAGATGTAAAATACCTGATCCGTGAGTGCCAAGTTTGCATCGAAGAATGACCTCACGGTGCCAATATCCTCCCAATATCCATCGTATAAATAAGCCTGAGCAAACATGGGTGACTGGGCTGTTCTTACAAGTTACAGCAGCAGAAGGTAAAATTGGAACAGAATGGTTTATCAGAAAAATTTCGAGGATTTACCTGTACATGGTAGTCTTTGGTAGCCGTCGGGATGACTTCTGATCCGAAATCATTGGCATTCGGATAGCTCCATCTTCAAGAGCAGGAGTAAATGAATCACAAACACGATATATTCTCGGTCTTTTTATTCTTTTGTAATATCAGAATCAGAGGGACTAAAGAATCTGTTACCTCAGAAGCTTCAGTAGGACATCCATCTTGAACAAGTATATGCCCATCGACGCAATGTAAGGGAACCTTTTAGCATCTTGAGATGATAACCCGAGAATTGTCGTGTCCACTTGCTGGGGTAACAGTAAATATTCAATGAGATATAGTTTGTAAACTCACTGGGAGCATGCACTGAGATACGGGGAAAAGCCAACCATAGATCGCAGGCTGTCACCCTTCGGTTTTTCGAGGAATTGCCTAATCCGTCCTGTTGTGTCTATTTTCATCAACCCGTAGTCAGAAGCACGGCTGCAGAAGATCAGACATAGCATTAGCTTTTAATCAAGGATATGCTCTCACATGCGAAGTAAATCTATTTATACCGAGGGAGAATAAGGTTTAGTTTACCTGCTATCCATTGGGACACAAGAAACGGATATATCGGCACCAGAATTGATGTGATTCTGCAGAAGAAGGTTAATTTTCTGATGAAACAATCAGGGAAGAGAGTTACAATGAAGTGACATTGAGGACACAGTTTATAGCTCAAACCTGCACAAAATCCATGTAGTCCATTCGATAGAGATGATCACCGGACAGTATGAGAATGTTTTCGACATTTCTATGCTTCGGGTCCTGCACCACTTCTGAAACTCATACCAAGACCTTCTAATGATTGAATCGAACAAATTAGTAAGTGTCTGAGCATATTTGCCTACCTCTAATAACCACACAAACTGTCTTACAGCATCTGCTGTACCCTCGAACCACTTCTTCCCTGACTCACCTTCGGTTTGCATTGCAGCCAGCACCTAATCATGATATAAGACAATGGTCAATGGAACATCCTGGTAAACAAATTTAAGCCAATTAAGATGGCTTGAAGACATCGTTTGTACCTCTACGAACCCATTGTGAAAGGCCATCTCGGCTCCCAAGTTATATGTTCGAGATAGGTGGCGATTGAGGGACTGTGAATTGAACTGAGTGAGGATGTAGATCTTGTTGATCCCACTGTTGATGCAGTTGCTCACCGGGATATCGACCAATCTGTAACATCCCCCTATTGGCACCTAACATCGGCAGTGAAAACGAGCAAGAAAGAAATGAGGGATCGATTCCTTGTACTAAAAGAAGTGCCGAAAGAAATGCAGCAACATAATGGTTAATCTATATCTTTAGCTCACAGCAGGCTTTGCTCTGGTTTTTGTGAGGGGGTAGAGCCGAGTTCCCGCTCCGCCTCCTAATATGATCGACACAACAGTCTTTGGGTCTGCTTTAGGTCTCTGAAACGCCGATTCCTCGAATGTCTGCATCAAGGCCTTAGATTAACATTAGAACATGGCCACTTCAGACAGTAAACAAAGGAACTTACAGATATGTTTCGGGACTAAAGGATCAGAATGAATTTAATTACCACAAAATCTTCATGCACATCTGCAAGAACAGAATTGAGGGGCAGTCCCTTAGACATGATACAACATTTCGTTGCAAGGTTGGATTTTCTTCCCAGCTTAGGAACTCCGGAGAGTCTTCTGTTCAAATGCCTGATATTCACAGGCTTTCCAAGGAATGATGAAGTTAGAATGTGGTCTTGGGCCGACGGCAGCTTTAAGTGCAGATCTTTGCAAAAGCCAGGCGTTTCCATTTTAATCCAAAGCACAAGAAACACTTTTCAATTTTAGCTGAGAAGGTTTGAGATGGTTCGGAGAAGAAGAGGCAGCCTATGTCCTGCTGCTGTATGAATTTTCAGTGGGACTGCAAAACAAATTAATTGAAGTTAAATAGCTGCATTGGACTGAACTTAAAAAGCATAAGATTCAATGTTCAAACACAATCAATCACTGTCATCCTTTGAATAGAATGCATTCGAGAGGGAGAAAATCCTAAAAATAGACAAAGATTACATTCAAGAAGTGAAACGTACACAGTCTAACTCAACATTATCAAGATCCATAACCAATGAAGAGAACACACTGAAAAATCAAGAGCAATCATTCTATCCCCCAGAGAAATGGTATCCCAGTCCGACAACTAAGATCAAAACCTCGACCTAAGGAACAGAAAATACTGGTTGTTTGACTCAACCGTTACGAGTTTCCTGATAAGTGACAAGGCACCTTGAAGTGGAAATCCTGAAAGCCAACGCAGCTGCTACCTGATTCAAGAAGAGTGGAAGAGCATTCATGGAGGCTGTGCTAAGGAGGCTGATCTTGAATAAGATTGTAACAGCCAGTGGGGTTGCCCTCTGAGTGGAGCAAGGAATGGAGGCACTCTAAACAGGGCGGGAATCACTAATCCCACTTTATTAATTAATACGCCTTGATGATTAATTATGGAAACAGAAAGTAAATGGTCATGCAGTGGGAGATCTCTTCTCTCTCTTCCTCATTGAAGGAGAAGCCAAGTGAGCTGAAACCAAGAAGGTGAAGCGTTCGAGATTCTCATGCACAGCTTTGCAAGAAAGCTAGTACAGTTATCTCCTCCTTTCATCTCTCTCTGAAACATTCCCTTCTCTCTCTCTCTCTCTCTCTCTCTCGATGAATGTCCAATTCTTACGGCGTTTCCTTCTTCTTCGGGCTTCTGTTTCAACGACACTCACATGTGGAAACAGCATCGTACGCATAAATCACTTACTCGTGCCGTACAAGTGACCTCTCTAAGCAGACATACGTATGTATGTGTGTGTGTATATATATATAATTTAACAATATTATTTTTACCCAAAAAAGCAAGATTATATGCATTTCTGAACTATGTTTCAATACAGTCGCATGATTCATATCCCCGACACCCCAGAAATCCTTTTTCATCCCGATACTAAACATATGCTCTTTTACTTTAAATAAATTGATGTTGACTGCATTTATTTTGGGACCATATGGCCTCTGAGTATATATTTCACTAAATCAATGTTAAGAATATGACAAGAATCACTCAATTTTAGAATCTGTTTTGCTGCTCAGATTGCATTCTTAAACTATTATACAATTTTTAAATCAGTGTACACTGAATAATAGAATGTGATAGACTCTTAACTAATTTGAATTGAAGTTAAACCGGTCCTTTAACATAAATTTGAATAGAACCACCTCAAATAACTCATACTATGACATAGAAAGAAAGACATTGATAGACAAGAATCGAACTCCCAATAGCTGTATCAGTTTTATGAGAAGAACAGGATCACCTTGGAATTGTACATGCTATAAAAAAGAGGTTATGTACGTCTTCATGAAATTGAACAGGAAAAAGCCGGGAAAGGTAATGCAGATATATGTACAAAAATAGCAAAAGGCACATGAGCAACGATAATCTGGCTGCGGAGTTGCGCATGGACAATCTATGCTAATAGAATAAGGGAGACTTTTCAAACTGTACATGAGCTATCCGCTCGTCTATCCTTCTATTCTGAGGTTATGACAGAGATGCCCGAGTTCAGGTCTAGCATCCATCCACGAAGCGAATGATGTCTCAGCAGCCGATGTGCAGTAGAGGTACGACCTGAACGTGATGAGGAAAAAGTACCGCCTGCATATATTCGCCAACATGAACCGATATTTCTCTCTTTAGATTTTTCTGCCTTTCCGCTTCATTTAAGGAGGTGATTATATGAATCAGAAACCAAAAGGCAACAATAATCAATGTTCCTTTGGTTCTGCAGTGTCGAGTAGGAACTGAGACTAACCTTAAAGCCTTGTTGCCCATGTCAACAAGACACAATCGACGTTCTTCATCCTCATAGTTGTAAATTTTCTCAAGTTGTTTCCTATAGTAGAGGATGTCATCCCGTACATGCCCAGCACCGCCACACCTGGACAGCAGAAAAATGCTTTGGGGTAAAGGGTCCACAAATATGCATATAAATAAATGATCCCTGTTAAACCACGGTCTAGCACCTTCAGTCTCGGATTGAGATATGCAAGCATATCAAATAACACATTATTTGCCCTTCTTTCCGAACAATGCATCAACTGGTGCTAGAAAGAAGTGATGATACCATGTAAGAAAAATTTGCTACCTATCGATGATAATATCAACATCTGCTTTGCTCCTGGGACCGTGGATGAGAACTCTTGTGAGGTTCAGTATGTCACTGTAATCGCCCATCTTTAATGCCTCTTCCACAGAAGTCCTTAAAGGTAAGCTCTCGTCGGGTGTAGGATTCAGCCTCATGCTCATCAGAGACTGCTCAACTTTAGCTTCAGAATTAGCCTCTGCTTCAAGCTTAAGACAGCTAATTGACATTGCATAAGAAACTCCCCCGAACCCCGTGTGAGAAACGAAAAGACAGCTCCCTGCAGAGCTGAAGAAAATATTCGTGTAACCTTTGCAGGTGGGAGAACATTGAAAGGGTTGATGCGAATTTTTAATGCTGTGCGGTTTTGATTGATACTTACTCATCTTTGCAGTACTGAATGGCATCGATATCAGAAGCTAAAGGGTCCCTTTCTCGAGTTAAAGGTATCCTTGTATATGTGATATTGTACCCTTCATCCTTCAAAGACGCATAAACTTCAGCAGGAGTCCTCACATTGTTGGCATCAACGTTTTCCCAATAGCCTATCACACTTGACTGATCAGATGCAGGGCTATACTCCTCCCGATGTAAAAGCATTCTACGATTGACTTGGCGGACTTCGGCTAAAATATCTTCTTTTAAACGAGCTTCCAAGTGCTCCACCTGTGAATTGATTATAGTTGAAATTGGAGAAGGTACAAGACATAAATATGAAAATCAGACCAGACACCCCAGTTCAAAAGGGAATTGGACATCTCTCCATTCTGGTTCTTGAAAAAAATCGAATCTATAAATTAAGCTGCTGGCTGGTTTCATTTGTAAACTTACCAATCTGAGACAAGAACCTGCGACATTCCATAAGTTTAATTGATTTATATTTTGCTTTATATAAATTCAAGTCCACTGAACAACCAGTTCAAGCAATAGACATTTTTTCATGGAAAAAAAAAATTCAGGCACATGGTACATATAAGATAGTACCTTCCAAAATATTTTTCAATGACCCAAAAATTTGGAAAACATAAGAATTTTTTTTTACCACAATTTGTAACATAAGATGGAGACCAATAATCATCTGGTGCAAGTCCAGTTACTTGGCCGTCAAGTTACAAGATCAATCATTTCCTAACATTATTTTCAATTTCTATTTAGAATCAAACATACTTTGGGTTGAAAGATCAAATAAATAATAAAAGTCAAATAAAACTTACTTTGATTTCTAGACCGGCTCTGAAAGTTATGGTTTTTCTTAAAAAGAAAGAGAAAACTGAAAAGTGCCCAATAAAACATTCGCATACCGCAGGGCCAGTGATTCCGATGTACTTGAGTGTATCGACTGGTTTGTTGAGTTCCCTGAGGACAAATGGCGTTCCATTGATGTAAACAACCGCTTCTTCTCTAAGATCAGCTATTACCACTTTCTGAGACTTTTCTCCCGCTTTTGGGTGTGCCCAGAGATATGCCAATATCTCCTTAGCCCCAGTTATAGTCGGTGTTGCCATGCTGAACACAGGGTAGCCATCAACCTGAGAAAAGACAGAAAAGGTTTCGGATTCTTCTAGAAACTTATCATATTGGTGAAAGCAACTCTTCATGGAAGTTTCTCCAAAGAAATTGTAGCACACACCTACCTTGTAAACAATGGGTGCCCCGTGAATCTGAATGTTGCTGTAAGTTTTCTGACCAGGAAAGAAATACATCTTCAGAATCGAGCCTTTGCCCAATACAGAACCATTACGAGCCTTAACAATTGCTTCCATCAGAGCATCCCCATGCTGCGATTCCTGGGGCACCCTCAGCTCCTCCTAGGTACCAAGATCCAAACAGAAAAGGCAAAATCAGATACATGAGGGAAAAAAAAAAAGCAAAAAACAAAACTATCACAAAAACAAAGCATGAACCTGAAGTTATTTCAGTGAAGGAAAAAATTTCCTCACCGGAACAGTGAAGAATCGCCCAGGCCTCAGCCTAATGCTCCATTTCATGGCCTGAAGCTCAGGCCTCTGATGCCACCACCTCTTGAAAGTCATCCTTGACTTTCTTTGCCCACAAAACCCATCAAACGCTTCACTCCCAAGATAAGCAGCAAAAGCAATCAAACGGAAGTACCTCTCTAAATACTCAGCCCCACGATACAATGCCACCCGCCTCACCCTAGGTTCCATTTTCTGTTGATTAAACACCTTCCTGTAATGCAACACAGCCTGTCTAATGTTCTGAAGAGCAGAGCATCGGTCAATTATAGCATCTAGAGCTTCCCGACATTGGACCCCATTATCAAATATATTTGTAATCTTCCACAGCAAAAGGATGTCATTCATTCCAAAAGCACGAGTTTGCTCCTTGTTCTTGCGTTCCTTGACCAGACTCACAGATGCAGGAGCATTATTACTTCCATTCTCTTCATCGCTTGATGAACCCTCCACCACTTCTTCCTGGACCATGTCATCATCCAGGACTCTAACGGGTCTCCCATATTCAATTCGGAGCTTTAAAAGGCAAGCAATTACAGTCCCTGTAGTGGTTCTTCCCGTCCCCATCTAAAAAACCATAGAGACATCAACAGTTTGTTTACCAGCAGGAATCCAGTTCAAATAAACACGTGCTGAATGCTGATTAAATAAGAGGAAAACAACTATCCAAGAGATCTTACCCTTCTCACCAGAGCAATTTTATGAATATGTCAAGACTATTACATATTATACTTTCTTTTTCTTTCAATTAGCAACTGAAATGAAATGTTCTAGGCAGCTGTTATCCCTTGAATCATCTGGACCCACCAAAAGCAATTAGAACCAAGCAAAAGCTTCTAAAATCTCCTATGGAATTTTTCCCCCATAAAATTTAGCACAAACGCACGCTTCACGGGGAAACTGAGTTGTGGAAGAAATGGAAAGAGGAAAAGAAAAAAAAAATGAAAGATAATGATGTAAACTAAGGAAGGTCCTAAAAAGTACATTCATGAAAGATGCCTCCTTTTTTTGTTAAAAGTACGAAAAAGCCCTAACCTGACAATTAAAAACAAAAGCAGTATCCTTGGAAGCAGAAGCAATATTGGCAGCAAAAGTGTCAAAGTCAGAACTTTTAGGAGCTTTTCCATCAGTTATAGGCACCCTTGCATACTCAATCGGGAAACCATCGCACTCCAAGCTCCTAAATACTTCAAGAGGGGTCTGAATAGAATTAGAATGTATGTGTTCCCAAGCATCAAATATTTGCCCATCCTCTGTTTCGTGAATGACCATGATAGCACCACTATAGCATTCAGCTTCTCGAAGTACATCTTCTTTTAACCGAGCTTCCATCTTCTCCACTCTTCCCCGATCAATACCCTGAAAACATAATCACTTCAATCAGCAAACCACATGTAAGGATATAAAGGGAAAAGAAGACCATTTAATTGTAAAATCCCAGGTTTTTTTTTTCTTCCACAATTCTACATGAAGAACCAAGGAATTGAAAAAATAATAAGCATCAGTTTTCCTAAGTTGCTCCATTTCATGGGTAGAAAAATAAAATTATGGAAAAAATTCTGTAGTTTTCCTTTCCCAGCCAAAGAGAGCCTAAACATCTTAACATCCAACATAAGAGCAGCATCGGTCTTCCATCTCGGGTGGGAACTACCTAAATCTTGGATAGCATTATAGCCTTTTTCTTTTCAACTATTAACACTGTCTGTTTATGTAATCAGTATAACAATATAATAACTCATTATCCAGCATTTTCCATGCACTCAAAGAAAACACATGCACTATAAACTGAATTGAATCAAGGTGTTCTAGATCTGAAGGTTTTACTAGGAAATATGTATTATACCGTGTATTCAAGCATGTTTTTGCATGGTCTTTCAACTTCACGAAGAACAAAAGGCTTTCCATTGATGTAGATGACTGGCTCCTCTCTCATGTTATGCCAGAATATCGGCCGTCCATGTTTTCCACTACCGATCCTCCGGATGACTGATCTTATCCCCTCAATGGTGGGGTTTGCAACTCCATAAACGGGAAAGCCAGGAACTTCTCGGAAATTTGGGGCACCCTCCACCCTCTCAGGCAAGCAAGGGTGTTGGCAACCTGGGCAGTGATCACTTTTAATGACAGTTTGACTCCCAAGGACCTCCCCGTTTCTCCGAGCAGCAACTACCCCCATTTCATAAGGGCGGCCATCTGCAGATTCAACTATCTTCATGAGAGATGGCTTACAGCCCGCGTACCCAAGTGCACCCATTGGATTTCGCCTAAGCAATCTGCAAAAAACAAACAAAGGTATCAGCTAATACTTTATTCTCTCACTTCTCTCTATGTTTTTTTTAAAGGGAATGAACATACTACAGAGATCAAAATGAGTTAAATGGTAAATTTTGCTATACGCCACGACCAGATGCATTTTATATGGCCATGTCCAGTATGAAAGTATTTAAAGAGAACATAATGAAACGTTTGCATGAAATGAATCAGTTTCTGTGGTGATTATATTCCCATGCCAGTACATATTCATAGCAAATCAGATTCAGCAGACCTGGTAAACTTATAGTGCATAATTCAAGAATTCCAATATCATCCATGCTCTGAAAGACTAAAGAGATACCTCACAGTCATAACAGAAAGAGAAGGGAAAAAATAATATGGAGATATTTAATTACATTACCTACGAATTATACTATAGAGTTCGGGCCTCGCTTTCATCCAATCAGCAAAACTGCTATTGCTAGGAGAACTAGAGTGGAGGTTGTCTTTCTCTGAATGAATGTAAACTGCAAAACATATAAGGAAGTAGTATCTTTCCAAATACTCCACGAAGAATGAGAGTAGTGCCTCCCTTTTCATCTCATCAGCTTGACGTAAAATACAACTACGGTAATTGCCGATTGCCTCACGCAAATTCTGCAAACAGATCCAGGAAACACTTTCAAGAAAAGCAACAAAAAAAACTTAAATTTTACACAAATTGAAACAGATGCATATATGGATAAATTATGGCAATACCTGCATAGAAGAGCACTTGTCAATGACTTTATCAACTTGTCTTTTTCCCTCAACACCACCCTGAAAAAGTAAGATATTCCACAAGTTAATCGAAGAACTTGTCGAATCTTTGGTTACATCAATAAGAATAGACAATAAGTACCTCCAAAACCCTAATCAAGCTTCTTATGACTGCATATTCTCCCCTTCGAATTGCCTCTTCTGAGTCTGGCAAATTGTCAGTGACACTAGAGGCAGAGTCAGAAACCCTGCCAATAGAATTGATTCTTGGAATACCTGTGCATAAAGAAGAAGATATGGTTTTAGTTTTACATATAAAACACCTCAAGCAATGATTCCATATCCTTTTAGTAAAGAAAAATACCAGAAG
Source organism: Lagerstroemia speciosa (assembly GCA_037672795.1). Classification (NCBI taxonomy): domain Eukaryota; kingdom Viridiplantae; phylum Streptophyta; class Magnoliopsida; order Myrtales; family Lythraceae; genus Lagerstroemia; species Lagerstroemia speciosa. The sequence continues at coordinate 10,272,921 of CM075287.1, forward strand.
CTCCAATACAGTTAAGGTAAATAAGAGTAGCGATCACCATTCCAGTTGTTGTCCTTCCACGTCCCATTTGACAGTTGAATATTATGTCAGCAGTAATATCTGCCTGAGAAATTTTGTCCACCTGAAAAATGACCAGACAAAGGTGGATAGACACCTATCAGTGGTCATAGAACAGAAAGTCCATGGAGAATAGACAACCATAAGGCATTCATCATAATAAAAGTCCAACTAATTTCAAGAACCATTGGACAAAGTAATGATAAAGTTCTGAATTTCGTTATATCAAGCATGATATCCTGATGGATGCAAGAATTGTGTATCTGTTAATAACAGTATCCAACTTCAATTGACAAAACTTTCTGACTAAGAAGTCTTTGGTGTTTCCCTCTCCTTTATTTGTCGTTCATTCCCATTCCTCTAATTTTATTTCCCCATTAAAAAACCTCAAACTTTGGTAGTGAGGCCATGAACATGACGATTGGTGCGGATTTCCTTACCATGTGGAGTATAGGACCCCCGAACTACTATCCCTGAATATTTCATAAGAATTGAATCAACCCCAACATGGAGTCTTGATTCTTTTACGAAATGTCCATGGAAGGAGGCTATGATTCCTCAGCCTAAAATATTGCTTCCTCTCTCCCTAGCTCTCAAACCCCATAGAGAACAGAATTTTATAAGAAAAAGAGAAGACAAGACCTTCTCGAACAAAACACTTAACAAAGAAGGATATGCATTATCTATCCAAACAACACAGAATACATAGTCTGACGTGCACATGAAACCCACCAGAATATCAAAATCTTGTTCCTTTGGTGACTTCTCATCAGTCACAGGCACACGCTCATAATCGACAAGGTAACCTTCAAGTTGCAATTCTTGGTACACCTGGAAACAGGGAGAAATGCATAGTGTCTAATATTTAGGAGAAAAGGTGCATTTATTATCTCACTTCTCCTTCTCCTTTTTCTGGGGCATGATTTACACTACCAGTTTATAAGTTCATACCTTGAGAGGTGTCTTCACAGAATCACGAGACACGGGTTCCCATTGATCAACCATTTGGCCATCTGGCAGTTCATCAGTGACAAGTATCTTATTTCCATATCTGTTAAGAAAAAGTTTACAATAGATTTTGCTATCAAGTCGATACGACTACAGACATTTGAAATCTGCTAAAATGGATAAAACCAAGAAGGTAGAACGGTAGATTACCTTGCAGCTTCTACCATAATATCTTCTTTCAATCTTTCCTCCATTTGTTCAACCCTATCCCGGTTAATCCCCTAATGACACGAAAACTCTCATATAAAGACCAGGCTCCTGAAGGCTTATTCAACCATTATTGGAAGATGCTCATCTAATGTTTAATGTGTAATCTTGAAACTATACCAATTTCAGGCTGAAAGTTTTTTTTAATAAGCTTTACATGATATGTAAACCCGTAAGGTCTTCATAATTAAATTACAGAAATAATACAGCTGAGCAAAAGGCACTGCAACAAATATAACTGTAGGCAGATCAACAGTCACGCAGTGAATCATTGAATCATCAAGGAAGAGGTCAAATTCAAGAGCGAACTCTCCACAAGATTAAATACCGTGTATTCAAGGTTGGAGAATGGTTTTTCCACATCACGTAAAACAAAGGGCCGTCCATTGATGTACACAACCTGCCCATGTTTCAAATGAGAAATGGTGAACCATCTAACATTTTTTTAAGTGAGCAAAGATTAACATCAAGATTTATTCCCCCGATGCACCTGCATTTGATGAAGGACAATCTCAATATAAGCGATTATATACTACTGTTCTTACTGGCTCCTCCCGAAGACTAATCCAGAGGACTTTTGCCCGCATCCTGTCCACCTTAGCACCGATATGCTTAAGAACATTCCGAATCCCGTCAAGAGTCGGAATTGCAACACCATGGACGTGCAATGTATCAGCCTGTGGAATTCATTGAAAAAACTTATGGTCAAGAAAATGAGGATAAGAGTAGGCATGCACTAAATGCAGCACAGATCAGAACTCAAGAACTGGAATTGCAACCCCATGGACATGCAATGTGACAGCCTGTGGAATTCATTGAAAAAACTTATGGACAAGAAAATGAGGACAAGAGTAGGCATGCACTAAATGCAGCACAGATCAGAACTCAAGAACTGGACTTTGAAGAATCTAGATAGCAAACGACCTCGACCAAATCACCAATTAGGTCCCACAATTACCATGATGAAAACAGCATACTCCCAGGAATTCTAGGGAGGAAAATTCAAATTTTCCAACTAAGGGAGCTCAAATACAAGTCTCTCAAACACAAGCAATTAAAAAAATAACTAGAACATGTCGACAGACCCCAAAACGACCATCAAGATTTAAAAAAAGAAAAAGGCCACAAACCATGAAATTGCTGCCCTCAAACGTAATATTTTTTAACAGCATATGCAGAACTAGCAGTCAAGCAAACGGATGGCGTGGAGTGTCGTGTCATCTCCACTCCTCCCGGGTGGCAAAAGAAGGAACTTCAGTTGGGAAAAGTCCCCTGTAGCAATTGCAGACTCTTAACAGCAGACGACCGATCAGACGAAAGTGTCACTAAAAGCTGCTGTCTATACTCTAACAGTAATCACATTGCATCCACATCAGCCCATTTCACTTTCAGAAAGACGGAGGGAGCGATTACGGAAATCTTGAAGAAACTGGGGGAGGGGGGCGGTACCTGACGGTAATTGGGAGCGCCATCGATCTGAGGGGAAAGGCGCTTGTTCTGGCAGCCAGGGAAATGGTCGCTCTTGAGAATGGTCTTCTTCCCCAACACCGACCCACCTCTCAGCTTCATCACCTGCTTCGGCTCTCTGGGCAACGACATCTCTCAGTTATTTTCTCAAACCCGCAGACTCTTATCCCTTCAAACAACAGAAAGAGGAAATCCCAGAAAAGGAACAATCACTCCCCCCGTCCCTCAAGCCACTCAAATGCAAATGCCAGTGCCAAGAGGCCACGAGATTTGCAAAAGCCAAGGAACGACCAGAATCGACCGAGAGAGCAAGAAAGGAAGAAGGGACCGAAGGAGGAAGATCAAATAAAGACGCGGATCAGAATATATAAAGGAAGGGAGCTAAGTGACGATTGATAGTTGTCTGCCTGCGTGTGCGTCTATCCCCGCGCGTCCCCAGCTCAGAGTGCCCAATTTCTTGTTTTCTTGTTGGTGGGGTTTTAATCCTTTCCTATTTTCTTCAATAATACGAGGTGAAATTATTTGGTATGATTACCAATCTAAAATTAGCCCAGTGATTCTCCAAATACACGATTCAATGATCAATTCTCAGGTTAGAAGAGTTGACAGAAATTTTTTTAGGAATCTCGGATTTACAGTGGATTAATGTCTAAGTGCGTTTCAGCTAACTTGTATAATTTAGTAAATAAAGTTATAAAAATTAAATTTAATTATAAGTTAAAGAATTTTTTTGTATTTTAAAGATAAATATTTAGCAAATATTCTGTAAAATTACTATTCATAAATCTTTTTTTTATAAATATCACAATTGAATATTATAATCCATTATATAAAGTTTATTATGGTGATCCAAAGGTGGCTTAATTAATATAATTTTATATGATCTGCCCGTTGAAAACTATATATTATAGAAAGAGATGCGTGTTGGGTTCTTTATTTCTCTCACGGCGACGTTTCCGGCGGAAACAGAAATCAGAAAAAGGAAAGAAAAAAAAAAAAGAAACGCGCTTCCACGATCATTTTGATGTTATGAAAATGACAAAGGATTTCATCATTCCTTTTATTATTTATTTTTAATAAATAATTAAAATTACAATTTTTTCGGTATATAAAAGAGATACATGACTTTAAAAATGATGGAAGGGAGAATGAGTAAAAGGGGTAAGGAAAATCCCACGGGTGAGATCGAATCAAAACCTCTAGGTCACGAAACAGAAATAATATCAAGGGCAGTTTAAAAATAATAAAAAAATATCATAATTGCACATTTAGCAAAAGAGATTTGCATGGCTCTCGAACTTGTAAAGCTAATGATAGCATTCATTCGACTGCGAATCGAGGCTTAGTCATGCAACCCTCATCGTCCTAATCTCCACCGTCATCAAGCGACAGGCAAAACCTCCACTACCTAGGCAACAAATTGTTCAAAATTTTTGTGGATGCTGCTCGGTCTTTAAAAGTGGTCTGTGCTGCAGAGTTGACTTTTGGGAGAGGAAGAAAGGTGACACATTGGACACAAGAGATGCAAGCGCTCTCTCCCTGTCAAGCAAAATCTCTTTCCTGTGCTGGCAGCAACAACGATTATTCTCCAGCAGTGGAAGAACATCAAAATCTATTCATACGTGGAACAAGTAGTTCGCGCAATTAACAGTAAGCAAGCACCAAATTGAGAATCGAGTAGTAATCTGTTTGATTTGATTTTCCTTAAATCGTCTTTTGATATCTGGAAACTTTGTTGGATACCTGGATCAAAAACTCTTGTGCTCACGATCACTGTCAGCCGTCAGGCATGTCTTTTGATTTCAGATAATTACCTTTCACTTCCCGTAAGTAGATGTTTCTGGCACGGCTCCTTAGATGCGCAGCTTCCTGTAACAAGCTGCCGCGCGTCCTTTTCTGACTTAACCCCCTGGACAATCAACTCTGAGGCTCTCGTTATTTGTCATTTTCTCTTGGGTCTCTGCAATCAAATACATCAGGAAAAGGAGAGAAATGGAATTTGTTATGGTACGGTACTCGAACTTTTGAGTTCCTAGTTTGATTCTTACATGATGGGTAGGCCATTCGAGTCAACTTTCGGTTACCTGATCGGTTTCGAATTCTGTAAACTAACCAAGCATGTTCCAAAGGATCTGGAGAGATCTGCATGCAACTCCGGAAACCTGAAAGGCAGTCAAGTAGAAGAATGGCAGTACTGAACGATCATCCAATACTCAACTCATTCAGAATTAAGCAATAATAAAGGGAGGGACAAGAAAGGAGAAGGTGAATATGAGAACTGGGGATCGAGGAGAAGCATAGATCAGGTACCTTGTTAACATCTAAGGATGCCTAGTGTTTATACATGATTCTATCTACACGAGCACCGATATGAAACCTGACTCCATAATATCCCAACTTAACTCAATCGAATTAAATCAATTATAATCTCTCAAATTTTTAAACATCGTGTTATATTTTACTCCCTCAGTAATAGCCAGACTCTGTCGTTTTCTCTCGTGGAGTTAAACCGAACCTAACTGGATCGTATATAGTGGGTAAGAGACCTTGATCTACAACGTCCTAAACTAGTAGTTTAGCAACCATGTACATCCTAAGGAAGGAGGATCCATTAAATAATATTGTGGCAACGTGAACTTGCTAGTTGGCGTGTAGCAATGCGTCGACTTTGGGTCTCCATCGATGACGAAGAACTAATAATAGATAAACAACACGACCACATTTCTGGAAGCAAATGCACGACAGGCATGCACCATATTGAACGGCATCATCGTCGTCACCATCGTCGTCTTGTGCTGTACTCTGCTTACAATATAAGATGGTAAATCCAATTTGAACTTGAATTAGTTGATAGATTTTAAATTTTTGGTACTGGTTAAAAAAAAAAGGGACAGCTTTTTTTTTTTAGTACAATTGAGCAATGGACAGATGGGGCACACGAGTTTGCATTACAATGGGTGGACAGGGATGCCAAATGCCAAATCGGAAGCAAAGAGATAAGTGCATAATATATGCGCGCACGTCATCGCCATCCGCCAACGACAAGCTATACCAATTAATAATTCTTGAGTAACCAGCAATTTGATCCTTTCGAGTCGGCCATCAATTTGGTACTGAAATTTATAGTGAGCCATTAGTTTGATTTTCAATGTTCAAAAACCATCAATCCGGTCCTTCGTCACAGTCCACGTCAGCTGGAGGACCAAATTGGTACTGAAATTGACTAACAGAATTAAACAGTGAGGACCAAATGGATAACTTTCAAATTTTGAGAACTACACTGATAGCTCATTACAAATTTGATGATCAAAATGATAGTTTGCTCGTAATTCTTTCTTCCCGGAGAAAAATAATAAATGTCCACACCAATGGCCAAAGACACTCCATCAAACTAAAAATCTTAAATTTTCTTTTGTCACAGTGATATGATAATAAAATATCAATTAAATTATAATGATTAATGATAATTGTAGAATTGCTTGAGTAATAAACATCCATTTAATGAGTTATTATAATTTAATTGGTATTTTCTCACGTTATATGCTGAGATAGGACCGTTCAAGAATTTCTTCCACGAATCTATGCGATATTGAACGGGAACGTCCAAGCCAACCATCCGCATCAAAGGGGACAGCTGCACAAATTATTTAACAGCAGATAGTTTTGTATATTAAGCGATTAGACAAGCACGTAAATTCATTCATCAGTGCATGATCGAACAGAAACAGCAGCACTGCTGATGATGATATTAACAAAAAAAAAAAAAAAATTTACCCTAACCATTACAATATGCACATCCCAGTTACACTAGCGATGCAAAGCCTCGCCGACCGATACTCTTGGGATCCTCGAGCTTTCATGGTTAAGATCAAACAGTTATGTTTGATACTGTTTCTCCTGACCAGCAAATAGTATGTTTCCTTTCTTGTCTGAATCAGTTTATCAGGATGTAAAAGATACCTTAATCGTGTCAGGAGCTTTAGCAACAATCCTCCAAGAGCTTCTCCCGGACAGTGTGTGAAATTTATGCTGAAACACCCTGAATCATACAAAATTTTGCAAAAGCGAGAATAGAACGCAACGTCCCTTAATTTCGGGTATTGTACAAAATCATATGACCATGGGAGGAATTAAATCCCTTAAAAAGTTTATATGGGCCATGGGAGGAACCATTCATATGGACCTCGGGATCTCATATGTGTGCACATCTGGGCCTTTTGATCTATCTCTTAACAATGGGTAATGGTTTTGGTTGTGCTTGGCAAGTTACGGTTTAAATCAAATTTTCGACCACAGTGACGATGGAGCGGGACTGAGACTAAATGCAAGCTGCAGCGCCCGAGCATCGGGAATCTCCTGCATATTCATCGTTCCGTGATGGATGCTTCTTCACTCGTCCCATTTTACCAGGCTGTATATGCACATGAATGAAATGGAAAGCCTGTGTCGAAAAAGAAAACGTTTATTCTTGTCGGTGACGGGGCACGAACTGCACAGGCGAGGGAGGGCAGCCGGTGTTGTCGACCAAAACTGATGCGTTGGTTCATCAATCAACCAGAGAATTAATACGTGGTTGGTTGATTGAGATGATACCCACAGGGTCAAGTTTCTATCATGCACAGTCCCGATAAATTGTTTTTATGTTTTGTGGCCCAGCTCAGCCGTCCCAATAGGGCATAGATAGGACCGAACTTGCCGGTACCATGCCTTGGACCAAATACAGTCACAGCACCGTGGCGCGACCTGATTATTGCGCTGCGACACCGTGACTGTATCCCGTCCAAGGTATGGTACCGGCAAGACTTTTTAAAATTTTCCCCGAAGGAGATGGTTGATACCCAGAATATTCCTCGACAGATCCCACGCCACGTAAGATCCACACCCGCAGGGACCCTCCGATGAATAAATTAACTCTTCACAATACCAATTTTCAACCCTTGGCGATGGGATTTCACCTTTGCGTGCAGTAGGACTTGTGTTCGATCACGTGATACTGTCTGCATCCCTTTTTCTCACTTCTCATTCTGTCTAATGGGATCACGGCCTTGAATTACTTTCGGGTTTCATAGCGTCCATGGCACCTGGTGAAGGATTTATAAATCTGATTAAATCTCAAGCTCATACATATTGAAATCGTTGGGAGATTATATATAAATATAAAACGGACGCGTACCTGAATCGATAGAGGCTGACGATGATTGGGATCCGAATTTGAACTTCTAAGTTTACGCCAGCCTCCCAAGAGATTGTGGGACCCTCTCTAACTCGACTAACTAATGTGATATTCAAGGAATTGGATTTGTATAGTGTGATCTAGTGACCATAACCCCCTACTACATGCTAGTGCCCTAAAGTTAATTTATAATCCTGTCATTGAAAAATTAGATATTACCTTTTGACATTTGCACATCAATTCCTTATACTTTACGAGATGTTATTAAGACCCTTTATTAAACTCAGTTAGAACCCCTTAAATATGGTCGACTATTAGGATCATAACATAGATACTCGATCAATAATAAATTGTTAGACCATATCAGTTGGATTAAAAATCTAATACCGGGTTCTTACTTGTCTTATTTATCCATTTATGTGCACTCTTTTTTTTATAATAAGGAGTTTATTCTCTCCGGTCTCATGAACACCCCCACAATCCTGTAGATCCAAGTAAGTCTATTTGTAAAGTGTATGTGTGAATTGTCTTATTAAGGATTACATGTTCAAGAGGAATCAAACCGAAAAAATAGATGTCTTTGGCCGAAGAAAGAAACTAATATCTATTCAACACAATAAGAAAGAATATTTCTTACGTTTAATTCATACAAGTATAAGTCGTAATCGTATAATTTTTGTTTATTTTAATGAAATTCGTAGAATTATGAAAAAATAAAGTATAAATCGCAATCTGTACCAAGGAAAAAACGTGCAAATCCTCTTTTTCCACAAAAATTAATAATAAAAAAGGGCAATTTATGCAAATATACCCTTTTTCTGAATATTAGAGGTGCATATCAGGAAAAAAAAAAAAAGGGAAATGGTTAATAAATAAAGCAAGACTCGGTAAAAGATATTCTTCCGGTTCCTTTCTCGGTCCACCGGTCGAGAAAATGTCAAAATCGAACCGCACGAGTCGGATGCAATTTTCGATATATTCTTCACTTTGTTTTCCAGTAAATAAATCGTCTATTTTATCTCGTACACCGACTCACGAGTACTTTATTAGCATTCAACTATCTTCACCGCCGACCGAGTCGAAATTGAAACGAGATTTCCCGATTAATCTCCCAGTGATGTGGTAATATCTCCATGCAGACTCACGTACAAGGAGGAGTCTTGTGCACGACGGTAATTCTAATTTTGGGAACGACCATTGCGGTCTTTCTCCATCCCACTCGAATCATCGAAAGGGTTTCCTTTTAGTGCAATTTCATTTATTTTTCTTATATATAATATTAATTTCTTCCCTATTGTTACCGGCACCGAAGTTAGGTCACAGACCAGAGACCACTCTCGGAAAATACACGTCATAGCTTTCGCAAGTATTGCAATTCAGATTTTGAATTTTCTCGACAAAGAAAAGGTTATTATGGTCACTGTCTATCTCGTCGGAGGAAAAAAAATCTCAGATGAGAAATAGAGACAAGAGTCGACTAGAAATTTTTAAATAATGTTATCTTATCACATAAAGTAAAAAAATATTAATTAAAATATAATAAATAAGTAAAAATAAATATTTAAAATTTCTCCGAGAGTCAGCTGAGACCGGGGAAAAACAGAAGCATTTCCGTAAGCAAACATTTAATCGTTCGACTTCACCCTCTCTGGAGAAAACGTGTAGCTTTGTCAGCAGACAGATTCATTGAACCTGGACACCTCCATCCCCTCCCCGTTTTCAGCCTATAAATCCTTCTCCTCCATCGCCGCATCTCCTTCATCAACCACTGATTAAAAGTCCGAAGTGTGAAACATTGATTAGATGGCGCCAGCAGTCATGGCCGTGGCAGGCCACACGATGGCCAGGGTTGGGGGGTTGGGGACAGGGACGGGAGGGGAGCAGGCAGCTGAGCTGAAGAAGAGGAACGAGGAGCTGGAAGCGGAGCTGAGGGAGAGCAGGGAGAGGGAGGAGAGGATGAGAGGGGAGCTGGAGCGGGCCGTGGAGCAGCTGAGGGTGGCGGAGGAGGCCGAGGAGCGGCTCTGCTCCCAGCTCGGGGAGCTCGAGGCCGAGGCCGTCCTGCAAGCGCGTGACTACCACGATCGCATCCGCTCCCTCACCGCCCAGCTCTCCCAGGCCCACAAGCTCCTCCACCAGAAGCCTTCCTCGCCCGCCACAGCCACCGCCACCGCCCCCGCCGCCGCATCGTAATATACGCACCGTACGTACAATTTCACGCCGCGTGTATTTTAAATCTCGTGAAATTGTTCGTGTCGCGGTAGTTTTTTTTTTTTTTGGTCTTTTTCATTGTCCGCTCGGTTAGATTTTTTTTTTTTTTTGTGTTGTGAGATTATTGATTTATTTGCCACTCCTGTGAGCCGTCAGATGCGCATGTAAAAATGGTGCCATGTGGATCAAACGGTTGTCGATAGGATTTTCGCCTTTCTTTTCGTGTATGTATGTACGTATAATATAACATATTGAATGTATGTGAAGAACAAAATGGTTAGTTCAGCGACAGAGCCATCAACTAACTTGAGCTCAGTGCTATGGGACTCTGTCCAAGAATCCGGTTCGTAATCTTTTAAAAAAATTAATAATATTATAAAAATTAAAATTATGTAAGATATTAATATAAAATAAAAATGCAATTTTATAATAATTATTATATAGTTGAAAACTTCGTGCACTTATGGCTTTAATTAATGTGTTGAAATATTAAAATGCCGGAATTGTGCCCAAACCTTGGAAAATTTACAAGCGGACTGCCGGCCTCTGACCGTCTCTCTCTCTCTTTTCTCTCTCTTATTGATTTATAATTATTTATCCATTAAAATTATTAACATTACTCCCCATGTAATATTACAGTTTTCATGTCTAATTCTGAATGTATTAGATGAATTAATTAGTTGATCCGTTATGTAATATTAGAAATTTTATATTCGATCTCAAACATATTAAGCACGATTTACGTTAACATAGTACCATCAAAGATCCAGCGCATTCTCTCTACTATTTTTTTCGGTATACAAATAAGACACATAAACTTAGAAAAGTATAATAAATATGAGTTAAAAGTGGGCACGAAAAATATCATTTAGATCGCCAGGCAAGAGTGAGATAAACTATCCAATCGTCTCTCTTTTTCTCTGCTACTTTTGTTCGGGTCAGCTGTTGAAAATGTGGTGAAATCAACCGACCACGGGACTCGCGCATCGGGAAGGAAGGCCTGCCCAGGAAGTAAAGCACGAAAAAAGTCGGTTGATTTGAATTCTAGAGGATAAACTCTTCTTCCAATTCATATCCTTAAGCTTTTCTAGAAATGCGACATGATTGGTGGGATGTTTTAAATTCAGGGTTGAGATTAGATAGATAGCCACGCACGCAAATTATCTTCCATCAACCGTCCCTCTCATGTCTGTTCACCGCAATCTACTTTGACTAAGAGCATTTTCCAAGGATCCCGATTTTCCATGAAGCGCGAGGAGCTACCTATACAGTTGACAAACAAACACATGATTCATGAACTTTATGGACACACAAACGCCAGGTATAAAATTCGTACAATGAACTTGGGAAATTTCGGTTCGAATATTATTATATTACAAGAAATGCTAAAATTACAATTAAATTCTCTTAGTAAGCGGGAATGGATTTTCGGGGAAAAAAAATCTAATATCATAAAAGACAGATCACTACATGCCATCTTCTTGATTTAAAAGTAAGATGTCGTATATCCAACTTTCATTGGTGGAACTTGACGGCCCCCCTTCCTACTTTGCATATGTATCCGCTAACAATCTTGGTCCTTATCTGCGAAAAAGTCTTTACATGTAATGACCATTTAATGGCTTGTGACATAGACAAGATGATATACCCATATAAAATGACTCGATAACCAAATTGAATGGCTGTGTTTGATTTCCGGTCAGCAGTAATTTCCGGGAAGAATACATTTTCCTTGTGACATCGCCAAGAAATTAACAACAAAACATTACCAGGAATGATCCATTCTCTTCAAATTCTGTAAAATTCAATTCAGTCCCAATTTCTGAGACATCGCGGTACGAGGTACCTAAGTAGCAGTTATACTACAAAAAAACTTCAGATTCAAGAAGCACAGTTCTTGGCGAAATCTCCATGACAGTACCCACTAGGAAAGTGATAAATCTTAGGCAGCTACTTCTTCCTGGCCCCTTTTAGCTCGGGATCCCTGCCAATGAATTACAACCCACATCAGGAACAGCTGAATATTAAAGGAACAAGGTTACCTCAATAGGTTAAAGATCGGACCTCTGGATATGATCAAGAATGAGGAGCCTCGGTCCAGGAGGAATCTTGACATCTCTTAGTGCGCTGTCGTATTTTAAATTTCCAAAAATTTTTTTTAAAAAAAAAAGGGAAATCCAAGTATCAGTAAATGCTTTTGGGGATGTTGGTTAAAGGGGAAGAAGTGAAAAGGCTAGAATGGAAAGTTACCTGTCTGTTAGCAGTGGTAAAGTGCTGTCTGTCAAGAGACCTTTCTTGAAATTCTTCTCATAGTTCTGAAGACCAAGGCTTGTCAGCATGCCTCTTGTTCTTGAGTAGTAAATATCTTCAGCTGGAGGCTGAGAGAACTTTTGCCCAAACTGCGGGCCAGAATGGCAAATGGATATTTACATAAGAAGGCTATCTTCCCGAGGAGAAGAATAGAGATATCGGGACATGCAGGTAATACACGGCTGAGCTATTACTATCACAGGGGAGAGCAGTATGACACGGAAGAATACAGATCCAGTTCCTTTCCCAACTATTATAACAAGATTTCAAAAAATTGATGCTCACCTGGAAAAGTCCACCTTGAACAAGTGCAAAGAAGAGACCAGAAGTTACTGCATTGGTCACTTGATTTGGGCCACCAAGTCCACTAACCAATGAAAACATTGCTCCTGACCCAAAAGCCGCAACCATACTGCAGCGATAAACAGCAGTTTCAATATTAATCTTCAAGTGATATCTACGAGAGATCACAAGGAAAATAAACTCCGATAATTTTATAATGACACTTCTATATTCATGACAAGACAGACAGTAAAAGGTTTCCACGGCCTATGGTTTCCAGTTAGAGTGAATGCACGAGAAAAGGTAAAACATAGTAGTTGAAGAAAAGATATTTCCTCTTCATCTCTATTGGCGCAGCAACTGCAGTTTGGGATCGAAGGAAGCTCGGAGAGGGAGCTGTTGCAGCTGACTCCTCCGAGATTTTAGGGTTAAAGCAAGAAATGTTCTTTCCGAAAATGTTCTCAGCTCCTCATTAATTTAAGAGAAAGGATACAAAATGCAGCATTTTTGGACAAAACACAAATGAACAGTACTTAAGCTAAGACTACAAACAACTCCTACAAAACGGTGGCAAATGTCACTTATAGGAAATTACTAAAAGAAACAAAGGGAAACAGAGGACTAGCAGATGGAGGTGCTGAATTTGTCTCAGCTGCATCATCTATGGTTTCCAGTCATGTAGTGTTAGTGTGACAAAGAGTAGATATGCTGAACTTTCAATACTACCCCATAACAGACAAGTTGATAGGCTCAAGGTATTAAGCAGTCCCACCAAGAAGTTGTCTGCATGACTGGTAATACCGCTGCACGCATAATCTTTTTTTCTAGTACAAGTTGCTTCAAACTATTAGAGTTTAGCAAAAATACTTGCAGTTAATAAACAGAGCATTTCAACAAATTAGCTCTACATCGGTTAATGAACTAACCTGGACTGGACATCCTCCTTGCCTCTTAATCTCTTCATGACACATGAAATCCCAGCATTAACACCCGTCATGACAGCAAAGTTCCGAGCTTGTACCAATGGACCTCCAGATAGAGCCTGCAGTCAATTAACCTGTTATTACACTTCCTTTTCTTTGTGGCTCCAGACACTTCATTATTATTCAAGGCACTCAAACAAGTACATTCATTTAAATGGGCATGTTCATCTTTAAATGCTTGGAATATTGCAAACCTAGGTTGGCTAGGCATTAGATATAATTGCTTTGCACACAGTTCAGTGAGCTACTACAGGGTATTTCGTGCCTACTCGAATCAGCAATGCACATGCTGCTGCCTTATGAGAGGCTACAGGGAGACTAGCGTAAAACAAACACAACATATTGTGCACAAGCAAATACAAAAGCTATAAATTTGCGATTTTTCGAGTGACAGCTAAAGCAAGACACGGCCCAAAAAAGATCAGAAAATCATTTATGGAGATGTCAGATTGTTCACTCAAGGAAAGGTACAGCTCTTTCACACTTTGATGGTTACAAGAGAAAGATCCTATCCTATATAGAGAGACCGATGCGAAAGGCAAAAACAGCAGGCCATAGATCTTAGCCTAAGGTTCCTCTCAACTGATTTGTAAGCAAATCCCCAACTTGGGCAGCACATGGATGGTACTTCAACATTTTTCGCACAATAGATAAGAATAATCTGCACCTCAAACTCAGTAAAGTTGAATTCTCCTCCTTTCACAATAACAACAGCGACGAAAAATCAGTTGTCTCCTATGATATGGCAGAGCACTAGGAACTGAACAGCTCGATTATCATTCAACTAATGTAATAAACAAAACAGAGAGCTAGAATTTGTGCCTGAGCTTGCTGGAGGGACGCCATGGCCTGAGGGTTGAGGTTGGCCTGAGGAGGGGGAGTGAAGGAAGATGACACGTCATTGGTGAGAGTGCCCATAATGCCCCCGATGGCTGCTCCCTGGAGAGCGCTCGTTGCCGTCACCACGGCGGCTTCCACGAGCAAGGATTGCTTCGACAGCCAACTCCTGAACCCGTCCTCCGACTGCTTGAAGCGAGCCTGCAGCTGCTCGATTGGGTTCTTCTGAGGAATTAGCTTCGCCACCACCAACCCCTGCTTCTGTTCCTCCATTGACAATATTCAATTGATGGAACTGAGGCTATTTGGGCGTCGGAAATGGAGGAAGAAAGCGGGGGGGAGATGTCAGGGGTTTTACATCTCGGGAGGATCAGGAAGTGGATAGGTGGGAGACGGGAGCGGCGTCGTTTTTTGTCGTTGAACTCCCTCGCTTGAACTCCCTCGTGGGCTCGCTATGGGCTTTTGGGCCCATAAAGAAATTTGTCAACATCAAGCCCATTTCAGGCCCACGACAAATCGAGTTCCTGTTCTGGCAAGAGGTTCTTTCATGTGGCCGCCCTCTCCCGCGTTTCTCCTGTATATCTCTACCCTTATAAATTTGATGCAGCAGTGACCTACCGATCCCTCCACTCGTTGCAGATGCAAATTTTCGGTTGGGGAAGGATGGCCCTTTTAGACGAATCAACGGGGACAATTGATTAAGACGCGATTTCCGGAATCAAACATCCTCAAATAGTGTCACCAGAAAGGTTGTGCTATATGTTGATTTTCTGTATTTGACTATTTCACATTTTGTTGTCTGAAACCGTCTTGGTTTCAGATGCATTACTATCAATCTTGGATCATCAAAAACTTCGCCCCTAATGGCGGAACATGTGAAACCCATGTATGTGCCCATACCAGGACGCCGGAACCACTTATCAGTTAAGTTTACAGGGCAGGAAACTTCCACACAAAATGGACAAGACAGGCTCCTAGCAGATCTATCCTGTACCAGGATGACAGAATCATTGAACTGCTTGTCGGAGGGAAAGGTATCTGAACATCACAGAGCATAAAACTGGTGCAGGGTCCAAGGTCGCAGATTTGAACTCTGGAAGCCACAGCAGCAGGCCAACTGAATTCAGCGCAGTCCAGCAGCCAAACAAGATAGGAGGACCAGACAAGCCTTCAGAGGCCACACAACCAGGGTCGGGCACTTCAGATCCAACTGCTGTCCGAGGGGATGGATAGATGTTCTGGTTGTAAGATTTCTGTATCCTCGACAGATGGTATTCGACGTAGGGTGTGAGACGCCCTGAGTCTTTCTTCTTGTGATCCACTTCCAGTGTGACTCCAGTTGAATACCCCTTAGATGCCAGGTATCATGTGAGCCTGCTGCTATAAAGACAATTCCCAGTATCCATCCAAGCCAGTAATCCAGTGTGATCCTCAGCAACCGGCACTGATATGGGGAGATCTGTTAGATTCACCTACAAGAAGAAAAGGAGGTGATTATGTTGCGCAATTTGTTAACACCAAAAAAAGAAAAGAGGAATTTTCAATTCTCAGCAAAGAAAATCTCAAGAGAATAAATCATCCATAATTTTGAAACAAACATCATAGAACTCTGCTGCAGATGAACACGGCTCAACCCTGCAAAATTATCATGCAGAGCATCAATAACTCAGAAAACAACGGATAAAGCAACATAGAGAGATATAATAATAGTAAAGCTCTTCCATTAACTGCATATTTCTAATAAAATAACAGTTCTAAGGCACTGTTTGATCTGTATAACTTGGAAACAAGCGCTGCACAAGCCAACAGTGCCAACAATCCGTTAACCATTAGAACAATAACTATCCTGAAGCCAATAGAGCTGAGCAATAAAATAAAGGCAATAGGGCAATTCCTGAAACACTACAAAGACATTATATAAGCTAAACACTGATTTGCACCAAACTATAACACCGTGCCTCCTTCATAAGGTAGAAGTCAAATAATTAATACAACAACAATGATAAGGAGACAATTGCAAAGAGCAGCGTAGGAAATAATAAATAGGAACCAATTGAGAGTAAAAAAACTGAAGCAGTGGAAATAATTGCAGGACGAAAGAACAAGGAGTGGCTAAATATATCTGAATAATACTCAGGCTAGCAGAAGAGAGACAGCATTGCATTAAAGAGAAGTAGAAAAGTCTTCCTACAATAGACAGGCGCATAAGGCCCAACTCAGTTTCCGGAATGAAGTAAAATCATATTAAGCTCCATGAAAAGTAAACATGAACTTTTTCTTTAAGCGACAAAGGTGGTCAAGTCTCTTCCGGATGTTATATAGATAGGAAACAGATAGATTAGTTCATGTCCATCCCATCTCCAACTTGGCTGCAGATAGGACTGACAGCAGAGAAAGATCTCTCAAATGGAGAAGGATGAAACTGGGAATCCCTCCTCCGCTTAAAAGAACAGCTGTCAGTAGAAGGAGAATTCTCTGCTTCGAGCTTCCGACGCACTCCTCTCACTGCCTGTTCCTCTGCTGCAGAAAGTGGAAAGATCTTCCCGCTTGCGAGGCAAAGAGAACTGTGGTTATCATACAGAATCCTCTGATCACAGTTCTTGTCACAGATGTGAGTGAGGCCCGTCAGTTTGCAACGAAACATGTTCCCACAGACATGTTCGTTTTGACATTTCCAGTCACATTTGTGGACAGGGACAGACCCATCACTGCCTAGAATAGTAGACAGATAAATAACATTTGTAGGTCCTCCCATGATGGACTTGCCACATACCTCCATAGCTTTCCTTGGACTAATGAAATTGGCAAGTTTTATCTCCCCAAAATCCCGAATTGCCCAAATATGTTCTGCAGATCCCAAAATGAATGAGCGGTCAGAATCCTGACAGAGAGCAACACGGTTCCCCTAAAATCTAAGGAAGGAAATAAGGGGATGGAATTCACAAAATTCAGAGGGAAGGCATCAAGCTTAGCAAATTTCCGACAAGTTAAGAGAATATTAAACATGGATCATAAATAGAGCGGATGGATTCGCAGGAGAAAGACAACAGATAAGGGTGCAAGAACTTGAAGACACACAACAGAAAGCGGCCACCCCCTTCCAACACCACTCCATCACAACTTCATCCGTCAACAAGGAATGTGAGTCCTCCTACCTTGGCCGAATGAATATGATTTCAGACAGCAAGGAAATATGAACAGAGATAAGAGGCTCTTGTCCTCTTTAGCCCTCCCCTCACAACTTCATCCGTCAACAAGAGAATTCTCTTCGTACTACTAGCCAAAATCCAACTTTTTCCCAAATGGGAGGCTGAAAGAGAAAGGTAGAACATGGATCCGACTCTAATTATGACTAAAAAATGCTTAATCCCCTCACCTGATCACAATACCACCCAAGTAACAGATCCGAGGTACACAACTATCAATTAGCCAAAAACGAATCAACCCAACACAATGGAATGCCAGAAGCAGAAACTCTCTCCACACTACCATGATGAAGAGTCGAAACTTCCGCTGCCGACAGCGAGGTAAGCACGCAAACGGGACCCAAAGAAAGAACCGTAAAATTTTAACAAGAACAACAAAGAACCTGGAAATTTGAGAGGCCAAAAGAGACGGAAAGGAACTCACTTGCCGGACAAGCACTCGATGGCAAACCTTCCAAGAACCAAATGGAGCCCCTTCTTCCGCACCGCAAAACCCAAAACTCTCTCTCTCTCTCTATCAACCCAGATAAAACTGACGACCCTTTGGAGCAAGGGCAAAGGATGGAGAGTGGGCTCCGTATTTATAGAGGATGGGGTGAGAGGGGTTGACGTTGACGAAGAAGACGCGAAACGTGGAGGTAACAGTCGGGAAGCAGAACTAGGGGCCGAGTTGATGGGAATGAAATTCGAGTGAAATTCGGGTGAATTTGTCATAGAGCTACTGACAATATTAAAATTAATTTTTTTAAAAATGAAAAAAAAAGTGGATAATATTGTTATTCGGAGTTAACGAGTGAGACGGAGTAGCGTCCTCAGTCACGTGTCTAACAGTTCTCTCTTTCCCCAAAAAATTTTCCAAATCCGACTCGTCAGAGCCAGAGAGAGACGATTCAGTACTGTCTGCTTCAGAATCAGTCTCGCTGAAAATTTCTATTGAAGCAGCAAAGCTAGGCTCCGAAGCATCCGTGTTTGGAGTTGTGTCATGTCCTAGCTTCGAGGGGCGTCGCAGAAAAGAGCTAATAAAATTAGACCTTTCAGGGATCATAAAAATTCCTAGGAGTGGTCTGATAATAAAATGATAAGAAAAATTAATTAAATTACTTTAATTCATATTAATTATATTAATTTTTCAGGTGCTTAGTGCTAATTTATCATTTATTATATTTTAATTAATATTTTTTTACACCACATGATAAGGTAAAATTAACTAAAAATTTCTCCCTTCCCCACCTCAGGTTTTTTCTTTTTGTTTGAATTTTTATTTTCTTTACTTGATTTAGTTCTTTTATTTGTTAACTTTATAGCCTAATAAATACCAAACTGCATCAGCCAACTTGTACTATTAGTTAGTTAACTATTCAAACCTGTGCTTTCCCATGGGAGAAAATAAGGGCCGGTAGGTGGAAATTCAAGCTTCCTCGCCCTATCATCTTCTCACACGTGTCGGCCGCTAGTTCGTCCTCGACTGACAGTGTTTGTCTTTTCATGCTTTTAAGCCAATTGTGTTTTTCTTTTTTTTTTTTTGGTCGCCAGCCACGGTATCCAAGCAGGCCCCACCAGCGGTGAGATGGCATCTTTCAGCCAACCATACTTGACTAATCCGTTGGTCGCCCCGGGTCGCACGCCTGGCAATGGCGGGTGAGGCTCCCAAGAGGGGTGTCTGCGTACGTGAGGTCTCGAACCTGAGACCTCCTTAAGCGGCACCGAGCTGCTTACCACTCGGTCCAACCCCTCTTGGTCAATTGTGTTTTTCTTTTCTTAATGGGCAAATGCAAAATCATGCCCGACTTACAAAACGTGTTATCCTCTTGTCTAAATTAATTAAATTCCACATCAATGTCACGATAATCGGGTTGGGCCTTAAATCGTCATATAATATGAGAAATCACTTTTTAAAATATAATAAATAATAAATTAGTATTAATTACTAAAGTAATTATCATAATTAACATTAATCAAAACAATTTAAATAATTTTTCTTCACTTCATCATTTTATTATAAACTGGGACTATCTAATGTCTTTTCGTGTGAAGATGATGCCTTATTCCCAGAAAATGGATACTATGTTTCTCCTGAGAAACAAGTTGTCTCAAAAATCTAACCTATCCAGTATGCCATTCTACCACCGTGTTGAGTCGAGCATTAGATGTGCTTGGTTTTCGATGATTTACGTCCTGATATCGGTCAGTTTCAATTTCAGCTTCATGATACCTGACTGTACCACCACCTCTTCCTTGGATAGGTCCACTTTCAGAACTGTTCCTTTCCTCTCGAGCGAAGAGACGTGCACCGAGGCACCGACTTTCAGGAGCTCGGGCCTCTTACCTGCAAAACAAAAGGAAAGAGCCGGAGATCGTTTCAATCCAGTGATCTTCACTTGACATCAAAGAAGAACATTCCATCTGAGTATCAGGAGTCCATTCTTCACGTACCGATCTCCGACCCTGCACCCTTTGAAGCTCCAGGATGAGGCACTCTGCTCTCTGTAGACTCGAGCTCTTGGTTCTGCACTTGTTCGCAGTCTTGGGACTTCTTGTTTGGCTTCTGCTGATCTCTGTTCACTCTAACCTGTTGGGCTTTGTCCGCTGTGGATGCCCGATATTGCCTTGCTTTGCTATGGAGAATTGAACGAGCCCTGGCAGCAGCCTCTGATATTTCCTGCAGCTTCTTCTGCCTCAACCTAGTGCTGTGTCTCTCGATCTTCCTCTTGGCAATTAACAGATTTTCATGGAGGTCCCTTGAGTGCCTAAAACATGAAACACCGGAAACATGGAGAAGTAAAACTCTCAACTATGCATGCTAATACGAAGATTTATCCAATCAACAGATCAATCTCACTTGAGGTATTCCAGGACTCGTCCAGGAAACCTCGGGATTCTTGCTTGAATCTTTCCATGTCAATTATGACCTGAAAGTGAGAGTGATTATCTACCTTCACAACAAGCTCTTTAACAGAAAATGCAAATATTCCAAACAAGGAGCGGAAGAGACTTTTGAACAACGAGATGAATGATAACGGGCACCAACAACTTGCCCCACGAACATCGATAAATATTCTCAAGAATGAGATGGATTTGCTACCTCATTAATCTCCGCACTTGCTGCTCCATAGAGTTCTCGAGCATCTTCGACGATTGTGGCAGGTAGTCCTAACCTCTCAGCTATATTAATGGCATTCGAACGCCCTACAGAAAAATTAAAGCAGTTCGCACACGAACGGTTTAAATTCCTCAAGTTCTAGCAATCTGATTTCAATGTATCATAACCCAGAGAGCTTTCACCCTTCAATTGCAAGTGAAAACAAGAACTAGAAATCAAGTTCTGACCACTGATACCAATGCAATCGAACCTGGTATTCCCCACAGAACCTTGTATGTGGGCTTTAGCTTCACATCATCAAACTCCATACAAGCATTCTCGAAAGCCTCGTTACTGTCAGAAGAAACCAGAAATGCCGAGGGAGCAATACACAATGCAATTGCACATATAATAACAAAGGACCACTTCTTTAACCGCAACAAATTACCTGTACTTCAAGGTTTTGAGTTCACCATGGTGAGTGGTAGCTATTGTCAACAAAGAGTTTTCAGCAAAAGATTCCAGTAATGCCATTCCCAGAGCTGCTCCTTCGAGAGGGTTGGTCCCTGCTCCAACCTAACATTTTTGTGGCTAAACAGTCACTACACAGAGGAAAGGGGCAGTTTGGACAAATCTTTAACAACATAGTTGCAGAAAGACCACTGCTGACGTACTTCGTCCAAAAGCACCAATGACTCAGCAGTTGACTCCGATTGGATATCCTTCACCAATAATGGCATTGCATCATAAATTTGAATATCCAAATCATATCTTATATGCACAGAAAATTCTCAAGAAGTCCCCATCTGGGGCCAATTTTGCATGAAACTCATTTCGGTTATAAGGGAAGGCTATACTCACATTGATTTGTTTCAAGTGTCCAGAGAAGGTTGACAGAGATTGGGACAAAGATTGTTCATCACCAATATCAGCGAAAACTGAGTCGACCCAAGGGATCTTTACCGATTCAGCCGATAAAATGTGAAGCCCTGGAATTTAAAAAACAAAAAAAAAAACTCTCTCAATCTGAATTAAAAGACTGTTTCTCTCATTGACAAGTTTTGCTAGCAGATTCAACTTAAATGCAGGATAAGGTACATGAACTGAGAAAGTAAATAAAGGAAACTAAAATGCCTACCTGATTTCGCCATCATAGTCGCCAATCCAACTGTTTTCAAGCAAACTGTTTTCCCACCCGTATTAGGTCCTGTTATTATCAGAACTCTAGTCTTACAAGATATGAAGAAATCAACTGGAACTGGGCGAGCTTCTTCAAGTGCAACGACCTACAAATTAGCAGTAATTCATACAGTATTTGATTGGTTTATGCTTAATTCAATTAAAAAAAAATGCTATCCAAAGTACCTTCTCTTTTAAGGCTGAAAGATCGATATCTTGTTCAACTTTCCATGTTCTCTCTGGCTGCAATTTTCTCCTCCCGATTTCCTAAATCCAAGAAGCATATATTTAAAAAGCAATGGTGAAAAGATACAAGAAAAATGAGCAACAGAAAAAGATTCATGAGAAGAAGCATTGAGGGATCTTTGCAGTGACTTACTGCAATTGCATCATTGATATCTTTCTTTGCCTTCTGCAAGTTTTGCCTATGCTGCTGAAGTAACAAAGGATGATAAGCTTCAGGGAGAAACAATGTCCACTCCCTCCTTTCTGAACCCTCTGAACTATAGTCATCTTGAGACAAAAACAAGTCGGGGCAAGTTCCACCGAATGAGAGGCCATACGTTGCTCGAGCATTGATCTACACATTTGACAACTCAAAATCTGAGGAATTGGTCCCCTGAATAATTAGAATTGAATATTCTCCCCGAGTTTATAGCACCAACTGACCACATCTAATTTGATTATAGTGTTCAGCAGCATTTCAGTGTCTTCAAGAACCAATTGCATCTAGCAACAAATGGAACCATCCAATGAATCAGGAGAATACAGCTGCAGGTCATCGAAGAAATTTCATGCTGCAGAAATTAGAAACCTTCTTTGTTAGCATTAGAAGCACTTCGTCCTCAGCCTTAGCTATTGATGCCCTCGCTTGTTGCAACTCATCATTCAAAGGAACAGCTGCAAGTGGCTCTATGATGCTTCCACGGCCTGAACCACTATAATAGTTCATACTCAGAAAAGCTCGGTACAACAAATGTAAGCTTGACCTGTTGTAGAAAAATATTTCTCCGGACCAGGTTTGGCATGTCTATTTGTTAAAGTAAGCTCAGCAAAATGAATGTCTACAATTCAGTCTCTAAGAACACTTTTAGATTCAGCTTTGTAAAATTTCCATATGCGAAACAAGTATCACCTTGATAATAGGAGGCCTCCAAAGTTTGTCCGACTATCGGCTCCTGATCTTATGCACCATCTTCCATCAACATTACTCACTTCCTGAATCAAAGCCACTGGTATTATCAAAAGAAATACAATATGCTTACTCAGAAGAAAACTACGCATCCAATCTGTAGACATACAAGAAAAGATGATTCTTCCTTGCTTCTGATTAAGCTGTCCATCAGCTGATGTAGCTGAACAGAGAAACGGTAAAAGTATTGAGCGGTTCCTTACAGAAAAATGATTGACGCCTTTAAATTCAAAGCATAAACTTATGGAGAGCTGAAGTTCCAGAATCCAGAATATAATAGAGCAACTTTCCAGCTAAAGAAAAAAACAGGGAAGTGCAAGAAGAGTAACAGTAGCCTGGTGGTCCTCGAGGGGATAGCCTGGTGGTTTGGGCATAGGACATCCATCTTGGAGGTCCTCGGTTCAAACCCCGCAAGGGCAATTCCCTCAAGGGTGAGGGTTTATGCCCTCGAGCTCGTCAAGCTTCGAGTGGTTTAACCGGGACACATGATTTGCAAGCTATTGCGTGTCTCCCGAGGAGAGCTCTTGGGTCCGTCCCCTAGTTGGGCTCGAAGAGCCTGGATACCTCGCTCATAAAAAAAAAAAAAAAACAGTAGCAGATGGTGCTTTTACCTTCTTTTCAAGCATCTGTACCTGCTCACGCGACCGTCTCAGGGAAGGACTCTAAATCAAGAAATAGGCATATATTGAGAATATGGACTATAAGATTTTCCCTTTTTGCTGAATATGGACTGTAACTGAGTAATAGTTAAAAACAGAAAAAGATCTCAAGTAATAAATAGCGCACCGCGGAGTCTTTAACGGAGCCATCTTCATCTATAACTTGTTGTATCAACTTAATTAGTGATCGATTTACCACCATTTGCAGGATCTGAAAGTAATTGCATCAATAGAATAAGCCCACTAAATCCATTGAAACATCTACAGGGAGTAGCTGAATTGGGTCCTGACTTAAATCTTGATTCAGCTCTCTTTACCACTTCAGTGAGAGGCATGAGGCGCCTGTGCCAATCTTCATCTTCCTTTAGTACAGCTCTCAGGTTTAGCTGCAAATTTTCAGCAAACTGCAGTAGAGAGGAGAGGGCTATTGCTTCATGTCCCGTCATTGGTGTCTCTCTCTGTGCATGCTGAATCGCAGACCTCACCTACAACGAGGACAAAACAGACTATTGTTGGAGAAAGAAACCAACAGAAAGGAATGCTGAAAAACAATTATGAGACCATAGATGAAAGCAGCAGCACTTGGAGCAACTGAAGCATGCAAATAACTGGTGTCCATGGAGTGGTGGTGATGGCGAATGGCTTCAATTAGCAAACTTTACCTTAATCTAATTTGAGCAGCTGGGAGCAATCTAATGTTATCCTAAAGGCAAACTCTTTCTCGGATAATAGATCTATACAAAACCAGTAATATCTCGGATGCGACATATCAAGTTAGCCAAATGTTCTAAAAGGCTCAGTTTCCAGGATGAAGAGTGAGAGAACAAATTAACCAACCAGAGCAACATTAATGCCACCAAAATCCAAGCTGAACCCGCCGTGTTTGTGCATTTCTACGGCTGCATTAGTTTCCTCCAAAAGCCTCAAGCTCTCTTCATAAGTCTGATTCAGAGCGCCCAGCTGGGTCTACAGCATTAAGCCCCAAATCCACATGAAGAACAATTTTTAAATCACACAAAACTGAAACCCTTCAATTATGCTCTTGCTCACCTTCGCGGCTTCGCGGCCCAGTGAGGTGCCGGCGAAGGAGGCGACAGAGTCGCAGAGTTTGTCCCATTCGAGGACTCTGAGACTGTTGAGGAGGGCAGACGATTTGTTGAGAACAGGGCCGGTTCTTGCAGCCGAGGGCTGTTTGAGGAAAGCATGGGACTTTAATCGAGTGTACCGAGCAAGACCAGCTGGGGAAGCAGTGGAGACTAAGGGGATTGTGAATTTTGCGGACAGAATCATTTGGGTCTTCTCCTCTCCCCCAGAGACCGTTAAAAATGGCGGGTTCAGACTATATACATACCAACATGCTTCATATGATGGATGGGAAGTAAACGATGAGATAACATAAGAGCTAAAAGACGTGTGCCGGGAGTCCGCGCACACATATTCATCAAAGCTTCTATATGGAATCTCGAGCATCTCCATAGGTGCCCGAAATACCCATTTTTCATAAAATTCCATGTGCAAATTCGCTCTTCTATAACCTTAAAAGAAATACTTTGAAAATATGCCACCGTAAATGCTGGATTTTTTTTGTTTCCTGGCAAGGTGTAGGTCTATCATTAGCTTTGGCAAAATGGACAGAGCGTTTGGTTGAATGAATTATCGAGGGAAAAAAAACCATATTTGGCTGAATGAAACCTTAGTCATTCGAAAGCCCAAGGCATATGATAGGGGAGGGGCTGTCAAACATGGGAAGGGTTTTGATGTTGTTTTGCCTTGGTGCTAGGACTCCCCAGGGCAAACTAGAGGTCCGCACTGGAAGATTATCAGACCTGAAGAGCCAGTTCAAGTTTGGTTCACGAAGAAAAGGCCAATCCACAGTAGCTATTGATTATGTTTTGAGGACCGGGTAGTGCTCATGAAGGGAAGTATATGTGGCTTTGGAAAGTGGACAAGTTAAGAAATTTCTTCGATGCAGCCACAGAATTTGTAATTCCAGGAAGAGGTATCCCATCAGTGTTCTGTAGCACCTGTGGATATTTACTTGGATGCAGCTGTTGTGGCCGCTCTCCGAGTCCCTGGAAGGGCACCTCTCTTATTGATATTCTAGGGTTTCTGACCCGTCAGGTGGAAATTGAAACCATGAGTAAGACGCTGAGTCATTGCAAACAGGGCCCAACAAGGGACCAAGATCAAGGAATTCATTATATGCCCCAAGTTGCCTTCTGAACTAAAAGCCAAGTAATTTGAGTTTGAAGGGGCTTCAAAAAGTGCTGCTCTGCGGAGGTGTTGCTGATAACTGATGAAGTAAAATACACGACTGATCCCGGATTTTGCAAGACTTTGTCTACAAAACCAGAACAGGAATGGAGTCATCACTGGTCGCTCCAATCACCCGAGCTTCGGTGAATCAGAGAGCTGGGCTGAATGGGGAAAACCAGCTCTACACAGAACACTCTCATTGCACTTAAATAGAACATAAGATAACCCCATCTTTCTCCCTCCGTGCACGGCTTCAAAGACATGGAACTATTAAGCACTCTCAAACAGTCATTACATCCAAGCTCGGGGCTTGCTTGAGTCCCTCCAAGATAGGCCATTATCATGAGCTTGTCCTATGAGGAAGGAGTCCATGAGGTAGATTACCGAAGCAATCTCGACCAACTGTGGGCCATTTATCACGAACTCGCCCTATGAGCAAGGAGTACTTTAGGTAGATTACCGAAGTAAAGCCCAAATAGCTGGCTGGTTTAGGTTGCTCCCAATCACTACCAGCTCAATCTTGTCTTCCTTGTTCGTCCAGCAATTTCAATCAGTTTTCAGTACTAAATCTTTTCCTGACGCAGTTTCTCTATATTTCTTTCTTTTCCTCCCGTTCAACATAGCTTTTTGTGACTGTTCCAAGTGCACATAGAGGCCTCTTTCATGTATCTGAAGTTCTTTTTCTTATTTTGTTGAAGCAGGCTAAGCCAGGAAGCCTTGGTAGCAGCTGATTGCCTGGTTGGCTGCTTCTTTCATGCAGAGTCTTCCTTCTGCAATCTGTTCCATAGCTTCGACGGCATCGAAAGGGCTTTTGAAGTCATCTATTCTGACCCGATTAAGGAAAGCCGTTTCATAGCTGTCGAAGAAGCGATTCGGAGACAACAGCATGCTGACAACGTAGAAAGGAGCACCGCAGCTCAGCTTAGTTTTTATCCAAGAACAGGGTAATGAAGTGTGGAGCTTAGTTGAAACGGAATCTGCATGCGGAAAGGACTTCATGCGAATCGACGTGTCTGGTGATGTACGGTGTGTGGAATCTAACCTTAATATGATCCCGTGGTTCAGTCGTCTTCGAGTGTATTCTTTGGTTTTCGCATGGAATCTTTCGTCGTGAATTGACAAAACTTGACGAATATCCAGAAGATTTACAACTGGCCAGTCTTTTAATTAAATTAATTATTAATTAATATATCTATTTATTTTAAATATTTTTTATACACATTAAAATGGCCGTAATTGTGATAGTAAAAGTCAGAATTCTACTAAGATGTAACCTCGACATGCGATTTGGAGGGGTATGTAATTTCAGTGATATTTATGAATGTATTTTATTTATTTTTGGAGGAGTGAATATTCATTATTTAAAAAATAATTGTCTGACGGTCAAAGCCCAGACTGCCAGATCATCATCGACAAGTGCGAAGAGTTTCCGTGGGGCCCGCCGAGGCTGTCATAAGCCCAATGCTCATATTAGGACGCCAGTTTTCAAGCATGGATTATGAATACGTTAACCCGGTTCGATTTTCTTTAGTAAACATCGTCTTATATTTAAATATTTATTTAATCAGGTTATTATTTTATGATTAATTAAATAAATATATTAGAAGATAAAATTCTTGTTATTATAATATTTTTTCACCTATAAAATGCCAACAGAATAGACAAATACGTATATGCTCCTAACCTATTACGTGTCTGAGAAAGTATCAATGAGATTATGAAAAGTAAAAATTAGTATTATTTATTCAAATAATTATCTTAATTATTATTAATTAAAATAATTTAATTAATACTTCTTCTTATTTTATAATAAAATAAAATTATCTAAGATTTTTTTCTCAATAATTCTAATCAAATCAGATCAAATATTTGCTTGTGAAATTCCTTTTTTTTTTTTGGAAAATTTTTTCATTCACTTTGCATGGTGTCCAAAAAAAAAAGACGAACAGTTTCCGTTGAAAACTTAGCTGCTGCAGCTGTTGTCAGTTGTCACTCTCAGCGGCCAAGTTTTCGTGCCCTTCGTCCTCAAGCATTCCGGCAAATATTCAATATAATATATAACGAGTTTTTTCATATAAGTTATTATTTACATTTTTTATATTTATAAAATTAACTTTTAAAAATTATAAAAATTTTATATATTTTAAAATTTAAATAATAATTTATATAATAAATTTATTTTATATTACACATTGAATGTTTACCCTTCCTCCTCCTCCCTGTCGATAAATTCCCGCTTTCCTCTGTCCCCTGAAACTACGCTGCCGATCCTCCTCTCCCTTCTTCTGTTAATTGCCCATTTCTCCCTCTAGACCTCGAGCCTCGCCTCGGCAGCTCCGACCTTCCCAGACAACCGGTCATGGGTCTCGAGGGGGAGGAGGGATCACTGCCACTACAGCCGAAATCTCTCTTCCGTTACAACTCCCCGCTGATTCAGGTTAGCCTTATCGGGCTCGTCTGCTTCTGCTGCCCCGGCATGTACAACGCCCTCACCGGCATGGGCGGCGGCGGTCAGGTCAACCACACCGCTGTCAACAACGCCAACACCGCCCTCTACACCACGTTCGCCGTCTTCGGCATCCTTGGCGGCGGAATCTACAACCTCCTCGGCCCCCGGCTCACCCTCGCCGCCGGCTGCTCCACCTACGTCCTCTACGCGGGCTCTTTTCTCTACTACAACCACTACCAGCATCAAGGCTTCGCCATCGTCGCCGGAGCCATTCTCGGGATTGGTGCCGGCCTCCTCTGGGCCAGCGAGGGGGCCATCATGACGGCCTACCCGCCTCAGCACCGGAAGGGATCCTACATCTCCCTCTTCTGGAGCATCTTCAACTTGGGTGGCGTCGTTGGAGGGCTCATCCCCTTCATCCTCAACTACAACCGGAGCGACGCCGCTTCCGTCAACGACGGCACCTACATCGGCTTCATGTGCTTCATGACAGTCGGAACTCTGCTCTCCTTCACCATCCTCCCACCAAGGATGGTAATGATTATATATAATTGTATTCTTTTTTTCCTTGAACTTTATATCAGATAGTGGCTCTGTCAGCTCATCCAGTCAAACACTTGCTCAGGTTATTCGTGATGATGGGAGCCGCTGCACCAACATGAAGTACTCAAATGTCTCAACCGAGGGGATTGAGATCCTCAAGCTGTTCCTGAACTGGAAAATGCTCCTGATCGTCCCTGCTGCCTGGGCGAGCAACTTCTTCTACACCTACCAGTTCAACAACGTCAATAGTGTCCTCTTCAACCTAAGGACCAGAGGCTTCAACAACATCTTCTATTGGGGTGCCCAGATGCTGGGGTCTGTAGGGATTGGATACATATTGGACTTCAGTTTCTCGAGTCGAAGGATGAGAGGATTTGTTGGGATCGGAGTAGTGGCTCTGCTGGGGACTGTGATCTGGGGAGGCGGGTTGGCTAAGCAGTTGAAATACAGCCACCATGATTTGCCAGACCAGTTGGATTTTAAGGACTCCGGTTCGGCTTTTGCTGGGCCTTTCGTGCTCTTCTTCAGCTATGGGCTGTTAGATGCTATGTTCCAGAGCACAGTTTACTGGGTGATTGGTGCACTTGCAGACGATTCCGAGACCCTCAGCAGGTGAAACAGCAACTTCATTCTAGAGGTTTAGTAGTTGGATAAGCTTAGATCTTTCTGCACTGGCATTGCCGTTTGGTTTTGCAGAACACAGAAGATTCCTGTTTTTAATTGCTATTAACAGGTTGTGTTAATGGTCTGATCACTCGGTTCTTTCTGTTTCTTAAAGGCGAAAAGAAAGTGAGATTGATCTGTAGAACCATAATCTAGCATAATATAAATTCTGATGATATTTTCTGTGTGTTTGTAGGTTCAAGTTCACTTCTTGATTGCTTCTCTGAAACTTAGATTGATTAGATTTCTCTCGGCTTTGTTTGACAGTTTTTGGCCCTGTATTTTCAGATATAGCGGGTTCTACAAGGGAGTTCAAAGTGCAGGGGCAGCAGTAGCGTGGCAAATCGATACCCGCAAAGTCACATACTTGAAACAGCTCATCGTAAATTGGTCGCTCACGACAGTGAGCTATCCTCTTCTGTTGGTTCTCGTAATGCTGGCAGTGAAGGACGAGGAGAAAAAGGTTGAAGAGGGGAACGTTGAAGAGGGACCAACGAAGGAAGCCTCTCTCACTTCGACTGACCCGATTTATAAAGCCGATGCTAATAAAGCCTAGACAGCATAACTTCCTTCACATCTTTACTTATCTTTATTTCTTCAATAGGCTCTTGAATAAACGGGACAGCAATCCCTTGTTCAATTGTATCGGAATTGAAATGACAGAAGTTTGGGTTTCCATATGAATTTCCTATCAGCTTCCTCTTAATTCAGCAGATTATGTAATGACTACCAGTCAGCTAAGGAGAGAACGGCATCATTGTACGAACAATACAGATTCTGCCAAATTAAAACGTTGTATGTTGTATTTTCCAGTCCTTTTCACGTCTACATCCCTTGTATCATTAAAAAAAAAAAATAGAGATCCACGACCGGGGTCATGACAGGTATACAGCTCCAGAAGAACAAAAAAGACTTTTTCCCTTGGTAGTTTCCTTGTTAGAAAGACTATGCGAGGTGGCTCTTTTTCTTGTCTCTATTATGTGGATTTATTCAACTACGAAAATGGCGTCTGCAGCAAATCCATCTGTAGTTTGTAAGCAGAAGTAACAAGGGATCCAAGACGAAGCAAGTAGCTGTGTTGCTTAAGACGTGCCTCAGTTATCTCCTGTCCAGTAGTAATTGTCATCTACCCATCTCTTGTAAAACAACTGCAGATCAGCAATTTGAGTTCATAAAAGAGCCGAGTGAAACAGGGTTATACATGAGGAGTTTGAGGGTACCTGCAAGATTCTATGAGATACAAGTTTGGATTTGAAAATGTACTAAAATGAGATGTCCCAACTCGTGATACCTCAGTGGGTGTCCTCTATCGAACCTAGGAACTGGTGTTTCTGTATGTGTTTGGATGTTGTCAAACATTTGCCGACCTTGCAGTTGTCTACTTTTAGTTTAGACTATTTGAACGGTCCAGAGCAGTCCAAATCAACATCCGAGACAGCCCCAAGTTGCACAGGCAAGCAAAAGCTGCTATCAGCTTATGTATCCAATGCTGCCTTTCTCGATGTCACTAAAAGCTACTTGCCAGGAGACAGGTCACGACATGCGCATATGTCAGACATTGCCGAATGAGAGTCCTATGCAAACACCGTCACAGAGATTGTCACAAGCTGCGATAGCTCGGAAAACTTTATCTTTTTCCTCGTGCGAAGATTCTGAGACAAACTCCAGACTGTGATTCCTATATTCTAATTTTCTTCTGATTCGATCTGACTGGATTTCTTGCATGGCTAGATTTGATTACCGAGAGATCTAATTGGTAATTGGTTACAGGTCTTGCTGGAACGTCCACTCAAAATTTTCATACGCTTAGCTATTGGTTTCTGGTCCTTATCTCAGACTGATAAAAATCGATGCAGGTTTAAGATAAAGAACTGTTTCTGAAACTTGGAGCAAACGAGTACAGAGGATCAGATATGGAATATGATCAAAGGAATTCTCAAGATGAAACCCCCGCAATACATGAGGACAAGTGATCTCCATTGTTAGCCTGATCTCCTCCTTGCATTGTCGATTTTCATCCCTTTTTAAGCTCCGAAAAATTTAATGAATTCAAATGGTGTTTTCTTCTTATCATCTGCTGGTGCAGCCTTTTTATCATCTGAGCTTGGAGCAACTGCCTCCTTTTTCTCCTCCTTTTGATCCTCCTTCCGCTCCTCCTTCTGGACCTCCTTCTGCTCCTCCTCCTTGGCCTCCTCTGGCTTCTCCGGGCCTGCAGCGGGGTCCTCCTCCTTCTTTTCCTCGGTGACAGACTCAACCTTTTCCTCCATCATGGTCTTGACTTCTGCCTCTGCTGCTTCGCTGCTCTCGGGTTGAGGCTCCGAGGTCTCAGCTGGAGGAGCTTCCTTGCTCTCACTCTCACCTCCATTAT
Source organism: Lagerstroemia speciosa (assembly GCA_037672795.1). NCBI lineage: Eukaryota > Viridiplantae > Streptophyta > Magnoliopsida > Myrtales > Lythraceae > Lagerstroemia > Lagerstroemia speciosa. The sequence continues at coordinate 10,305,047 of CM075287.1, forward strand.
TTTCTTTCTCCTGCAAGGCCAGTTCCATGTAATTCCACTTCAGAGAGAGCGATAAGACAAGTCGGGTCATGTGGTTATTCCACTACTCCCTGAAATTGGTTTCTCGAGAGAAATACTGCTGGTATCTGTGATAGACTGTTTGATCATGGGAAACAGAGATAGTTTTCCAGTTTTCCGTTTTCTCTGTTCAGAAATATCGAATAATGCACTATCTTTTCTGCAAGATGAGAAATAAAAAATGACTGCAAGACTGATGAATGTTCGTTCTGTATCAGCACAGATCTTAGTATTAACCGTGTTTTCTTGATACCCGAGTCCTTGAGCAGGGAAACCATGAAACACAGAGAAAAGAAAAACAAAAACTGAGACCTTGGAAAAGAGAAAAAACTTACCTGGGCTACAACCTCAGGTTCGGCCTTGACAGGGCTGCCGGGAGCCTCCTCGGGGATGGCTTCGGGCTTGATGTCCAGGTCCTTAGGTCTGCTCGCACAACCTCCCATTATTGATGAAAAGAATCGAAAGATATCGAAGCTTTTTTTCTTTGAGGGGATGGGCTGGCCGAGACCCTGGAGGTGGGGAGAGCGAGCTTCTGTATGGGGTCAAACCAGTAACCGATTCTGAGGCTGACGAATGCAGTGGAAGGCAGGAGGGCACTGATATAGATCCGGCCCGTTTTCTAATAAAAGACAACCCTGAAAAACTGTTTTCCCTCTTTTCCATCCTGGGGATGCTCCTTTTTAGCAGAAGTTCTCTGTCTTGTCTTTGACCTGTTCCTGCGGTTGGGAATTGATGTCCGAAGATAACTAGCGGCTGTCACGTTTTAGTTTTCTTTTTCTTTTTCCTTTTTAATGGGCACGTGTTGGGAGGTTGATCTTTGACAGTTAAGTTAGTTGAACCACCGTCGTTCATGGGCTGACATCACTTGTCATGACAGGGGTGGATTTCTTAGCTGGGCATCAGTGGGCCGGGCCTCATATGGGCCCAGTTTACTTTTAATTTAATTAGGCCCATTCTTTTATTGAGGCCCAGCAATGACAGGAATTTTTTTTTCTTTTTTCCTTTTTTTTGGGTTGAAGATGCCTTGATTTTTCTTTTGGCCAGAATTGAAGATGCCTTGATTACTGTGGAAAACAAGTAGAAAGACCACTTTAAATAAATATATATCCATATGAATTAATTGAATTGAGATGGTTTAATATCTCTTTCCTTTAATCGAACCTACTAGCTGCTTACAACCCCTCGTGCTTGGGATATATATTATTAAGAATACACATATTTATAATTTGTTAAAATAAAATGATGTAAAAAGTAAATATATTTTTGACATAGATTATACAGTATGGAAAGACAATTTTTTTAAAAGTTTCTATAAAAAGTAAAAAAAAACTCCCCCGACCTCCTTGTACAAAAAATTAAAACGAAAAGGAAAATGAAGAAAAGGAAAGGCAGATGAAAAAGTGTTGAGGGTTTATGTGGACCTCACTACACATAAAAATTCAAAAAAATGAAAAACAAAACTTCCCAGAAGCTATACGTGGAGTGCTAAGGGGTTACCGCGTGGAGGGTCTCAGGGGTTGTAACCTTGTTTTAATATGTTATTAGTGTAAAATTTACGCTTCGCAGCGAGATATAGATTATTAAGAATACAAATATTTATAATTTGTTAAAATAAAATAATGGTTAAGAGAATATACAATGATTGAAGAGTAGATGTACTTCTAGTATAGATCACACAATATAGGAAGACAGATTATTTTTCATATTTCTGCGGAAAGTAAAAGACTTTACTTGATATCCTCATGTAGAAAATAAAAATGAAGGGGAAAATAAAAAAAAAATGAAAACACAGATAAAAAGATAAAAAGCGAAGGACGAAGGCATGAAGTGTTTGTATAGGATAAAAATTTCAAAAGAAAGAAAGAAAGTAATTTCATGGGGAGCTATCACGTGGCGAGTTAAGGAAGTTGTAATAGATTGTAATCCTGCTTTATATATTAAGAATATAAATGAATGTAGATATTGAAATTTCAAGAATTATGGATGAGAAAAATATTTGATTAGATTTATATTTTCTCACATAATATTTTACCGCTCATTTGTTAAATTGATACAAATGAATAAATATGTATCAATTATGTGTAAGTATCATAATTATTGTTACTTAAAACTTTTATTAATTCTTTGTCACTAATACATAGAAGAGCTAAAAATTTCTCAGAGGTGAAGATCGGTATGAAATTAAAAAAGAAAAAAAAAAAGGAGATAGCTATGGATTAGTTAAAATAATTTTATAAAAAATTGGTAAATTGATAAGCTTTTACTTATCGAATAAGATTTCTGAATGTTAAGGTTAAGCTTAATTTGGTTGAAGTGGTTGCCCTAACTTCCTCCTCTGGGGAAAAAGGGCAAATTCCAGCAGTGGGATTCCTTCTCGTACCTTCGAATCCAACCCTTTCAATCCGCCGTTGTTGCATTCGCTTCAGTTCTCCTTTGTTGATTCGGCTTCTTCTTCAAATTCCTCTTTCTTCCCACAATCCCTAATTTCTTGACCTGGTCCTCCCCACCGCCAGCAGGCGGGCTGGCTTTGAACTTGTGACCCAAAGCTCGCCCCTAGACGCCGTACGATGGACTGCCCGCTCCGGAGACTCCCTCTCCTCCTTCTCCTCCTGGTGGTGGCCGCGATCGCCGTCTGCTCCATCCCCGGCGTCCGGTCCGAACCGGGATTCTCCTCCTCGGCCATCCGGTTGCCGTCACAGCGGGACGCGAACGAAGACCTCTGCTACGGGTCGGTCCAGCCCGTCTCTTGCCCCGTCAAGTGCTTCCGGACCGACCCCGTCTGTGGCACCGACGGGGTGACGTACTGGTGCGGGTGCGCGGATGCAGCCTGCGCCGGAGTCCGCGTTGCCAAACTAGGGTTCTGCGAGGTTGGGAATGGCGGGTCGGTTCCGGTTTCGGGTCAGGCCCTGCTCCTCGTCCACATCGTCTGGCTCATCGTTCTCGGATTCTCCGTCCTCTTTGGTCTCTTCTGACTATTCTTTTCGAGGCTTGTGTAGAAATTCTCCCGTGAGGTTTGGATTCCTGAATCGGTGACTGCAATGGGATACCCTCAGCTGCTGCACTTTCTTTGATTCTTTGCGGGTAAATACGAATACTGATTCTTGATTCTTGACGTTTGGCTGATTGGTTGATTGCGTAGTCTCTGCTCTTACTGATCCTGATCTTGATCTGGTCTATTTCTTGCATTAATTGCGCAAAGCACAGATCTTTTTTGTGGTAGAATGAACTTGTGACTGCGGACACCCACCACTCTAAGAAATGAACATTTGCAATACAGGGATCTGGACTAAAGATCCAATCTGAATCAGTAGATGGAGCATTGCCTTCAGATCAGGGTCCAAATCCGAGTTCATTACATGTTCATGTCATCTTCATCATTGTTCTACTCGAATAATAAGGCATGAATTCGAGAAGACAGCCTTAATTTCAGAGCCTTCAATTTTGAGATAGTTCATATTGTGCAAAAGCTTGCACTGCTTTCCCTCCTCTGCAATGAAACCTTGCTTCTAAAGCAATCCCGTACCTTCACAGAAATGTGCGTTTCAGTAACTGCAAGATAACTCTATTTTCTGCAGCTTTAGCTCGAATGAAATCTACATCATTTTATGTACGACAGTCCTGGACTTAGGTTATCTCAATGCAAGGAACTAGGAAATTCGAAACTAGAAGCAAAGCAACAAATACATAACTAGAATAACATTGACCCTGCTCAGCTAGTCCTTTCCAGAGTTATCTGATGACGGTTTCCATTTCTTTGTCCAACATTCTAGAGATCAGGATACCAATATTTCAACTAAAGTCGCAAATATCTCCTGAATGAACCTCGCTGTATCATGGATGTGCCTGCTGCCGCATTTCCACTGTATGTTCAAGAGAGCAAAACTTTGAACTCAAAACAAGCATTGGCCAGCAAGGCAATCATCTTTAGCGAGGATGGATCCGATAGCAAATGAAGAATCATCAAAAGAGAACAAACCACACCATCCCGGTTGAAACTTTCACAGCACAAAACTTTGCTAGTTCTATCATAGACGACTCGACAAATTGTGTCCACATGAAATTATCCATGAAAAGGGCAGATAACAACATATTGGAAGAAGCCAATCTGAAGAACTAAAGAGAGATAAAACCCAATCTTCTCTGATTCAGTCCTCCTCAAGGATCGTCCCCTTCTCACTGACATAGATACCGTCAAGGAACTTCCTGATATCTTTGTTTTTGACATGGCATTTCTGTTTCAACCGCAACAGAAAATCAAGATCACATACGTGCATTTCATAAGCCAATAAGCATAGTGCAGTTAAGATGTCTTGGGGGTTAAGAGATGAACATACCTGGTTTATTAGGGCGCAAGATCGGGAGACAAGTTCAATGTCATTTCCATCCACAATCAACTCATCCTTAACCTTTTCAGAACGGATGACAGATACTCCTTCGAGCATGTCTACTTTTCTCACCTAAAGAAAACACCAACTCAAGTGAATGGCGCTTACCTAGCTTATCTATTGTGCCCAGCAATCAGCTATGTCAAAACAAAACCACCCCCCAATATCAGTGATTGAAGTAGATCAATAAAAGTGAAGATTTCCATTAAACAATGTGGAAGTGCTACACCTACACAGAAAGCACAAATATCGAGACGGGAAACTGATTCAAGAGCTGACTTGAAGTCCTATTGAAACTTCCAATCCATCACAGACTATGACGAGCAATACTTGGAAAAACGCACCAATTCAATTATTACTTTGATCACCTTCAGCAATCTGAACCAGTATATGTGAAAACCACCACTACCACCCCCACCTCCCAAATTAAATCAACGAAGCATGAACGCATAAAAAGGGAGTACCTTTAAATTGAAATCACACCACACGGCAGAGAAAATATACACAACTAATATCATCGCACAATCAGATTCATTTACAGATCCCAAGTCGAACGAACGATCCATTCCAAGCCATTCGATACACAGAATATATAAAAGTGTAAATGGTACTTCTAGCAGAGACTGCGCGCAAAAAAATCAAGCACAAACGACTCATCAAACAAGTCTTAATTTTTATGAAATGATCGCACAAGAGCGTACCTTCTTCTCGCCAAGGAAATTACGGATCTCGATGGACTTGTTGCTGTTCGTGATGCTCGCGTTGATGGGGAAATGAGCGTACACGAACCGCATCTTGTAGCGGTAGCCCTTGGTGACGCCGGTGATGAGATTCTCGACATGACTCAAAGCCGTCCTGATGGCAGCGGAGGTCTTGCGGGAGCCGAACCAGGCCTCGATCTTCAGCTTGAGCTTTCCGTTTGCCTCGTCCTTGATGAGCTGGAAGTCGAGGTTGAGGTGCTTGAAGTTGCGGGTGAGCTTCCCCCGGGGTCCTTCGACCTCGATGACTTTCGCATGCACCTTGATGCTAACCCCCTCGGGGATGTCCATTGTTTCTGAGGAGAGGATCGTCTTCATCTTCGGTCACTCCCTCGACGCTGCTCTGTGCAGAGAGTACGCAGCAGCCAAAAACCCTAGCAAACAAGACGGACACAATCGGCGGCCGCTCCATTTATGCAGAGAGAGGCGCGCCCCCGCACGGACGCACCCCCGGTAACTTTCCTAACCCTAATTCACTATGGGCCCAAATTTGTTGTTTAATTTGGGCCAGTGAATTTTGCCTTGGTTAGCCCATTCCATTTTCTAATTTCAGGACTGTACTTCAAACCCACTATCAATAACATTACAGATTTGAATCTCTTCTATACAATTGCATCAAAACATCTGTTAGAAGTGTGCTCTTTACGCGTGAACTTGAAGGACACCGGTTTCTTAATAGACCTTCATGCTGAAGGGTATAGTGCTAAATGTTGGTCGTTCAGTATGTCTTCTATGTTCTTTTGTTGAACATGAAAGTTTGACTATTATATAATAGAGTATGACAGAGTCACCACTGCTGCTGCTCTCCTTTTTGTCCAGTAGTAAGATGATATTTTTCATGAAACATCATTGTCTCTTTTGACCCCCCAAATCACCACAAACAGATGGGGGGAACTGTTTGATGACGGCATTTCCTTCGTCAATGGAAAAAATACCATTGAGTTCACTTTGTTTGTGGGAGTTTTCATGCAAATCACATGTCAGTATTTATGTGATACTACAAATCGATAAAAATCAATCATTTTAATAATAAAAAAATCACAAAAATAATTGAGTTTTATTAGTTTACAATATCTCATAAGTATTATTACGTGATATTTCCGTACATGCAACACTTTCTCGTCTTGTTTTACGGACACGTGGATTTTTCTGGTTTAAATTTGTTTTCCGTATATTTCTTGAAATATCATCTATCTATATAATATTTTTCGCTGATTCATCCACTGAACCCAGACTAGACTATAAATCGACATTTCCTGTACATGTTCAGCCCATGTAAGATGAAGAAACCATGTCCTGGCCTGCTTTTGCAACGTGTGGGGTCCATAAAAGCACGTGCAGCTCAAAATCCATATGTGAAAAGGCACGATCAATTGTCTGTACGACCAAAAGGCACGAATAAAAGCCGAAATCTACCACGTGCGGATTGCACACAATGAAATGACAATATCACCCCCATCGGACATTGTAACACGTCTGTCCATGCAATAATTTCAAGGGTAAGTCTTTTATTCTGAAACGGAATTCTTTATTGTTTCTTTAGGAAATGATTTCGAGCGTCTGTTAACCGTTCGATCTCTACTATCCAAGAAAAACAGTTTTCTCTGATCAAAACACTCGAGAGCACATGCTAATTAATCAGGGTAAACAAAGGGGAATGGACGAGGTGTTCGGATATCAATATTTATCAAGAATCGATACTTTTTTATATATTTGGTGAGATAATTTATCGAATTTATAAGAGATTGAGATTCAGACCAAGTCAAACAACGTGTCCAAATGGGCAAAAACCATTTGCCACGGCGGTTGTGTGGAAAAAACGACCGCCCACAATAAATTTGTAGGGAAGAGCCCAGATTAGAGCTTCTGGTATTGGATGCCAATTGGCCCCCTCGGACTTTGGTGGTTTCCATAAATCAGAAACAGGTCCCGTCGGGTAAGTGAAGAGCCACTCCCATGGCTCACCAGGATAAGACCAAATATCTGAGCGATGCTTGTCCCATGCACTGCGTATCCACACGGTAAGAGAACACGACGATCTTGCAATCCCATGATGTTATAACTTACATGTCCTGTCTGTTCTGACACCGACTCGTTGTAAGTCATGAGGGCTTTATCGATCCACTTCAACTGCCCCTCCTGTTCATTGTCCATTGAAAAGAGCCACCGCAAGTCGAATTTCTCAATGTTAATCGCGGTCATGTCTGGTCTAAATACAACTGGGCCAACTCTATCCATGGAGAAAAGATGCACTTTTACTTTGGAAAGACTTTGTTATCTTCATAAATAAGAAAGTGACACCGATACTAATCCTTGTTATCTCTCTTTGGGTAGGAGAAAGTCTTCTAGGTAACGGATATTCACATGATAGTAGTTAAATAATATTATAAATTAATAAAATTTAATTATTTTTAGGATTTTAAAGAATATTAAAATGATTGAAATTTTTTAATTTCCAATACAATAAAAATACTGCCATATAATATATTGGTCAGAGAGAGTACTCTCTCCCCTGGGTAGACAACGATCCTGGTAATCAAACCAGGCAGAGTCATGGAGCTGAAGTTAATTAGCTGCGACGAGAAAAAGTTTGTCAAATAATGCAGATATTTTTTCTATCGCTTCAGCTCATCACGTCATCCAAAAACTCTATCAATAAATGTTTAATACATTATCATAATTGCATTAAAAATTGTATCTGCAAGACAGATTACAGGACTGCCCGCAAGATCTAATTGATGAAAAATTGTTCGGACATCGACTCATACATAGCTGATGATAGAGGGGAGTTGCATGATAAGGGCTAGATGGTTGGTCGGGAGAGAGATTCGTACAATTGGCAGCATAAGTTTTTTGATACGGTCTCGAAAGAGATGGATGAAGCGCACATATATTTAGAATCGACATATGCGCATATGCCGTCTTGTGGTGCGGTTTAACTAATGGATGAGGATGCTTGATCATCTATTTGTGGTGATTATCACCGTCTTCCTTTTTTTTTTGGCCAGAGGAATCGATCCTACCCGTTAGCACTTGGGGCCATAAAGGTGAGATCCAAAGCCTTGTGGATCACCTGCGATGAACAGGTATCAGAATTAGAATAATTAACGATTTCAATTAAAGAAAAAAATTTAAAGATTTATAATCATTTTTGTCTCTTAGAAAAATGGATTGTAACTAGTAAATGGATGATCGGGTCCGGATACCTTTTTTTTTTTTTTATGGTACTCGGATCATACTCTATATAAGACTGCTTCCTAAATTTTAGATATGAACCATACCTTGTAGAATTAGGAATCGGATCATACCCGGAACCCGTATTATACCACAGGCTCCGGGTACCCTACTGAACATATCTTTTTTTTTTTTTTCTTGTTACAATAACTTTATGAATAATTCATAATTTTATAATTAAGCAATCAAATTTATGATAATTTTTTATAATTTCAATTTAAATTTTATTTATTTAAGAAGATGATATGAAATTTAGTAAATATTAATTAAATCCATATAAACTTTTAATATGTTTTATTATGATATGTTATTCGTCTGTAAATTATATTAATATGTTGAATATAATAAATAGATAATTATTATGTGAAATAAAAATTTATCAAAATTAACATGAAAAGTAGATTTGAAATGAGGATATTTTACTCATTGAAGTAAATGTCCAATTCCGATTCTAGGTATCGTAGGGTTGAAACCGAAATTTGAACCTAATTTAACCAATTTTCCAATTCATTACTCAGACCCTATCCGAAAGTTGTTTGTATTTATCTGGAACCTATTCAATCAGATAAGTTTCGACCGGTTCCGGTTCTACCCAGTACTCTGGGACAACAATACTGGCAATCACAAGAACGATATTCATGATATTAATTTTTTTTCTCTTATATAGCTATTTAAATCCTTCTTATTTAATTTTAAATAAATGGTGCTTTTATCGTGGGGCTATGATTGCAACTGGCGGCGAGAATTTTTCCTTTTTCTTTTTAATTATTCTAGCATTTTGATTTTTAATTAAATTATAAAATGAAATAATAATTCCGTAACTGTTTGCATACTGAAAAGGCAAAAAGAAGGGAAAAGCCAGCGGCCATAAACATTCGGAGGTATAATGATGTTCCCCCATATCGTATCAGGATGGAATGGCACAACGAATCACGACCGTGCGTTTTCTTCAAGCAACCTCAACCGACCAGATCTGCCATATTCCCTCCTCCATTTTAATTCTTTTCCTTTTTCTATTTTTCAACCTCTGCTTATGTCACAAATATTATTCTTACGCAAACTATTAAAAAAAGAAATGAGTTTATTCGTTTAATAAAATACGTGTAATTCTTATTTTGCCCCTTAAAAGTACGATTAGATACACTTTGAAAACCGAATCATAATTCACTTGTCTTTTTATGAGATAAAGAAATCGGGAGACCTATATGTGTAATTGAGTTTTAAATATTTTAAAATGATAAATTAAGTCTCATATATTATCCGTAATATAATATCGAGTTATTTTCATCACTTGTCGTTAATTTACGCTGACGTGGCATTAACATGATATTGATCCACTTCAGCTTAAAATAATGATAGGTAATGAAAATAACTCGATGTTACAACATGAGTAACGTATAAGACTTGATTTATCACTTTAAAATATTTATAACTCACGTATAAAAATCTATGAAGATATAGAACAACTTCTCTTTTTTTTTTGTACGTGGTGGGCATGACAATTAGGTAAAAAGAAATCGGGATGTTCTCTTCCATATTTTAAATATATCGATTTGTCCGATAAATTGTTTTTCTTTAATAGACAAAGCATCTGTCGAAATCACTATAACTCTGCCCGACACGAATGAATGGTCCCTTTGGTGACAATAAATTTGTGTAAATTCGACTTTGGTGGACCAAAGAAGACACGACAATTTCATAAAATAAAGTTACTGCTCTTAGAGAGCCATCGACGCGCCGCTTCCTTACTATTTTCTGAATTTTTTTCCTTTTTTATTTAATAATAACAACGTGAGATTATTTTAACCAGCCCCCCGTCGCCTAATTACTAGAGAGAGAGAGAATAATTTATAGCAGTATAAGTTTTCTTTAATAAACTGATAATAATGCAATTAATTACTAATAATGCATTTTTATTATCGGATGAAGTGGGATTAGCAGTCCTGTGATGACGATCGCGACAAAACCGTAATGACGTTTAGATTAGCATCCGGTCTGCCTCATCCGGCCGTCTATTTCAGTGGCTTCCCGCGAAAAAAGTCGGACAAACCGAGGGTCCAGATTAAGTGGTTTGACCGCACGCTTAGCAAAACTAACCTTTTTTTACATGTAAACCATCAAATTAACACTCAAAAGTTTTAACGGACCATCAGTTTGATTTTTAAAATTTGAAAGGAATCAATTTAATCATCATTGTTCACTTTTGACGGTTAATTTGGTCCATGCGTTACCAAGTCGTTTGCAGATACTGCAGTGGACGGTGACGACTAGCGCGTCCCACATGCCACGTGACGAGTTATGAGTGATTGAAAATAAAAAATAAAATATAATTTCATGTATTTATTGATTGCAACGTGATGTGTGAGACCCGCCGACATGGCAGTCACCGTCCACGTCAGCATCTGTGAATGACATTATAATATCTCGATCAAATTGACTAACGGAAGTGAATAGTGAAAATCGAACTAATAATTTTAAAATTTTAAAAATTAAATTGATAATTTACTACAAATTTAAGAACTAACTTGATAGTTTATTTTATTAAAATATCAGCTTGTAGAACACACTAGGTGGCTGGAAAAATTATTTAAACATATATTTAATCGTCTAATAGTTTAATACTCACTCTTATATAATTTGATAAGATCAAAATCATATGTTCAAATATTATTTTGAGTAATATTGTTATAACTGCCTCTTGAACTTGTGTTTTGATGGACGCTGTCTTCTTAAACCATCCTAAATTTTTAGTGGTGTTACGTTAACAGAGTCCGTATTACTACTGGTTGTTCAGTTCATTTAATATATTTACGGTTGAATACGAAAATCCGAATATTACTTAGTAAAGTGGCCAAGTTGCCACTACTGTTATTCTTCTTTTACTGGTAAAAAAATTCAGTCGGTTAGAACACTCTGAAGTAACAAAATTTTCTGAAACTTTCCAGCTTCCCAATATCCATACTAAGACATCTATAAGGATACCGCAGTTGTTTTAATAACACATGGTCGGCTCCGTCGTGCCGACTTGAAGTCATGCTGGTTGGTACAATGTCAAGCTCAGCTCTCTCGGGACTCTATGTCGACAGATGTCATTGTTAACTGACGGTGATGAAACTCGGATCCTCGACCGAAGATCTAGCCTCATTCACAGCCAAAACTATAACTATAAGTACAACAATCCTGTGAGGGTCGAGTCATTACGTCACCGTCCAAAGCGAACGATGCCTATCGACGGGACCCTTTATGTCGGCGATTCCAGTCCCATCCACATCACTGGTGCTCTTGTTGAGAGTCGAGCACAAGATTTGACCTCTCTTTTCAAAGGATGTGTGATGAGAACTAATATCATATCGGAGAATTAAGGAGGAAGTATGCTCTTTATAAACTCACAAGTACCCCTATTCTCTCAAGAGACGCTTTTTCTATGACAAGCGTGTGAGGGCCGAGCCGTCGTGCCGCAACCCAAAATGGACAATACCTCTTGCTCCATGTCGGCAATTCTGATCCCATCTACATCATTTAGACTTACCCATTCTACTGGTACCCCTGGGACCGATCTGGATGGACCATCGAGACACTACAGTCGGAGCAACAACCCATATGAGAGATCAACTTGTATTTCAGCATCAGCAAGTCCTGGACCCTGCACATTAATCAACTTGCGTTTGCTTTCCTCTTGGGGAGAGATCAACTTGTGTCTTTTATGCTGCAGTGACATGTCCCGCATGCCCTGCTCTTACCATATCTTAGTAAGCATTTGACTTGCAATTTGCTTCCTATTTGACACCCTTTTTTTCACGCATTTTTTCTATAAATCATACCAAATTAATATTAAAATACAATTAATGTAATAATTTACCAAAAATATTATACTAAATAAAAAATTACATGTTCCATTTTTTCAATAAAACGATTATACTACGTGTCAATTATGCTTTACAGAGTCTTTCTCCTTCTCGCAGAGCACGGGGAGGTGGTGGCCACCGTCCGGACCGGTAATTCAGTTTCTTTTCCCGTCGACGTCGACCCAATTAAAATATTCCGCTTTTCACCGGCCTTACTGGCCCTCCCGTTTGCATCATCTCTCTCTCTCTCTCTCTCTCTCTCTCTCTCCTGTGTCTGTTGTTCTATTATATAAGCGACGAAATCGAAACTTCTCGTCGTCTTATTGAACGATTCCTCAGGGAAGGAGCCGCATTGCAGTTTCATCGAGGGTAGAATTTTCTTTTGCGGGTCTGGCCGGAGATGAGGAGCAAGAAAAAGGGTAGGATCTCGAGGATTGGGAGCTACGCGATCGCCTCAGCGGTCGGTGACCACCACTCCCAGCCCTGCATTACCTGCACCACCTTCAACATCCTCGCTCCGATCTATAAGCGCCTCAATCAGAAGGTCCGGTCTGTTCCCCCCTCGATCCCGTGATTTCCCCCTCTCCATTCTGCTTCAAATCCAGCCTTTCGGTCTCCGGATTCACACGTCTATCTGGATTCAAATTATTCTTAGAAACTTTATATTTCTTTTCTGTCATTGGTGGGGGATGAATGATGCAGGATCCGAGTTGTCGTGAGAGTGATTACAGAGCTTATTGGTTGACGAGGAATCAGAGGATTTTGGATTGGTTGCTTTACGAGAGATCTTCAATCATCTGTCTCCAGGTTAGGTTTCCTTCTTTGACTTCCTCATTAATTATCTGCCGTTCGATTTTAGTTTCTCATTTCACATAGTGCGTCTGGATTCGACCTCTTCAAATTACCTGGTGGGTGAAATCTTTCTCTCGTGCACATGGAATGGAGCAGGAGTTCTGGGTCAGAAATCAAGAGCTTGTCAACATTTATGAGAAGAGGCTCGGTGATGCGGGTTATATAAACTTCAAGCTCGGACGTACCAATAATCGCGGGGATGGTATGTTCTCCAATTCACGAATGGCAATTCCGAATCTTCTTCTTGTTGTCTTTGTCTTCTGGGGGTTGGTAGGGGGGTAGGAGGACAAATGGAACGATTTTCCATCTGCGGTCGATTTTATGACAAGCTGTCTCAACTACTAAGGAATGACCGTTCCGCTGCAGGGACTTCACTGTAGAATTCACGGGATGGTCCTTTAGATTTATTGATTGATCTTATATAATATTTTCTAAAGGTCCTTTCGCCAAATTATCAAGCACTTTATCCCCAACTGGGTCGTTCTAATTTTTAGCTCTGTTTTCATGTAATTGACAATTGGCTTACGATACATCATCCAATGGATTTTGAAGGACTGCTGACTGCTGTACGCAAAGACTACTTTAGAGTTCTCAACTACAGGGAATTCCTCTTCAACGACTGTGGCGATCGTGTTGCTCAGATGTTGCACGTTGAATTAGTTGCACCTTTCCCAGAATGCCGAAGCAATGACACCCGTCAAGAAATCCTCATTGTGAATACCCATTTGTTATTTCCTCATGATGCAACTCTGTCTATAGTCCGACTGCATCAGGTAACTAGTAATTCTCTCTTCGCAGTTATCTATCTTTTGCAAACTGTAACCAATTTGCTGAGTTTATCCACAAAGATGCCATTTCTTAAACTGTCCTTTTTGAGGTGTTTTGTCAGGTTTACAAGATCCTGCAATCCGTAGAGTCCTATCAGAAAGAAAATAAGCTTAGCCCTTTGCCAATCATTCTATGTGGGTAAGTTCACATGATAAATTCACTTTCCAATGAACTAGTATCCTTCCAAACCTCAACTAAATGTCTTTTTCTTTTCTTTCATTCTGATTCTTTAGCGACTGGAACGGAAGCAAAAGAGGACATGTTTACAAGTTCCTTAGATCTCAGGGTTTTGTGTCCTCTTATGACACTGCTCATCAATACGCTGATGCAGATGCACATAAGGTAGGCCTCTTTGAGAAACTAGTGTTTACTTCATTGGTTGTTAAATCCTTTTTTACTATTATTTATCTCACCTAAGCTGGATTGCTTGTCCATAGTGGGTCAGCCACCGGAATCATCGTGGAAACATATGCGGCGTGGATTTTATCTGGCTTTTGAATCCTATAAGCTACAGGAAACTGCTAAAAACGAGTTGGAGTGAAGCAGTGTTTGGCATGTTCAAGGTGATTCTTTTACCCTGCAAGGATTTTTATTTTATTCTAATTGACCTGGCGAATCAGGAATAACCAATGCAATATTGGAGATTGGATAAATATTTCTACCATGGATCTCTAACCATGACCATTTTAATTTCAGTATCTGCTTCGGAAAGCCTCGCTCACAGATAAGGATGCTTTCGCTTTTCTCAAGGATGATAATGATTGTGATTACATCACCTACTCTGGCTTCTGTGAAGCACTCCGTCAGGTATGGAGGGAAATATAAATATCCAAATACATGCCTGATTCTTTTCAATAATCCATATATGTAGCAATGAGATGCAATTGTTCCTCCTTAAGTGATAAATGATTGATTATAAATATCTATGATCTAAATTTTCTGGGAAAAATTTAGTGAAATAGAATGAATGTATTTGGGGTTTAATCGGGCTACAGCTATATTAGGATGAAATATGATGTAGTTGATTCCTGTCATTGGTGCAGCTCAATTTAACTGGCCATAAGCATGGACTTACAGCTGAAGAGACGATGGACTTGTGGGTCCAAGCTGATATAGATGGGAATGGAGTTGTTGATTATGAAGAATTTCAGGTGACTTCTGTTCTCTGAAGAGACCTTTCCTGGTAGATTAACATTTGGAATAGAATGAGACAATAAAAAAATTCATTTGTGCAGTCACCTTACTGCCAAGCTCAGCTCAATCAGATTTTCAGTCCTGGTGGACAGATATCTGTGCTCCTTCTTCCCTCCCTACTGACTTACATTGACTTGGTGCCTGCAGCAGCGAATATGGAATTCTTTGTGGTCAGTGAAAAGGCCTGAAGAGAGTGATAAACCTGAATATGGAAAGGCTGACCAGAAGCAAACCATAGGGTTTAGTGTGAAGAATGCAGTTCTCTTCCCCCCAGAAGTGGAGAAAGGAAAGTGGCCCGAAGATTACTCTCTATCGGACCATGCTCGGCTCACTGTGGTATTCTCACCGATAAGAATGCCTTGCTCCCAGTTAACAACGTGACGTTATTGCAAACACGGGTGGCATTTTTATAGGAGGATCTCACAGGAAAACAAAGATGAAGAGATCTTGATTGACAAAGGGGGTCTCTTCAGATAAAGATCATTCATGCTATTCACAGCTGTCTGATCTCTGAGATGAATCACATCAATTCAAGCTGCTCGAAGTCATAGAAGTTTCAGAAAACGAGAGATTTTCATTTGAAATAATGGTTCCGTGGGCATCCGTGGGAATCAATTTCCATTCTGAGGTGGTTGGAATATGGGGAGTGGTCCTTTGTGCGGGGCTGATGGTGTTTTTGCTGAAGAACTTTCAGGACTGGTGGTTTAGCTTATTTGGATTCATATGCTGCCTCTTTGCCATGCAGATCGGCATCTTCATCGTCAGTGCATTCTCTGTACAGCAGAGACAAGCAGAGAATGGAAAAGGGAAAGTAGCCATATGTATACTTTATTGTGGATAGACTTACTGTAGTGTTGTGTTAGTGAGAGCTTTTGGGAATTCACTTCCATTACCTACTGGATTTTGCTGAACCAAAGATACTAACATGTCCAAATTGTACAGACTATTTATCTTAATCTCAGATAGTTTTGCCTTCTTTAACGGGGGATGATTCTAGTAAAAGTTCATGATTTTGGATTTCACATGATCTCACTCTCAGTGCTACCTGATAAAAGGGTATCTACTTTACCAGTAGTCCAAATGCAATCATGTCATGCTCTTACTCTCGCAGACTTTCCCCTTGTACATTATTTGCCTTTCATGGAGAGACGGGTGAAAAACAGGGAAGTGCTCCTTCAAGAGCCCAAAGAGTTAAATCAGTTTTAGGCGTTTTCCAGTTCCATTGAGGAGAACAGCATGGGAGAACAGACAATGGAAAAAACGTTCTCCAGATTTCCAACCAAAACTTAGATGTACACTTTCTGTTATACGTGAACTTGCATCCCCGGATCGATCCCGAACTGGAGATGCAAGGAGAGGGGAACAGACCAGGAGAGATGAGGGAGAGAGCGAGGAGAAAGGAGTAAGTAGGACAGGAAGGCATCATTTGAATCACTGATGGAGAGAAAGACTTATCAAAATACCAATGATTGTATTGTCGTAACGATGATCGTCCGAGATTGGTTTACGAAGAGGATTGATTCGATTATTATCATTCTTATCATCCACTTTTGCATCATTCGAGCGACATTGAGAACCCGAACTCGAATTGTGCCGCAAACAATCATCGCTGCATAGACTTGAATGTAGCCAACCTCAAGGAAAGGGAGGGAACAATTTTCTCCGACATTATCATGCTCTAAACACACAAGATCGAGAGTTGCGCTGAAAAGAAAATGAAAAACTTCATACTTCAATCAACCACTCAAAAAAAAAAAAAGGAAAAATTCATTATCTACCACACCTGAGTGGACCGAAGTAATTCGATCTCTCTTCTCCTTAGATAAGATTCATGTTTCAACGACTCGAATATTATCAGTGCGAGTTAAGACCAAGATTTGGGCCCACGGTGGTGGCCCGTAATCATGTTATGATCGTGTTGGGCCCGTCGACGCAATCATAGCAGAAACCATCCATAAACAGCTACCAATGAGTTAATCCATGGCCTCTTGGCTATTCTTTCTGGGAATTACTCATGTCAGTTTTGAAATGTTTCTTTTTGATATGAAAAGGAGGTTAGCTTTCCTTCTAAATCTATATCACCTCTATATATACATTAAAAAAAAAAGAGAGGGCTGCATGGGAAAAAAAATCCGGAAAAGGATTGAATAAAGGGACATAAAATTTTTTAGAGTCGAATCTGTAACCTTTTAGTTAGGAGTCAATAACGATGCAATTGTACTAAATCTCAATTCTAAAATTGCCAACTGCATTTGCAATGAACGTATTTGGATTTGCTTTTCTCGATATATTTATTTATTATTATTATTCAAAATCCTCTCGTTGAAGTTCCAACCAATTCCAAGAGTTATACTATAATGAGTAAAATAATTCTAAAAATATTATGATTTAATACATTAATGGGTGTAATATATTAAAGTGAAGAAGAAGTGAAATTTGTTGTTCATGTTTCATTTAGTCAATGGGTCTATTATATGTAATAAATGTTAGCATTGAAGTCAGCCTCCTCATCAGTGGAGTGAGGCAACACTTTGTTTCCTAACCACGGGATTCTGAGTTCGATTCTCATTGTAAGAGTTATTTTTCTTTGGTGCAGTGACATAATACTCCGATCTGGAGGAGTCGATTTCTACATTTGTCGGGTTTGAAACGAGAAGTAACATCCGTGCACACATCTTCCAATGTCTCACAGCTGAAGATGCACATTTACTTGTCAGGGCATCGCACCGAGGGATTCTTGCACCGATCGAGTTTGTCGTGTTATCCATGAATTCGATCCGAATGAATCCATCGCATCGTCTGTTAACTCGGTTCATTTAAAGACTTCTACGTATGTAACATCCCATAACGTATCAGGATGATGATTAGGGTGCTGATCACGGCATTATTTGAAGTGCCCCACACGGGAGTCGATAAGATTGGTTGATTAGAGATTCATAAAAGGTAGAGAGAAAAGGGTTGCAACTTACAAGCAATCAAGCCAATTTCAAATGTTTATTTAAGTGATTTAATATATTTTTTACATCTTAAAAAAGATTTCAGTTTGAGTAATATGAATGAAAAGTATTTATAATTAGAAGAATTTTATGTTTTAGTTAGTCGATCCTGCTCGAACTTGAACCAGGCGTAATTGATGGGAATGTTAAATGTTAGTTCATATAAATATATATATGTATATATGTATGTATATATCGTGGGGAGTGGGGAAGGTCAATTTGGGAACTAGATTACTGATTTGGCCTCTCGTATATAAATTCGCCCACAGCAAAAGATTCAGACCCAAAAGTTATCCACACAAGTTTTCAGGGTGTGGAGAGACAGAGCATTAAGGATGATGACGGTGGTGGTTATGGCGGAGCTGCTGGAGGAGTGCACCCTGGCCCTGAGGAGGCTGACGGTGCAGCTGCTGCCGCCACGTCGGAGAACCCATTTAGCCGGCGCTCTCAGGGGTTTCCCTTCTCCTCCTCCTCACAGTTCGGGTTCTTCTTTTCTCGTTTACTTCTGATTGGGATTTGTTCGTTCTTTCACACAAATGTGAATTGGCCATTTGGTTCATGGACCTCTTTTGTAATTAAAAAAGAAAAAAAAAACCTTATTATTCAAGAATCAATGGAGCCTTGTTGGCTTCAGGTTTCGTAAGCTGCCTGCCCTGCTACTTTCTCATGTCGGGTTCAGAAAACTCGCAAGATTAGACACGGAGAGCCGTTTATCGGGTGCCCGCCTAGATCAAACAAGCTCTCGAGAACTTCCGGGTTGCCAGAAATGTAGTACTCCTTGACAATGAATCATTTCTCTTTTAAGAACGAGACTTTGAGCTCTCCTTTAATCGAAATTATGTTATCCTACACACGCTGGTACCAACCAGTAGATCTTCAAAAAGACCATAATCCTTCACTGCTACTCTGATGGCCCTAAAACTTCTGATCCGACAACCATTCCCCATCCCCCGAAATTCTAGCAAAACATTCTTAATATGTACAATAGTAGTCTTGAATCTTGATCTCCCATGGTACAGCTACAGAGTTCACGGGAGCATTTGCTGCTACCTTACCCTTTGCCATGCTCATTCACACCCAAAAGTATTGCTTCGGTTTCGGCTTCAGCTTGCAATGGAGTAACATTCAGCAAGCGCAGATTCCAACTATTACAATCACATACAGAAACTCAATCATTATGGCCGTCTGGACACCCCGGTGAGCCAGGGAATCTTCCAGTCTCAGGCCAGACACACATTACAGCTGCGAGCCATGGTCGGTGTAACCAACTTGTCATAATAAGATGACAAAGTTCCATGCACGAATGACAGGGTTGATGTCCACACAACATCGATTAGAATCTTATCAGGATCAGATTACATGGCATCCTGCTATCACGAGTTTTTTGGCTGCCAAAGAACCACCATATGGTATGTATGGTGGCAACTGGCAATCACAAAAGGCTGAGGGAAAAGAAGATCAGCGATTTTGAGAAGAATTCCGGCGAATCCAACAACGCCCCAAAGTTATACATACAGTAAAGGACCAAGGCACAATCACTGAACAATGGGGCTATCCAAATGCTTATTAATCCAAAATCATGATACCGAGACTGCCAATAAGTTAAAAGAACCAAAATCGAACAAAAAAACACAGAACTTAATTGGTGAGTTCCATGATCGCACTGACAATATCCCCATTGGTGGACTTGAGGGCCTTGACTGCCTTGCTCCGTGAAACGCTCGCCTGGGTCATGACCAATTCGACATCCCGTGGCTCAACTCCAGTCTCGTCAATCTCTTCCTCTTCCTCCTCCTCCTCCTCTGCTGGAGCTGCAGCAGTTTCTTCAGGCTTCGAGACCACTGAGCCCATGTCAGGGCCTCTGAACTGTTTGGCAGCTTGAGCCTGGAGCTGGGTGCTCAGGTCCTCAATCTTGGCCTCCCCGAATATTATGTAAGTTTCTGAGTGTGGGCTCTTGAAGACATCTGGCTTCGAAATGAAGAAGAGTATCTGGAAAAGGAAGAGGGATCAGAATTAGTCGATGGAGGTGCCTGAACAACAAAGCAGATGGTATGGGAAGAACATCATTTACATTCTTAGTCCTCTTGATAGTGACCCTGGTGACACCTGGGATGGGTTTCATGCCCAGCTTTAGCATCGCCTTTCGGCTCTTCTTCTCGCTCCTGCTCTGCTTAGAACTCCCATTAGCACCTACACATAATCTTCCGCTTCAAGTCCCCAGCACGAAGATAAAATCTACTCAAGGATTTGAAACATGAACAACTAACAAGATGGTGACATTCTTATGACAAAAAAGGTTGGAGCAGATGCAATAGTATGAGTCTCTCTTTCAATGTCCTAATAATCTTCATGATCAAGAGATATTTTTAACAAGATAATGAAAATCTCGAAACAATACTTTGGGAGAAATCCACATGGTGGAGACACCAAAAATAGTTTCACAACCAATAAAATCCTGGTATTATTCAATCCCGTGCTGATAGGCATTTTTTGAAAAGCATAAGCTCGAACCCTACCGTCAAATCAGAACTTTAGTGATGGATAGAATATTATTGAGCTACTTCTCCTATTATTGATAATTGAGGATTTGGCCAGCCTCATATTCATCTTCATAATAAGTACAAGGGTTCGATTTCAAGAATAAGCAGAAATCACAGAGCAGAGTAATAGCATTATTACGTTCCATTTTCGTGATTAACCCTAGCAGCCTTAAGTCCACTAAAAAACCGATGCTGCAGGTCCCAAACAATCGCAACAGAACGAAACTAGGAGGGCAAAGTGAAACTCAATTAAGCACCTGGAGTACCATCATCCTTGTCGTCATCCTCGTCATCTTCATCGTCGCCCTCGTCCTCATCCTTTTCGTCGTCCTTCACATCCTCGACAATCGGCTCATCGCCCTGCAGGTACAATGACATGTCAGGAAAAAACATGAAACCAATGAAACAGACGGTGGATCTCCCGAAGCGGACAAGGGACCCAACCTGCAGCTTCTTCTGAAGCTCCTCGGCGGCGGTGATCTGTTCCGTCTCGACATCGGCGGGCTCGACAATCGGCGCAGGCGACATTTTCTGTTATATGGCCGACGAGAGGGACGAGGGCTAGGGCAAGGGTCGGATTTTGCTTCGGCCCTACTCTACTGCCCCTCGAGGTTTCTACAGAGGTTTTATCGGGGGGAAGAGGAGAGCTGGGGTTTTCCCATTGAATTGGGCTTTCCAAGAGGCCTCAGGCCCATGTAACTTGACTTAGTGGGCCCTAGGGCCCAATAAGTCCTTGGAAGATCCAGGTTCATCTGTAAAAAATTCCCAGTCCAAACATGGAGAAATTATTCAATGTAACGGTATTGTACATGAAATAACCTATATTATATTATAAAACGATAAAATTCATTTATTTTTAGGATATTATTAAAATTTTTTAAGAGAATTGAATTTTATTTATTTATAATACTATGCCAGTACTGTCACATAGTGTACTCCTTCATATAGATTACTCTCTCCTAATCATGGGGTGACTCTCAAAAAAATTGGTTTTCGAATTCGTTTTCAAAATAGACAACTGGGCAACAACTGGTTAAGGTGGAAATAACAAGTATTTACTGCAACAATGCGCTAAAAATACAGAAATTTGGACCAACTATGCGTGAATCTGGCAAGGGTACATAATTTCATAAATGTACATTAATTTTCGCTTGAATTACTAGTATTTAGAAGTTCAATAGGTTCTGATTAATCTAATTTAAGTCGGAAAGGTCCACTGAGGTTTTTCTAAGTTCAAGAGATAATCCATTTTATGAATAAATCCAAAGATAAGAAAGGATGGGTGGGATTAAAAATAGATCTTTCAAAAGCATTTGATAAACTTGAATGGATTTTCATACTAAAAGTACTTAGAAACTGTGGCTTTCATGATCTGTTCATACAATGGATACAACAATGCATTTCTACTATATCAATGGCTATTTTAATTAATGGCTCACCCTCAGAGAAATTCAAACCCCAAAGGGGCCTAAGACAAGGTGATCCCTTGTCACCGTATCTCTTTATATTAAGTATGGAAGTTTTATCTAGGCTTATTCAAAAAGCTGAGCTTGAGGGTAGATTAAAAGGAATTAAAATTAACAGAGGTGGACTTCCAATTTCTCATTTGATTTATGTTGATGATCTATTATTACTTACAATAAGAGCCTCTCAATCGGATTTTAAGTACTGCAAGAAAATACTCAAAACCTTTTGTAGTTGGAGTAGACAGCAGATTAATTTTGAAAAATCAAGCTACTTTTTCTCAAAAAACATCCCCGCACAAACAAAAAAGGTTTTCAAGATAAAAAGACTAAACAAGGAGGCAAAGTATTTGGGAAACCCTCTTTTCCTTAAAAGAAGAAAAACACAGAGCTTTGCTTTTCTAATTGATAAAATCAAATCAAAATTAGAGGGATGGAAAGCCAAGACCTTATCTTGGGCTGGTAGAGCCACATTAGTTAATTCAGTTTTAAACATGGTTCCTTTATACACTATGTCACTCTTTAAAATTCCAAAGAAAATCTATAATAAGATTGATCAAACCACTAGAAAATTCCGGTGGGGTAAATCAGATAAAGAGGGCCATTATCATGCCCCTTTGCATTGGGATAGAATTTGTCAACCCAAGCTACATGGAGGTTTAAATTTCAAAAGAGCTCAAGATGCTAATAGGGCCATGCTGTCAAAAAACAGCATGGGCTCTGACACAAAACCCTAATAGCTTAGTTGGGAGGGCATTGAAGAATAAGTATGGAAATTTTATGTCACATTACAATAGAAATAACACCTCAAATGCCTATGTTTGGAAGGGGTTGAGGGACTGTGCAGAAACTATGAGAAAAGGAACTTGTTACTGGATTGGTAATGGATCAAGTATTACGGTTTGGATTGATCCATGGGTACCAAAGAATGTGGATACTAATTTCCTCCCAGTGCCAAAAATTAAAATACATCAAAATGGGGAGTTCAAAGTGTCTGATCTTATTCTCCATAACCCAAAAAGGTGGAACTTGGATGCTCTAAACAACTTTTTTGAAGCAGAAACTATAAGTAATATTCTTGGCATTAGACTTCCTCAAATGGAGACATTAGATAGGGTAATATGGATGTCCAATAGTTCAGGAAGTCACTCTGTTAGATCTTTTTATTATTTAGATCAGAAAGAAAATCCTCTTTTTTGGAAGAATCTTTGGAAAGCAAAATTGCATGAAAGACAATAAATCCTATTATGGAGACTAGCTACTGATTCCTTGCCATGGTTCTCCAATGGGGATGATACACGTCCCCTTTGTGAGACTAGTACTGATAACTTAAGACATCTATTTGCAAACTGTCTTTATTATCGTGCTACATGGAGGGAATCTCCTTGGGGGATCTGGAATTGGTCAGCTCAAGCCCTCAATGGAATTGATGTAGTTCAACTCTTAGTAAATCCCCCAAGGACAATTACTAGAGGGGTTATACCCCTGAAGGACATCACCTTATTTGGATCTTTGCTTCTTTATAGATTGTGGATAGCCAGAAACAAGGCAAAATATGAGGGAAAGAAAATGGAATTGATTGATTTCATGGATAAAATTCGAAAAGAATATTTGGAATATAAAGAAAATAGACCAATTGATTGTGTTGGGTATAATTCTGCCTTTGCACACAACATACAGAATATAGGAGACTATTGTTTGAGGGATGGATGGATCCGTGTGAACACGGATGCTGCATTCACAAATACATACTCTTGTATTGCAGGGGTTGCAAGTAAAGGAACAAGCATCTTTTTATCCTGCTTTAACAAAGGATCTCACCTTAGTCCATTGCATGCAGAGGCGGAAGCAATTCAGCAGGGCATACAAGTGGCATTGGAACAAGGATGAAAGAAAGTACAGATTCTTTCAGATGCTTTAATTGTGGTTCAAGCTATTAAACACCCCGATGGAGCTCCATGGCAGATCAAAGTGACCATTTTAGATATTGTTCATCTCTTGTCAAATTTTGAACAATGGCGATGTGCATGGATACCTAGGGAGATGAATTGGGATGCCCACAAGCTTGGTCAACTAAGATTACATTCTAACCAGAATGGTTTTAAAAAAAAGTCCTACACCTACCTACCTGTTAAATAGGCTAAAAGTGTCAGTAGTATATGACTTGTTCTTGAAAAGCTCGAGACAGTGCTCTTGATCCAGATTCCGGCTCCAGAACTTCTTGTAGTACTCCCCGTATGTGTAATCCCTGTACATGGGGCCCACCCCTTCTTCCCAGAGAACCTCCGGCGACCGAATGACTGCATCGTCGCACGGGCAGAGGAATGACGCGACCGACATCCTCGGCTTCTCGACGTTGACGACCGCCCTGTGCCACACGCTCTTATATGTACCGTTGCTCAGTGCCTGCAGAATGACCGAGAAGCTCAGTTACCGAGATCCATCAGATTATTTAGTTGGTATGGACATTAACTACCTACCTGTAGCTGATCGCCGATGTTGATGACGAAGGCGTTCTGGATTGGATTAACGGCGAGCCATTTGCCGTCCTTGAGGACTTGGAGGCCGGCGACGTCATGGTCCTGGAGGAGAATGGTGAGAGCGTTTGGGTCGGTGTGGCCAGGGAGCCCGTAGGTGAGCTCCGGCTGGGGGCATGGTGGGTAGTAGTTCACGGCCATGTGCTGGCCTTGCTGGCGCAGGATCCTCCCCACGGCGTCCCTCTCGAGCCCTAGGCTCTCCGAGATCAGCTCCTCTACGTGGTGACCTAGCTCCCTCACTTCTTTGCAATAGTTGCTCACAGTCTCCCTACCATGAGTATACATAATCCAATGCCACAAGATGAATCAATGAATTAGGCAAGTCAGGGTGACAAGTTTTTGAAGACTTAATGCATCATGCAATGGTCTGCCATGATCGGTACATTGTTCAATAAGTTATGGCGATAAGTTATCTGATAAGATTAGGATTTCAGTGACATAAACTGTCAAATTACCGTATCCAACTAATGGTTAATATGGACATCGACAATAAAGATTAAAATGCCCCTTCGATCCTTCAGGTAATTGACTCTTTACAATCAGTCTCATACTCTCAATTTACCCTGCATCATGACAAAGTGCAGATCCACTGCGAAGGTGAATGGCGTGCGACTTCAGCTCTCGCACAGATAAAAGTCTATAACCCTTTGGTCCTTTGGGGTTCAGGTATCTCATCTCTAAGCTTATTCCGTCATCTAACCATCATCTCACATGTATACTCTCCCATTTCACCTCTCAACTCTTTACTTAAATATTAGAGAGTCAGTTGAGGCCACCACTCACAACTTGAGTTTCCCATAGGATTTCGGAGCTCCAACCAGCCAGCTGGAGTCTCAAAGGGGCTTGCCCACCACATGTCCCAAACCAGTTTGCCAACACGAAGATGAACCTGAAGAAAATCCACTGAGGTCACCTAAAGGACTCATTATACTGTGTTTCTTTATGTCCTTTCCATATCAAGGACATAGACCATCATCCTATACTAAGTCAACCTCACCAGTTAGTGCCCTCGTCAAGAGTCGAACTTAAGACCCTCGTCTCGTGGATCAGACCAGTTATGGATATCTACATGATATCATATTGAAAAGGAACGATGATCTTAAGATACTTATAAGAATAAAGAGTACATCTCTTCCTTAAGAGATACCTTTCTAAGGATAAAATCGTGCTGGTCATATCCCAGACGGATGAAACGTCTTGTGGGCGGTCTTTTTAGATCACAATCTCCATGCCCATTGCGTTGCATTGAGTCGACCTGATTAGTACTCAAGAGTAGTGGATGTCACAATCTATATACATGGTTCTTATGAAACTGGGGGGTTCAGATTGCAGCCCAATACTTATTGGACCATGCGTATAGAACAACGATTGGCTTCATATTCGACACTGTCATAGTACTGAGCTATTCGACAGTTTATTAACAGCAGTGCAAGTATATATGTACTTGAATAACAAATCAAATCCTAGTCGATCTGACCGGCTAGGACTATAAATATAGGTCACTAGAGCCCAATAGCATAAAGGCAAGACATAGCAGTTATTATCGGGGGAGAAAAATCGTGGTCTGTTGGGCTGGTTTTGGATGTCGGCCAATTATAGGCATTGGCCCGGCCGACAGCCTTTTCATGGAGACTCATGAAGGAATCAAGCGGATTCCTACGAAGCAAATGTTTCTGCTGAGCTAACCCAACTCAAACATTGTGTAAGGCATATGTAATCATGTCGTAGCAGAGAGAGTTGATTCACCAATTGTTTTCAATTGTAAAGCATCTTGCGTAGAAAATTCGCCAATGCTATTTCAACCCGACGACCGATGCATCTGATGACCTTTGTTCATTTTATTTTCAACATCTAGAATGAGATAGTGTCGCTACGCTGTCGTTGAACATTCAACGGAGGAAAAAAAAATCCACTTTCCGTCCTCTTCAAACGCGGCATGGGAACGGCCTTTGAAAAATTTGTCACTAAGCTGAGGAAAATCTTTCAAAAATTCTTCCCCGGGGCGGTTGGCCAGAGGAAGAGATCAATTAAGGCGGCAGGACGGCTCCTAGAAATTTCAAAAGACAACCATACAACGCCAAGCCTAAAAAAACATCCCAAAATATCTTGACTTTCATCGTATTTATAAATTCAATGATCTTAATTAATTCATATTTGAAATATGCGAATGTCATGTGATATTAAAAAAAATAATTTTCTTCCTCGAACACCTTACTTAGCTGAAGAAAATATCAAATTACTTTACCAATCCATATTAATCTAAATCCCCCACCCCGTTTTATCGTAACTAGTTGAAAAGCCCGTGCTTCGCTATGGGACAATTTAAGGTTCAACATATAAATGTTTTTGTAATAATAATTATTTTTGAAATATTTATTTCCTAAAAATCACATTCAAATATATATTGATTATATTCAATAATAATAGTTTAATATTCATACTAAAAGAAAATAATAAATAATATACATTTTTAAAAATAGATAAATTATATAGACAGTACAAAAACTAGATTTCAAGTAAATATTTAGTGTGTAATATATAACGAATTCGTTATGTAAATTACTGTTTAGATCTCGACACGTGTAAAGTTGACTATCGAAAACCATGAAAACTTTACATCTGTTAAAATTTGAAAGAAATTTATACAACAAACTCGTTATGTATTGTACACGAAATATTTACTTCAAATTTTCTTAACCGCACAGGGGTAGTCGCTGTTCCCCATTCTCCATTGACATTCTCCTTTAGTACAACTCGTCAATCAAATAGGAGATGAAGAACAAGAGTCAGGGGACCCAGATCGATGCCCCAAATAATTGTTTATTTTTTACAATTGTAAGAAAAATGGGCGTCGCTTTAAGCAGCGGTCAAATACAAGCAATCGAAAATCGGGACAGGTCGAGGAGATGTAACATGACCGTCTGTGTTAAGAACATTGAAACTTTTCCCCAAATGTCAAAGGTGTTGAATTGGGCGGCGCCATAAATCAATATTTTTTCTAGTACTGCACGTGTCATAGTGTGTGTAACGTTTGACAAATTGTCAGCCAATTTAAAATCACCCTAGTACACGTAGCCGACCAACTGCCGACGGCAGCTCTAATCGAAAGTGTGAATGGGGTTGTGATTTGTTTACATCTGTACTTATGGTGAATTGATCATTCGTGTTCATAGTCGACCTATGACAATGACTTCGAAATACTCCATACTTGCCGCGCCGCGTGTGAGATCACTTTAATTTTGAAAAAAATCCAACCGTCTGAACGATAAAATAAAAGAAAAAAATAATAATGAGTTATTATATTCTTTTTTTTAATATAAATTATTAAACAGTTAAATGACTGAACTGTAAAAAATCTATTTCACCTACTCTTCTAACAAAACTATAGGATCACCTTCACCTAAACTTGTCAATTTTTTACGCGACACGATAACACAACACAACACAACACAACATGAAGTTAGGCGAGTTTGGGTTAAGCCCATTTAAACACAAACCCGTTTAGACACGAACCTGTACAGCGGTTTAGATATGATTTAGACACGAACCCGTTTAGACACTTACAATAAATGTGTCATGTCCAAATTATCGGGATTCATAACCCGGACACGTTTAGACACGACATGTTTAAACTGAGGATAGACTTGCCAGCTCTCATCCATCTCCTCCACTAATTGAGAAAGTCTTCGGTGGAGCTGTGGTACCATCACGTGGTACTGCTGCCCAACAGAACACGGACATGTATCACTTTTCGTGACATGAAGTACGCGTGGTGCCGCATATGTGTACTCACAGCTGCATTCCATTGGAAAGGTTATATCACGTGGTGCCACCACGTGATACCACCGATGCACCAAAGACTTCCTCCCACTAATGGTCAAGAAATTTTTTTTATAATTAATATAAAAAAATGTAATGAATATTCATTTATTTATATTAAAGTCATATCAGTAATTTTTTTAATTAAAATATTTACATTCAAATCAAATCATTAATTTTTTAAATTAAAAAATTTATTTCGAATGTTAATTAGTTGTCATGTTTGAAGAGGTAAAATTTCTGTCATTATTAAATTGTTGCTTAGCTCAGGCGCACCAGATTGGCACCAGCAGCCAGTGTGTCATAGATCACATGGCTCCGCAGATGACATCAACACGGTTATGATCATCTGACGTCATCGCCGGATCCCGCTCGTGTGCGTTGTCCGAACAACAGAAGAACAGGTCATCGGTTGGAAACGGAACGAGGCAGCTCATCCTCACCTGTACGTGACGTCATCGGATTGCCTCATCGGGGTGACGTCATAAGAAGAGATGGTGGAAAAACCGAACACGGACTCCTCCGTGGAAGATGATCAGATCGGCTGAGTCACGAAGCTTCAACCGATCCAAATCATCCCTCAAGAAAGGAAAAAAAATCAACTGAAATGCCTATCTAGCAGTCCGAACTCGAGACTTCAAAGAGAGGTTGAAACTCCCATTTCATATTATCCAACACGATGCTATAAAATACTTACATGAAAATACGTTAATGTGACAATTTAATTAGTATAATTCCGATTACAGTAAACAATAAAATTCTACTCTTTTCCTATTCTCTTTTTTTTACCCAAAATATAAAATTGCTGAATTGAAGTCGCATGTGAGCACATGGGGAGCAGTTCGTACTTGATGGCCATTAAATAGACCCTGGCTCACACGAGACGTGTCGGATGATTTGGTGATACATTTTAAATTTTTAAGAAATTACTTTATTCCATGATACCATGAAGATCTAAAGATGGAGAAATTCTTAAAAATTAATTTTAATAATTCGAGCAGTTATAATAATTATTATTAATTAAAATATTTTAATTAATTTGTTTCCATCATATTACACATTATAATATAGGACTATTTAAAATTTTTTCTTAATAATCACGCTTAATTAAATTCATATTCAAATTAGATCACTCCACGAAATAGTAAAACTTTTCTGATAATAAAATTTATTCATTTACGATACTTAAATTCTAAATATTATGTATACAGAGAGAGACACACACATGATATGAATTGGAGGAAAATGAGCGTACCTGAAGGATGGAGGATTCGAGGGCCACTCAGGGGCGTACTTATCCAGAGGGTAGCAGTGGAGGCGGAGGTAGTCTCTCCAGTTATGCACCTTCTCTTTCCTCACATTGAAGCTCGTCGATAGCCTCATCGTCTTCGACGGATCGTCCGAGTAGAGCTTCAGCTTCTCTTCCACCGGAAGATCGAAGAACTCCCTCGTCACCTCCACCATCTTCTCCACCGTCTCCTCTCTCACTCCATGATTTATCACCTGACCACGGCATATAGATATATCTATCTCACTAGCTGTTAAAAAACATTCAGTGATCTCTGATTGATATCCTCTGACTCTCGAAATCGTGGAATTTCTTAAAATCTTTCTTCTGCAGATCCACCCGGCTTCGAAAGGGGTGGAAAATTAGCTGTGATTTGGATCAGTGAGGGAATAATATTGGAGCTGGTACACCCTAGGATTTAATCAATGTGTTCGATGAAATTTCTCAGTGAACTCGCACTCAGCCTCTCCGTTAAGTACCTGGAAAAAGCCATAAGATGTACAGGCATAGCGGATTCGGTCAACAACGTGTGCTCTCTCGCGGTGGCCTAAGTCGATGACCGGGACACTGTCACACGTTGAGACCTCGGACAGCCTGGGACGCTCCAATTCCGGTCTCACGTAGCTCTCAGGGAGAGTCAAGTATTGAGCTCCGGAGGATATGATTTTTGTATTCATGCTGGCCGCAGACAGAAGGAGGAAGCCAAGCCTAAATATTGAATGTGAAAGGAGAATTTGCTCCTAGGCCTTTCCCTGCTAGATGGTGTGTGCGCTTTAAGGCCTGGAAGCAGTACATATATATAAAGCGCACGCTGTAAAAATGGGAAAAAAAAGAAATTAAAATATTAAATTTGGTTCATAAATGACCAAATTATCTTCTTCTTTTTTTTTTACTATACAGTTGTTCTAAAATGCATAATGAACTTATGTTTTAAGTTTCGAAAACGGAATTTGCCCCATAAAAGCGAAAAAAAATTTAAAAAATTGAACACTTCAATTTGTAACAATGTACTCACTCTCTCTCTTTTGCAACTCCCTCTCTCTCTAAACCCCCCGAGTAGAAGCTTTCTTGGCCGGTGCGTCCGGCTCTGGCTGGGTGTGCCGGCCTCCTTCCCCCGAGCCTAGGTGCGCAGCCTCCACCAACCGCTCCCCCATGGCCGTATATGCCTCCACCGCCGACGTTGGTGGCTTTTGCCCAGACGGCCAGTTCGTCCCCTTTCTGTTTTCCTGGCGGTTCGTCGTCTCCTCTCCCCCTTTTTCTGCGGAATCCATGCGTCGATCCTCGCCTCTCGTCATAGCAGCTTCGGCCAGTGCCCCTGGCTCCAGATCTGCAGCCTCAACCTGCCCCCGCCCTCGCCAGATCTAGGACGACTTAGCCCACCCACGGCCTTGGCCGTCTCCGCCTGAACAGCCATCGGCCGCCCCCGCCCCCGCCTCCATCCCCCAGATCTGGGCCAACTGCTGTTATGTGGAGGAGCCGAACGCCCAAGTGCGGCTCAAGCCATCCCCCTGTTTGCCTCTTGTATGGAGATTGTCAAATCTCTGCACAAGACGACTGAGATCTACGTGGATTAATGGCTTATGGACCCTCCCAACTCGATTTTTACCAGAGTCCATGTAGACCGGCAGGAGGTTATGATCGGAACTTTGGTGACCGGTTGACTAGTTATAATTGTACTTTGTCTTATTTGATGTGTTTCACATGAATCCCTCCGTTATACTCCGATCATATAATTTTCTTTTCTCTTGAGCGTTTTCCCCATGTACTTGTTTTTAAGTAATGAATACATTCTCATTTTGGCTGAACAAAAAAAATACATCCTCATTACTATCGAGGAAAAAAAAAAGAACACTTTAATTTGTAATATACTATGAGGGGAAATTCTTACTTGATCCCATCTATTACGTCATATATACACTATATACACTGAGCCAATGAATCAATGACATGTGTAATTGTGATCCCACTGAATATTTTTAAGAAATTCCTCAATTTCTCACATCGAAATCTCCGTCCCACCCCATCGCCGTCTTTCATCTCTATAATTTCTCTCTTCTATGTGGCCAAAAGAGAAAATCTCTGTCTTCTGTTCATCCTCTGCCACGGCAGATTATTGTTAACATTGTTTTACAATGACGACGACGACGAACTTCTTGAGGGAAGTCGGCAGCGACACGAGGGTGGAAAGGGAGATGCGACGCGAGGGAAGTCGTCAGTGAGATAGCAGATTCGGAGTCTTGATTGAGAGGAGGAGGAGGCAGCTGCCAAAGGTGAAGTTTTGAACGGGAGAGGGGAAGGATCGCCACGATCGGAGAGAGGGAAAGATTTTCGGGGTTGGATATTGGGTGGGTACGAGCACGGTGAGCTCGGCGGAAAGATGGCGTCCAACATGTTGTCGGAGAGCTCGACATCGGCGGCTATGGTGGCTGTGCAATGGAGGCTCTGTGGAAGAAGAGAGAGGGGGAAGAAGCGTGGAGCTGGTCTTGAAAATATAGTAAAAAGTTGGATCAGTGCATATCTGATGTGGTAGGGGCGATCTAGGTGAACTTAGTCCACCATAATTTATTGAGACAAAGTGCGGCACATTGTTATTCTCGTATAAAATAATAAAGTTTCAGAAGTTTCTTCCAATGGTTAATGATAAATTAGCTTTACCCGAAGTCAACGATTCTAGAAGTTCTAGGTAGGGGGACGAAACTCAATACAGAACTGAATAACAGATTTTATGGTGAATTTTGGTAGTAGATATGATAATTTATAATATATATATATGAATAAAATTAGTAAAATTTATATAAAACTTTTACATGTTTCTTCACTCTATAATCTCTCCTTTGTGGGTCTGTACTGAGAATCCCTCTTAGTTTTCACGTTTATCATGCGTGCCATTTAAACGTAATGGAGGGGATTGTCTTTAACCTAACCTTTTCCTTTTCTTTGTCATATTCCAAAGTCACAATTATTCGCAGATTCGAAGAACATTAAAATTCCAAAAAATAATGCACGTTTAGCTCATTGATCCCATGAGAAATCCGATATACATACGCATACTACCTATATAAAACATCCGGATTTCGATCTCGACTAATTTCATATACCTTATGAGTACTCTGTATATTTCATATACAGGGAGGCCACTGTATTTGGTAATTAAAATTTCTTCTTTTAATTTGCATGACGAAATCGCGCTTCAATAACTCCTCAGTGGAAGTTAAACATCCACAGGAGTAAACTAAATGTAGAATAGCAGAAGAAACATAGAAGAAGAACAAACAAACAAACAAAAAAAAAACAAAAACTTTGTGAAAGTAGAGACGGCATTCCGTCGGACGGAAAGACAAGGAGAATGAAAAAAACATGGAACTTACGGCTACGGACAGCTTTCCTTCGATCACGGCACCGTTTATTTCATTGCATGATCATGCATCGTCACATAATATAAAAAAAATAAATTAAAATATAATAAATAAAGTAATTAATATTAATAATTTAAATAATTATTACAATTAATATTAATAAAAATAATTTAATTAATTTTTTCCATCGTGTGAGATTTCTTTTTCCCCTTTCGGCCGCATGATGTCGACCAGCAACATGTCCGTGATGTCGATCAATACTTACCTCTCGGCCCACTGGAACCCGAAAATGCGGCGTGGAACACGGGGGGAGCTCTCCCGGGACACGGAGAAAGTATTTTATCATACGACGTGATAACGTGACAGTGTTACGTGGTGATAGAGTCCAATCAGATGTAACTATTTCTGTGATTCTTTTTATAAAATTTTAAAAATAAAAAATAATCGTAAGAAAAATTGATTCTGATTGATTTGTGTCATCACATAAACGATAAAATTATTTTATAAAAGAATTGAGAGACAGAGACAGAGAGAGCGCCCGAGCATGGAAAGAATTCCGACTGCTCTGACGTAGCCTGTATCCATTGCTGCATGCGTAACGGCGATAATACGGGAATTTGTTGGTTGCTTCTCGGTCGAGGGCATGCGTCTAATAATACAGATTATACTAACAATATTTTAGAATTTATTAGATATCACTACCTGAATAAAATTGTAACTGATACTCCTGTGATTGGAAAACGAGAACAAAAGGAAAGACATAAATTGTTGAGTAATAATCTCGACCATGCACGACCGCATTCGAAGTCCGTGATGCACTTTACACGCCTGACCTCCTACTGGTACATGCTAATATTTTACATGAATGACGATAGTCTGAGTAATTTTCTCAATTATAATTTTATTCCTTACATTTTTTAAAATTATTGGATGTACTCGGCTCGACGTTATTATAAATAAGGTTTTGTGTCATCACGAAATAGCCATTATTACTTTTGCACACAATTCTCAGTTCATTTGGTGCTACCAGGCCGCAGGGAAGGATCTCATTACAGGTACATACAAAGATCGATCGATCAAATCAATAAGAGAAGTCATTATCGGTACATGTATGTGTGTATGTGTGGGAGAAGATGCATGTCGTGGAATTTAAATGGAATGAGAAACGATGAATGCGGTCGAGACTGGTGATGATGGGTAGGCAGGAGAGACTTGGCCGAGGAAGGAAGCATCAGCATCCGAGCACTGGTGGTGGTGTCGGTGTCGGCGTCGGCAGGAGACCAACGTCCTTGCAGATAAAAAGCCGGTGCATGCATGTCATAAAATCTGTGGTTCCCCTGTCCGAGTCGTTAGATACGGACACTGTCCTTAATTCTAGTTCATTCATTCACTCATGACTTTATCGAATCCCTTCCGCGTTGCTGTACCGTCGAGCCTGGGCAACTCTCTCGGAATTTTCTGCTCTCTCTTTCGTTCCCTATTTGTCCGTCACACGGAACACGCGAGCTATATATTTCAATTGTAATGAAACTTTGTGGGCCCACAATAATAGGGGAAAAAAGTGAGGAACCTAAACAATTTAGGTACTATGATCGGTAAGAACCGATCTCGTGCTTAGCAATTTAAAGTTGAGAAGACAACAACTGTTACACTAAATTTTATTATTGCGTTCCACCAGTGAACAGACGGAGCTTCACGGGAAAGCTCGGGAGGCTCGGGGAAGGCTCGAGGGAGACCTGGGTAGGCTTGGAAAGAATTGAGAGAGACATGGGACGGCATGGGAGGGGAGACAAGCTGGCACGGGAAAGCTGGGGTGGGGGGCATGGGAAGGCTCGGGGAGGCATGGGAAGGTCGGCGGCAAGCTCACATAGTGGCAGAGAGCCGATAGCAATGGGAGAGACAGATGGAAGAAGCAATGGCATAAGTCGAAAATTTGATGAACAGTTGAGGGCAAACTTGTAATTCATAACCTATTCCTAATAAGAAATGCTATTCCACCTTGAAGAGGAAAGAATAGATATTCTTTCTCTATTCCAACTAAATCTGAAATAATTATTCTGCTTCCCCTCATTCCAGCAAACTAAACTTTGAAATTCCTATTCCGTGTATTCTCCAAACAAACGTGCCATAAGATTTTGTCTGCCGTCGTCCCAATCGCTACCATCCATTTGCCCCTATTCTTCACATGTTGCTTTCTCCTTTTCAAGGATCAAACGGGCGAAAAGGTTTAGCTTTCTTGATACTCGGAATACCGGATGGCTTATTGGAAATTTCCCGAAACTTTTAGATGGTTCAAAGTTTATATGTTATCTTTAT
Source organism: Lagerstroemia speciosa (assembly GCA_037672795.1). Taxonomy (NCBI): domain Eukaryota; kingdom Viridiplantae; phylum Streptophyta; class Magnoliopsida; order Myrtales; family Lythraceae; genus Lagerstroemia; species Lagerstroemia speciosa. The sequence goes on from CM075287.1 coordinate 10,340,515, forward strand.
AAGATAATCGTGAGTAAATTGTACCCACAAATAATATGGTAAATTTTCGAGGATAAATATAAAAATTAAATAAAATTAAGTAAGATGCGTGTGACATTTGACGATTTTCCACTAGTTCAGGATTGGTAATCATCCTAAATCTATACCTGCCAATTGTACACGCACACGTCTCCACTAAGACAAATTTGTCTACCATATGTCGCTCGCAAATACATGAAACCATATTCGGAATGGGATCCAGACAGGCCTCCAGATTATTCTCTCGATCTTATCCATTTATAAATTATTTCTTTTTTCCAAACTTTTATCTTCGAAATTACAGGTAAAGAAAAAATAATTAATTAATTTCACATCTTTCCGATCTGTTCAAATGGAGGCAGCTCCCCAGGGGAAGCTAACTAGCTAGCTTCGAATCCACTCTCTCTTTTTGATGAGTCATTGAATTCTTTATCGGATTATTATTAATATTTATGTCTTTTTTTCCATGGGTGGTGGGTGTGGGTGCCGACATATTAATCAGCTTCCATTATGGGTTTGCGCGGACGACTTCATCATCGCTGTCATACTGATCACCTCCCACCCCCCCACTGGCGTAAAATTATTCCCCGGTGCCCACTTCGAAGTGATGTGTCGACCCACATATGAACAGTTTTTCTCGAACTGCAAAACACATGTATGGCATCGTCAAAAATACCGCCCGGTGCAGGTAGAGAATTGAACCTGCAACCTCGTGAGCTATATACGAATGGTACGTGCACTTGTGTCGCACTCCTGGCAGTCTGGAACGGATGGACTTACCCATGACAGAGTTCCTCCCGAGCATTTCTTGGCTTCCTACCCTTTGAGATATATCATAACATATGAGAGTGATGGTCCAGATTATGGTTTCTAGAAAGGAAAAAAAACCGATTCATGGGGCATGAGAAGCAATGAATGGACTCGAGAGTGATCATACAACAAAGAAACACAGGGGGTAATAAGAAGTAAGAGACTAAAGAACCATTTGTCAAGCACAAGTAGTGCTAGATTAATGTTTAATGATGCTGGGTTTTGATGCCCCGGCCCAATGTTTGGGCTTGCTCAGTGAAGTGCTGTAGATATATAACGGGCTCGATATGGGCCCAGCTGGTAGGCCCATTGGGCCTGGTCCAATTTTGTCACCCAGCCTCCCCACATGAACAGTAACCAACGCGATACAAACTGTGTATTACATTTTCTTATTTCAAGTAGATATCATCCGACACAACTTGGAAAAAGTACTAGTACCATTTCTACCATAAGTTCAAATCCACTTTCGGGTTTAACTCATACCTCAGAATTTGCTCTGTTCTGTGTGTTACCGGGTGCGTGTATATGAGACCGTGGAGATTAATGGGTGAAGACCGTATTGCTCACAATATGGAGAGAAAAAAAGGAAGTAGAAACCAACTATGACACTGTAGATAAGCTTCACAGAAGAAATAATTCACTAGCAAGTCATGCGTACAAACTCACACTGTATTTCTTCATATAGTGTCATCACGCAGCTGCAGAAATAATTCACTATATAGCAAGCTATACATACAAAAACTCACACTGTATTTCTTTAACGGTCATCGCGCCGCTGAAACTTTATATTATATATATATATACCCACCTAACTAATTAACTGTATATAACTGAAAAGTAAGTCGTTCGGTTTAGACGGTAGTAGAGCACTGACTCCCCTGGCGTGAGCTCACCGGCCCCGACGGGATGGTCGGCCCTAACTCCATAACCACCACGCAGTTCACGCTGAGCCGGTACCTGCCCGACACCCATGTCCCCACCTTCCACCTTATCCGGCCGTTTGCTTTGACGTTAACCGCGAGCCTCCCGGCGGTCTGGTCACGGGCGACCTCGTATCCGAACGACGGGGCCACGGGGAGGCCGGAGCCCTCGAGGGAGGCCGTGATGAGGTTGGACTCCCGGTGGTCCTGGTAGAAGGGAGGGAGGGAAGAGTAGGCGGTGATCTGCTGGCCGTGGTAGGCGGCGTAGACGGAGAGGTCGTCGTAGTAGATGCCGACCCTGGAGTTGGGGTTGGTGGAGAGGAGGGTGAGCTGGAGGGAGGAGTTGATGAGGTGAGGGGAGGAGGAGAGGTCGAGGCGGTCGATCTCAGCCTGCTTGAGGGAGAAGACGGGCTTCGAGGGGCGGAGGAGGAGCCATATGAGGAGGATGAGGGAGAGGAGGAGGGTGAAGAGGGTGGAGATGGTGAAGAAGAGCTTCTTGAAGCGGCGGAGGCCGCCGTCGAGCCTTGTTAAGCCATGTTTGGCTGCACAGTGCTTCGGTGATCTGGCGTTGAGCTGTGACATTGGAATGCTCTCAAACGTTCCTCTGCGTGTAATCTGTGTGCAAGTGACTGACTGATAGAGAGACGACTGAGATGAGAGCAAGGGGTCATCGGAATTAAATAGAGAGAGCCATGAACAGGAGGAGTGGCAGCCAGTAGGCAGCCTCTTTTATTTTTCATTTTCGGTGCGGATAGGAAAATTTTTTTCAGTGGAGCGGTTATATAATGTATGTAATACTGATATGGCATATTAGTCTACTAAGAATTTACCATTTACATATTTATCTCATCAAGATTAGTCATTTATTAGATTTTTAAATTTTTGAAATATTTATCAATTATGGTTCACTATTTATTTATTTAATTTATATTTTTAAAGATTTTTTAGGATTTAATGATCATAATTGTATAATTATTAATTACATGTCAAGTCCTGATTGGACAGATATATCACGTCAGTAATCGCATACGTGGAATGACAGCTCCATTGCAGACTTTCTCGTATAGATGAGGCACATGTCTAAAAAGGATAAGAGAAAGAGAGGGATAAAAACGGAAGGGGAAGTCCCACCACGGTCACGGGTGAGATTGAACCGAGACATGTAGGTCACGAGTCGAAAACAACACCAATTGTTCTAAAATTAAAAATATGCAAAAAAAACTAATTGAAATTGATTTGAATTGAAAATGTGGAACAGTAACAATACTAATTTTTCACTTAAATTAATTTTGATTAATATTTAAATATTCACAGTACACTGAATATTTGATCATTGGCACTCACCCCTTTTGACTGTCAGATGCTCCCAGTCCCAGTGAGCATGGATGGAACGGTTGACAAGGGAGAAAAAGCAATCACCATAGTCCGTCCAGTTTTATCTGAATAGTTTAATATTTTTTTTCTTTATATAAGATCTTGTTCGAGTAAAAGGGATTAATCTGATTTAAAAAAATTTATTTCATTTATTTATTTATTTATTTTTATGATTGGGCCAAAAACTTTTACGCCGCAAAATATGCTAAACCTAGAACACTACAAGGAGCAAGCAGCCAAAGAAACCTTAGGAGCAAAGAAATGAAACAGGACCATTTATGCATTACTACTGCCTGCCAAGATAACACCAAACACATCTGTCCGTCCAATCCTACCATCGACATGCGTACATACACTCGCCATGCAGACAGTGTGGAGAATCGAGAGAGACCGGGACACACCCATTGGTTCCGGATATATAAGATCTCATTGAAAACCCCCTGATCTTGTATAATGAATAAATACATCATTAAAAAAGAAAAGAAAAGAAAAGGAAACTTGTGAGTTCTTTCAAACAAGAACATAAGCTTGCATTTGATCTGGTCAGTCCTATTGGTTGGATTGGGTGATTATTCGACAGGGGAAATAGTATAACGGGGACATGTCCTTTTCCCTTTTCCTCACCCCTTTTTCTTTTTTTTTTTTGAACCACTGAACTCAGATAGGATCACAGAAAGGACAGGCTTTTAGAATTATTGGGATGGGAAAGAAAAGGAGCTTTTGAAACAGCCATGCCCATGATTGCGCCAGAGGCCCTCTCTGTGTACGTATGGGCCATTCACCACCAGCCTCTTGTCATTTTCTCGGAGAGACGAGCGAGAAACCGAACCGAACCAAACCCGAACCGCATATTTAAGTCGGTTGAATCACAACGCATATTCATTCAGCAAACAACATGAGATGACACTTTCACTTTCGAGGAGTGCCGATCCTGTGCTGTATCCGGTGTCAAACTGGATTGATTATATCTAAACAGAGTGCATGAAGGGTGCAGTGCTTGACTTCTTACTGGTAAGTCATTTGAGGCTGTAATAATTTTTTTATATATTCTTTTTTCAAAAAGAAGGTCATTTGTTTAGTTTGTTTATCATATGATATCGCGCCCACAAGTCCAAAAGCGTGCAAGAAACATGAAGAATCTCCTGTTGGACCCCCCACCTTCCCACTTACTAAAAAGGAAAAAAGTGTTTAGTGACAGTAATAACAAAAAAAAAAATTTCACAACTTCAATTCCCACTACTGTAGCAGATAGTTGCCCTTTTTTTTTTTTTTCATTTTCTAATATCTCTTCATTGTTTTTGTATATGATCAGAAAAATCATAACTTCAATACTATTGAAGCACCGAGTTTCCTCTCAGACTCATAAATAAACCTCTTTTGTTAGAACCAAGAAGGGTGGAGGTTGCTTTTACGCTAAGAAAAGGGATTATTATATGATATAGGTAGAAGACGTTTTGCCACTTGATCGGAAAATGTGAACGTAATTATGGTGTAGTCTTTATTGAATTGTGTGCTGCCTTGTTCGCACACTTCACTGCCTTTTGTTTTCTTTTGATGTAACTGTGGTAGCGTACACGTGACATGCTAGCGGCAATTCATTTTTTTCTCTTACAAGTTAGAGGAAGATAACAACAAAATCACTCGAACTCGAACTCAATACCTTTGTTTAAAGATGCCAGCTGTTGAACCACTTGAACTAACTCATATCGATGCCATATTACTGCTTGATGAACAGGCCACTGGATGTTCATCATATTACTACTTGATGGATGGACGTCCTCCATGCATCCCCGCCTGCATCTGTGGGTCAAAGTCAACAGCTGTTATGGTTTACAGTAGATCATGCACGCATAATAGAAGTCATGGGGACCCTCTCCTGGTTCAGTTTCTTCAAGAGAGAATATTTTGAGTCTCTGAGGATAGGAGTCATCTATTAAATATCAGACGACTATTACCATCTGATTATAATTGAGGGTATGTGAGATCACAGAAACATTAATTTCTCATTTAAATGGATTCTAAAATGTTTGTTTTCATCTAATATACTTCCAACATATGGATCAGAAACTTTTGAAATGATGGGAAATTACTTTTGCTTTTGTTTACCTTTTACCTTTACCGTTCAGTTATTGAGGAGCCCATCAATCAAGCAAAAGTTTGGGTTGGACCACCTCAAACCTTAGCGATGATCTCTCTCATCTACTCTTCTTCTTCTTCTACTACCTTTTCCTTCTCCTGATCTCTTTAAAAATCCCCCTGTTTCTCTTTTGTTTGCGTTTTCCAACTTGCTTCTGGCTCCTGCAAAAGGCCCATTATGTCACTTGACTGCAACTGAGGAAAAAGGTATAAGCTTTCGAGCAACATCAGTATATGCTTTTGACCAGTATCAGATTTTTTCTTGGCTTGCACCGCCAAGTATACATGACACCTCGCTAGGATCTGCATCCAATTTGGCTGGCTTGCCTTGAATGAATTTCCATTTGATCATCATTTTTCTCTGGCTGCACGAATCGGGTGTTGTTTACTGAATGAATTGCCCCTTCACACAAGGGTGCTACTCCACAAGTTTTTTCCTGTTTCCAAACCGAACCTGAGAAAGGAAGTGATGGCCCTGGGCATACTTATTAATTGTATGGGTTGCTTCTCGAGGGACTAAAATGAGACTGGATGTTGAAATAAGTAAATTGGAGCTGTTAACTTCTTCTCAAAGCACCGAAATTTGCTGTTAAACCAGAACTTCATCAGAGCTGCTTCTCACTGACGAGAGTGTGGAGTGTAAAGCTGCCATCTCCATTCCTTGTCTTGACAACTGCGCCAGTTCCAGTAGCGTTTCAGCGATCTGTGCTATTGATACACCTTAAAGATATACTTGTGAAACTGCTGGTTGCACTCCTATCAACGGACAAGGAGCAATGACTCCGATCCTCGAAAGCATCAAGATTAAGCTTAGACATCTGCCCTTTGTAGATGTTTTGATCATCATGATTAGCTGAGTATTCTAGATTAGTAATTTCAGGAATGAAATGACTGGAAGAGTTCACTTGCAAGGATGGACCTTACCGATAATCTTTGCTTGGAATGGGAAGTGGTAAATCAATCCCGAGGCTGTTGGACCTCAGAACTTTCAGGGGGACAGAGGTAAGATATGGTATTTGACGAGGCAGAAGATGTTCGGTTTGCTTCAACCGAGAAGTGGGCAAAGATAAGTTACTCTTTGGGGTGCTCATAGATAGAGGGACTAGGAGCCTCAGAACTAGAATCCTACTGACGTGGGATCATTCACTTTCAGAATCCATATTTCTTCTGCTGAATCTGCAAGGAATTCTTAGTGTACCTGCATTTAAGATTTCCAATTTGATCAGGCATCTGAACTTCTAAGAGCAGATAGGTTTTATCAGAATGACAATATAATACGATCTCGAAATTAACATCTGAGGGTGGAAGATGAAATTGCATTGAAAACGCCAAGGCACCATCTTGCTCGAGGGAATCTCTTTCCACTGCAGAAAATTTAAAGAAAAAGGGCACCTAAATCCTTCGGTGTTCTTGAAACTCGATTAATCTGCCAGTAAGATCATTTCTTTGGAAGCATCCTTCCCACGACCGAAGTGAGCAATGCATGATAGTTCTGAGTTAACAGCTCTAGATTCTCGTGCTTTCTGTGAACAATATAAAGTATAAACCTGTCTATTCCTTAGAGTCCACCTAATTACTACTTAGAGCCCACTTAATTACTAGTAGTGACAAGATAACACTAACTTTTGGCACGTGTTGCTTGATAGAGAAGAAGCAAATTAGGCACAAAAACTGAAGCAAGGGTATACTACTTCAGTTTAAAGGGAGCTGATCTCAACATGTGACTGCTTGTGGAAGTGTCAACTCATGTTCTCTGCTTCTACTACACCTAAACTTACTAGTAAAAGCTTCTAATAGAGTATCAGAATGATATCTCACCTCGTGAAAGAATGAATTTTCCCATACACTCAAATGATGCGCCCCAGTTTTTCTCATTTCCTGGTTCCAACAATTATTTTAAAGTTCATAAGCCCTTTCTGTACATGACCTCACTTAGGGGACTTCTTCATCCGACTTTTCTCACAGCTGTTCTTGTTGCATTGCTGTCCTTTTGTTTTAGACAGTCATTTCTCTCATGAAAATCATGGTAAGGAAAGTAATAAGTGAGAACAAATGCTGCGAGAACTTCAAAAGGAGGTTCAGCAGCATGAAAGTGACATATCTTTTGTTCTTCTGGAAATGAAGAATGGAATCCAGGACCCAAGTAAGTAAGTTCGGGCAACTTGTCTTGAATCCCCTCGCCACCTTTCATGGGTGCAAGGACTTAGATAAACACGATAAATCCCGACATCGGCCAGGTCTATGTGAGATTCCTTTAGTCTGAGGGAGCAAGTTTTATTATTCTATATTCATACCCGCTTCATGGTAGTTTAGCATAGGAGTCAGAATGATTGATAATGATAACTGGCAGTTAAACAGTTGATAGTTTATGTAGGTGTGAGATTGATTGATGATTGCAACTAACACATATTTTCTACTGCAAAAATTGCTAGAAATGACAATCGCAATTTTCAAAGAGAGAAGAAAGAGGAAGGCCTCTTAGACATCAGTATTTGTACGGAGCAGATGGGACATCAATAATACTTCCATTTAGATGAGTGACACAAGTAGTTAATCTCAGATCTAAGCTGAAACTCTAGATTGGAGTCATACTTGCGAATTTCAAGACTAGAGTAATAACCTTTTCTCATTCACATTTCTTCAATTGAATGAATCATCATTCAAGCAGTTGATCACACCTACCAGATGCGATAAGAATCAATGTTGAACTGGGATCACCTAGAGAAAAAACAGGGTTTTCTCTCTTCTCCGCATATGAATTTCAAATCATGGAATGAGCGGGTGGTATACCATGAACTTAAGTGGGCAACTTGAATGTCGATCTGTCTTCATCAGTTTTCTCCATATTTTTCATTATTACTCCAGAAAACCTTTCAGCTGAGACACTTAGAAGCTTGTTGAGAGACATCCCTTCCCCCATGATCTCCCTCTTTGCCTCGTAGCGGTGCTTAATCCGACTATCAAGCCTGTAACCAAGAAATGCTGGGAAAGCAAGCAACTCCTCCAGCTCACGGCCCATCTCCCCGACTAAGTAATCCACCTTCTCCTCTAGAGAGACTGGGTTATATTGCAATACCTGAGGATGCTTCCTGCTCATGGCAAGAATATCTGAGTGTGAGAACCCATAACCAAGAAACAGCCCGACCACTTTCTGAAGGTTCTCACAGCTTGTTCTGGTTACTGCCCCAATCGCCACTGCTAATTCCTTTGTTCTGAATTTATAACCAATCTTCACCAAAACCCCAAGCTTATGGGCAAGGTTATCCTCAAAGGAGAGACCTAAATACAATGGGGACTTAGCCAAGAACTTGGATATCTCAGTGGGACCCAACCCACACTGCTTGAGAAACTCAATCCTGGGTCGCAGTTTCCTGTCTATGCTTGCACTGATCATGTTTGGGAACACGAGAATAATCCTGAAGATCTCGGAATCCTTTAGGCCTGCAAACGATCTCAAAAACTTCACATGGCCCTCCACGTGCTCCACACTGTAACTCAGAATTGCAGGGAGTTTCCGAATCACAGAGCCAGTGGCATCCCTGTCACCTCCACTGAGTCGTAAGAAAAATTGAACTCTCGGGAATATTTGCTCATCCAAATTATAGTTTAAAATCACAGGACGCCTTACGATTAGATCAACCCCACCATAGTCGCCCAAGAAATCAATCAGCCTCTTGATTTCTCCGATAGGCTTGAGGCACAGGGCCTTGGTTAGGTTCATATTGTTGAGGATGTACACAACCTTTTCTTTGGGAACTCCATACTGAAACAGCACATTGACCTTCTGCTCGAAACTTGCCAAGAATAAGGGGTCTGTTGAAATCAAGAGTCTCTTGAGCTGCGCAGGAACAATTTTTGCCTCCAATTCATCTCTTATAAAGCATAAAAGGGAATCTATCTCATCTGCTGTGAGTAAAAAAGGAGACTTTGCAATCAAGTAAGAAAGATCAAGCCCATCAAGTCCTACTGATCTTAACGACGCAACACGGGCACGCAATAAATTCTCAGGCGCGAGCCTCAGTTCTTGGTTCCTCTTGCGGAGTAGCACTAACTCTTTCTCGCTAAAACCGAGCTCTTGAAAGAACGTGAAGGCCGCACCTGAAATTGCAAGAAAATGAGGATGGATTAAAGAAATGAAATCACGCTCCGTGACTGCAAAGTGCTCGACGAATTTTCTGTGAGAGGTAATGGCGTACCGGCTCCCTGTTCGGCTTGCAGATCGAGGAGCGAGCTAGCCCGACAGCATTGAGCCGCCCAAGGTTTAGCCAGGCTAGAACTCGGATGAGCTACGAGATGGCTGGGACGAGGTGTTGATGAAGGGGGCGATTTCGAGAGATTGATGAAGCGGTCACGGGAATGTAAGGAGGTTGCTATGCAAGGCCAAGGCCGCGGAGAGTAGACCGATGGGGTTGCAGCTTGGAAAGAAGAGGAAGCGGAGACTGATGCAAGAGAAGGGGAGCCGCAGCTCGGGGACATAGCTGGCTCCTGGCTGGGCAATATCAGCGTCGTCGGAGGAGCACAGGGGGAAATGGTCGGACAACTATTACTTCTCTCTCCACCTTTTACACGACAATGAATTCATGCAACAGCACCACTACTATTATTTGGTAAATTTATTATAATAATATAGGAGTAATGCACATGCATTTATTTTATACATGTCAACATTTAAAAAAATTTATATAATAAATTTATTATGTATTACACACTGAATATTTACTGATTTCTTTAGGGTCTCTTTTATGCACAAAAATAATTACATTGTTAATTATGAATTTATTAAATTTGACAATCAATCAAATACATTCAACAAGTATAGTACTAGAAAAAAGGCATTTTTTTTCTTAATTTTTTGCACTCTTGTTATTTTTATTTTAAACCTCTATTTTTTATTATTGATATCATCAAATTTTCACATTTTTACCACTTTCATGATATTATTATTATTTTCATGAAAGAACATTTTCTATTAAAAATTAATTTTGCCAAAAATGGTGAAGAAATTTTTTTTTTTAAAAAAAGGAAAAGCAAAGTGGGAGCATCGCTGACGATGACATCTCACTCTAATTAAGAATTGATTAATGATCACTATCTGTAAAAAAAATCACGATTCATTCTAGGGAGAAAGTCTTTGGTGGAACGGTGGTACCACGTGGCAGCGCCCACGTGGTACAGCCACCCACTATAGCGCTGACATGTGTCAGCGCCGCTGATGTGGCCGCCCGCGTGGCAATGTAGCACTGACACATGTCAGCGCTTCAGTGGACGGCTGTACCACGTGACGCTGCCACGTGGTACCACCGCTCCACCCAAGAGTTTCTCCATTCTAGGCGAGAATGATACCTAATTTTAGAGAGAAGGAGACACTTGCCAATAGTTATCGCTTTCTTAATTAAGGATTGTCCCACCGCCTTCCTTATGTCCCATTTGATTTGTCGTGTTTTTTTTTTTCATTTTTGTTAAATATAATTTATTTTTTGGATGAAAAACATATTTTTTCAAAGAAAATAGTGAAACGTTCATAGTGGTAAAAACACGGAAAATTGAAAGACAAAAAAAATAATATTGATAATAAAAATTTACCATATAATAATCTCAGAACTAATAATATAACAAAAGATTTACTGAGACTGAAATTTGTTTCGTTAATACACAACTTCCTTTTCGTTTCCTGAGCTTCCATTGAGTTACCGAGATTGAAAAAGATCAACTTTTTCGTAATGTTCTATCGTATGTGATAGTCTAGGAGAGGAGAATAACACATGGAGTGGCCAGAAAGGAGAATGGAGATCCCACTCTGACTTAAGCCGAAAAGAGATGGTACGATACCTGCTCTGTTGAGGGAAGACGAACGCCATCTTACCAATGGGAGCCTAGATCAGGAGGTCATCTACAAACATGGAAGCTCGCTGCACATTGAATGTTAATGGAAGCATAAACAGTGGCAGCAGCAAGAGAGGAACGTTCGATGCACATCGGAAAATCCTGATTCATCACTGTTCCTTCACCTCACTGCATCCCCAAGTAAGTTTTCGGCACATGTGAGATCAACTAGAGATCTTTATAGGAACTTTAACAAACAATCCATCACGTTCCCTCTTTCGAGATGCACGTGCGTTTTTATTTGCCCAATAGATTCATAGAGAGCAGACAAACTAGTAAAGTGTTATATCAATAGCCAAGCAACATCTACATGCATGTGCCTTAACAGGAAAGCATAACAGCCTGCAGCAGAAGATTATTTCCAGTTGCACCACAACCTGAAATTTTAACTAGTTTAGAGTAAAGGATGGAACTTTGAAATTAGAGTTGTAACAGAGAAATCCAACTTATCCATGGCGTTTGTTGACAGTAGCACAGAAAAGGAGAGACGTTACAGGTAAGATTACCTTCTAGCTCACTGCTTTAACGATGAACTTAATTAAAGCACATGGCATTCAGGCAAAAACAGATGAGAGCATACCCCACTCCCAATGGAATCCTAATTGGAAACGAAACATGAAGAAATTGCAACTGAAGGATTTTCTAATCGAACAAGCTGAATCCCATGTCATCGTCACTCTCCTCCTTCGGTTCCTCCTGCAGACAAGAATCAAAAGCTGTAATGAGATACAGGTTTCTTTCACTATGGTCTACATCACAGATCACAGATCCGTTCACAAAAGTTCTAAAACATAAATTAACAGCAACTAGCTAAAGCATCAGTGGACAGCCAATGCTGCATAGTTACAGTATCAGATGGTCGACCATCTTTAATGTGTTGCTGTTTCAGGAGACAATGAGATTGATGGTATCCATTCAAACTAGCTAGAGATAGGATTGACAACTCAATCACTGGACAAAAATGCATCTTCATTACTGTACATCGAACAACTTCTTGAATGCTCTGGGGGCCTGAGGGGATGATGAGTACAGTGTTTATGTTCAACAATCGATCCCCTTCATTTATCAAGTGTATTAGGCTTAATGAAACGAACTCACATCCTAACTCCGATGAAAGGGGAAAAACCTTATCCTTCGTAAAAATGTACAATTCTTGAGACAAATGAAACTATTCTGAATTCTTCATTTTGCGGATTACATTTCGTTTGGTTAATCAACCAATCATCAGTGGGACTCATGATTAATATCTAATAACTGTTAGTCAAGAATGCAGATATCAGGATGGACCTTTTTCTCTTCGGCGGCTGGAGGAGCGGCAGCGGCGGCACCACCACCGGCGGAAGGAGCAGCGGCAGCGACAGGGGCAGCACCTCCACCGGAACCGACGTTCATAACAAGATCCTCGATGTTCCTCTTCTCAGCGAGCTTGGCGAAGAGGCTCGGCCAGTAAGAGTCGACCGGTACATTCGCTGCCTTCACCAACGTAGCAATCTTCTCCGCCTGCCATTTCGGTCATTTCCCAAAATTAAATCACAGTGAAATAGATTCGCTACATCTCCAACCGAACTGCATACAGAGACAGGTTGGAAGCGTACGGTGATGGGGATTCCATCGTCATAGAGGATCAAGGAAGCGTAGGTGCAGGCAATCTCTCCGGTTGACATTTCGGCAACAGAAGCAGCTCCGAACTTCAATCTACACAATTAGAGCAACTCAGCAACCAAAAAAACCAAACACGATAGAGATAGGAGGGAGGGAGGGAGGGAGGCAGACGACGGACCTATAGAGACGGCGGGAGAGAAGGAGCAGCTCTCTGATCCGATGGCGATGGTGAAGGGAGAAGAAAAAGTCGCCGGGCGTTATATGGGCTAGGGTTTTTCCGGGCCGCATCACGTTGAAGGCACTCGGCCCGTATCCAGAATTAAATTCCGGGAAAAGCAACGTTGTTTGGACAGTCCAGTCTAAGGCGGGGCGCGAATATGCGTTCCAAGTTCCAACTATTCCTTCTCCAAACAAACCTTAACATTATCTAATTTGTTATCGATAAATCTTTCTCTCTAAAGTAATTAACATTTTATCATTATTTAAAAAATAATACTTGAACAAATATTACAAGATTAATACTGATGTGAATTAATTGAGACGATCTGTTACCTCTCTTTTAAATAATATCTCGTAGTTCACATAAAAGAAAACTGACGAAACTAATTCCGCAATTGACATGTCACCTTTTCTTTGTCACTAGTGGGAAGGCTGTGATTGCCTTATTAGGAGGAAACAAAGATTATTAGCTGGCTATGGTCCAATATGAGAAGGACGTTTTTCTGTAGGTTATTATATGACAGTACTTATACGGTGACACCAATCAATCAAATTCAGTTACTGCGTAAACATTGTCATATACAAAGAATTTATCAATATTTGAAGTCAAAGAATTTTTTATTGATTCATTATTAATTAAAAATATTTTTTTTCTCAGCACTATCCAGGAGTAAGCCAAGATATTAAACTTGTCTAAATAAAAAAAAGATTTATTTTTTTACTTATCTCAATTTTTTTTAATAAATAATTCATATCAGTCAAGCCATGTATGGTGTGTCCAGTTGGCGTATTTTGGTCTGATGCAGGTCCGCGGTGGGCCCTGGCGAGGCGGCCCGCCATCAATGGTCGTTTTCATATTACGATTCAGCGGCTTTAGAGCGTTGGGTGGTCCCACGAGGGCACGGCTACTTTTGTCCTTACGCAAGCAAAGCTGCCAGCAGCTCAATATACCTACTCAGACAATCACATTAGAGACGAATCTAAAAAATTTATTAAAATAAAATTCTACTATAGGTAATTCGTGATACGCATAAAATTATGAATTACTTATTCTATTATAAAAATTTAAGATAATTTAAAAAAAGTAAGTTATTGTTATTGTAGATTAAAAAAGAATTTTTAAAATTAAATAAAAATACAATAGAATTGGAGAATTGAGAGAGTTTATAGTGAATAAAGTGGATTTTTTTATGACAGCTGCAAACGTCGCAAGGGGTTAGAGAATTTCAAAAATAGTTAAAAGAGATTGTACATTTAAGAGAATCGTGAAAAACGGTTCAAAGAACAGCGAAAATAATTAACAAAACATGATAAATTAATAAAATGAATAAGTGTACTAAAATTATGAAAATGATGAAAACTAAATTTGATTAAGGGTAATTTTTTGAACATGAAAATGAGACCAAAATTATTTTGTGTTTGCTTAAAGTAATAAAGATAAAAGAGAAATACGATGAATTTAGGGAAAAAAATGATAAAATTGTATAAAATTAAAATAAGATATTAATTATATCTCACGGACTTTTTCAAATTTAGGATGAGCGATCGCTTCTCACACCCGTAAATCCATCTCCGATACTAATCATTGCTAATTATGTGAATATTATCTTTATCATCTACCGGTTGATGTGTTTAGGCGTTCATTCTCTAAGTAGCATCTAGATTTTCAGTTGCTGATTAAAAAAATTCTAGCTCTGGAGTGTTTTAAATATGAAAAATTTATAATTAAAAGAGATATAGAACTCTTAATAATTAATTAGATTAAACTTGAATTAGTCGTAATATATCAGATTTTTAATACCAAATCATATAAAGCAGAAATTATTATTGCGGTGTAGCTACTCATGCAATGACACTCATTGCTAATCATGTGAAAATTATTGCTATTATTATCGTAATTACCGTAATGCCCAAGAAATATTATGAAGTACGATCGACCTGTTAATGGCGGGGCCGGTATTTGGAGTTTAATGACGGGCCCTAAGCTGTATAATATACCGTTCAGTAGATTATTGCTATTATTATCGTAATTACCGTAATGCCCAAGAAATATTATGAAGTACGATCGACCTGTTAATGGCGGGGCCGGTATTTGGAGTTTAATGACGGGCCCTAAGCTGTATAATATACCGTTCAGTAGATTAGTCGGTTGTTACAGTGCTGAACACCATCGATATTAAAAAAAAAAAAAGGACATGTTATAAGATACAGTTTAATTACTCGATGTATTGCCCTTAAAGATATCGGAAATTTGATAAGAGAGAGCTCCATAACTCAAATTTAACTTCAATCGATTTCAGTTTTTTACTTTATTATTTTTTTATTTTTTGTATTTTCACTTCGGTTAAAGATGGTAAAAGATGTTTGAGAGAAGTTACAAAACGCGATCATTTAGTAATTAGGAAAAATAAATGAGTGTATTGTGTCAGTCATTCACGTAGTCTGACGTAATTATTACTAGTTAATGTAATTTTATCAATACTTTCTTACTGTATTATTGTAAGGTAGATCCATTTGTGATTACCTTGCTGTAAGTTATACTAGTTTAGAATTCTCGTGCCACGTTGCGGATTAAGATATTAAATGCAAAAGCATGTAATGTAAGGAAATAAGTGAATTATATTAAAATATGATAATTTTTAAAATATATAACTGTGTTTAACTCACAATTAAATCTCTTTTCTGTAAAAAAATTCACTTATAATTTTTGAAAGTGAATATTTTATAATTTTTCATTTACTAATATAGAAATGTTATAAAATCATAACATTAAAATAATATTTATCCATTTCTCCTTAAACATTATATTAATGATGTACCATATTTAAATTTAGTCAATTTTACTGAGAAGTCATTTGTAAAAAATAAAAATGAAAAAGTTTTTGATGTGAGAAGATTCGAAATTAATATTTTATGATTTTTATATATTTAATTTATTATTTTATTAAAGTGTGGAGCCAAAAAAATTGAACATGCTAACGGTTGATTTTTCAATTTTTAAAATGGTTCTCGATATAAATTTTTAGATTTAAAAAATTGATCCGAAAAAATTTAGGGCCCAACCATTTGAGAAAAATATGCCTGACCCGACTACTTTCACCTACAGTAATCAATACGAAAAATAAGTATGTTTTGTAGAAATTTTCTTTACGTGGAAACCTCCGGAAGCCTTGGTGACGTGGAAGCGTCTCAAAACCCTTGAAACCCTGCTTCGAGGAAGGGAAGATAGCCGGTCCCCTGAGAATAGGGAAATGATTTCCTTTTTTTTTTTATCGACAATATAGTATTGAATTAAAACAAACAAAAGGTTTACAGTAGTTCTTTAAACTGGAGATCGTAAGACAGACATGAGGATCCTATTTGACATAGATTATGGGCAACCAAATTTTCTTCTCTAGGCACCCAAAAAACATCCGAGACTTCAAAGTTTAATTTACTAGCTAAAACATCAAAAAGGATGCTTCTGCTCTCCCAAGATGATCGTTGGAGACCTCTCGCTGCAAGGACAACCATTTGAGCATCCGAGAAAATTCTAATCCTGGTCCACTTCTTACTTACTGCCACTCTGGTGGCTATTAAGATTGCCATTGCTTCAGCTTGGTTCGGAGAGGTGGTGTCAACTTTTTGAGTCCAAAATGCCTTTGTGCTACCATTTACTATTGCCACCCCTGCAACACAACTTCTGTCAAAGGACCACGCAGCATCAACAAATATTGAAGTCCAATCATTACTATGGAGAAAGGTGGAATAGTTAACATCAGACATTAATGGAGTAGGAGGTGATATTTCATCTATGTTTCTGGGGACAAATTTGACTTTATCATCCATGCTATTTGAAATAGCGCATGCATGCTCTAAATACCTAACATTGATCAAATGCAGGAACTTGTACAGATCCGGCAACTCATCAGAAAATAAGATTTTGTTTCTAAAATTCCAAAGTTCATAAAGTAAGATAGCACTAAAAAGAGTGAACTGATTTTTTTCCTCACTATCTAGTGGAAAATCACATGGATCAATAACAAAGTATATCAACTCCAGCATATTTGCTGCAGGAACATGGCTAACTTTCCATCTTGATTCCCTCCAAGAGACCCTGGCAAATATACAATCAAGAAAGAGGTGAGATGCAGAAACAGAGTTGGCTTGACATAGGGGACAAAAGTCATCCTCCATGTTTGCCCAAGGGAGACATCCCTTTGCTAATCTCCATAAATGGATTTTTAGTCGATTATGTATTTTAAGCTTCCACAATTTTGTCCAGAAAGTTTCCATATAGGGAAATGATTTCCTACTCGCCACAGTTATGTGCCTTTGTTGCTCTCTTTTAATATATACAGAATAGATATTTGTAACATCAAACAACGGATAGTCAATTGAAGACTTCAAATTACCTTTGTTGAACACTTGGAATGTGACTTGAGAAACTGACTGTGATTGGTTTCTGCGTGGGAACCTAAAGGAATTGTTTCCTAACGGCCCAGTTGCTTGAAAAACAAGAAAAGGTTTCTTATGATGCATAGCATGATGCGAATTTGAAAAACCTGTGGGCAACGAAGATCGACGGGGTGGTAGAGAGATTGAGTCAAACTTGTTTTCGTTAAATAAATCTAAAAGCAAATTTGATCCGAGTTTTGCGATAAGGAAAATAGTGGAGATGATTCGACGTCTCTTTCTCTTAAATAAAGTTTCATATTTGAATTTTAAAGGTTGGTTTTAGCGCTCAACCTTTTGAACCATGGTCATATTTGACCTGAATCTTTTTTTTTTTGTTGATTTCAGTCATCGATCTTTTAAATATTATTCAGTCTTAACAATTTACATCAATTTTAATCTTAGTTTTGGTCCTTTACATTATTTTTAATATTAAGAAAGGTAACCTTACTTTTTTTAAAATTAAAAATATATTTTTAACTAAAAATTATTTTTACAATTATAAAAAATAGAGAAACTCTCGATGTAAGAAAAATGGTTTGGTGGAAACTTGACTGTAAACTATCTCCGAGAAGGTTATCAACAGTCTGTGATACTACTGTAAGTGACTTTACAAAAATCATAATAGTCGGATTTAATTCATTTTATGGTTAAAATTTTCATTTATTTTTAATTAACAATTTAAAATATATTTCTAATGTTAAAAAGCCTAATAGCATTTTTTATATTAAAAATAATATAAACAACTAAAACTGAACAATATTTAAAAAGTCGAGGACTGAAATAAACCATAAAAAAATTTAGGTCAAATATGAACATGATTCAAAGGTTGAGGACCAAAACCAATATTTTTTCTAAAATAAATAAAATTCACGATTGAGATAGCTATTTTCTCTCGGTGGATTAACCCGACACGAGACCGGATTTTTCAAATTTAGTAAAATCCATTGAATGTTAGTGCTACCTAACCAAATTGTCAACTCTCCCTCAATGTTTGTTTTCTTTTAAACAAAGTTCTACTTCTTAAAGGTTGGTCCCATTTTGAAGAATTCATTGGAATCTTCATTGCTAAAATGTTGTAAAATTGTACGGGACCGTGCAGAAATTCACGAGATCTGATATTCGAATCTTTCCTCGAGCGCGTAAATCTTGGTGAGACCATTCGCACATTTATCTCGTATAAGAATTGAATTGAATCTATGAGTTTATATGACCCTCGTGGTTTAAAAAGAATTTCTCGTTTGAGGAAAAAAAATCATCTCAATGACAAGAACGCGACGGCCTTGGGACGGATGTTACGCGCGCTCGACAGGGAAAGCCGTCGGGGACCACGTCAAACATCCGGCCAAAAGCTCGCGTACACGTGGCGCCGGCTGAGCACCTGTTTTTCCAGCACGCGGAAAACGAGCACTCCACGTGGCATTATTATTTAATACAGACATTTTCAGATGAAAAAGATTACACCGCAAGTGGTTGGTCGTTGATTGGTCACGAGAGATCTAGGAGTCATCTTCCACGCGGTCCTAAGAAATTGATTTAATCAAGATGCATACATTATTTTTATATATCCGTGCTGTAGCTAAAAATTCACGATATTTATTTAATTCAGTTTCGAGTTAGATGACCGACCCATTAGGAGGCAGGAGCAAAATGTTAAAATTTGTCTAGGCTGGGCAAAACTGAATGAAAACTAAGAGGAGGGGGTGAATACGATTACTTAGAAAAAAAAAATTAATAATAAAATTTATATATAATATTTCACTTTTTTTTTCGAATTTAAAAAGGAGTTGAATATTAGATTATTATCGAAATCCTAGATTATTATCATTGCCTTAAACATACATTGAAAGGTCTCTCTTTTTTGTCATTTCATTTTTTCGATTTTTAATAACAATTAAATTAAGAAATATATAGACGTAATGATAAATTCACTCATACATAACAAATCTAACCTTTCTACACTCTTCACTTTCTCTCACTTATTTCAAATATATATTTTTACACATTTTTTTTTTCAGTATGCAAAAGTAGCACATAGATCTGGAAAGAAATGGAAGGAAAAGAGAATAAAAGGGCACATATGAAAATTGAATATAAAATCTCTTGATCCTGTGCTGAGAGCTATATTACTGGATCGAGCCCATTTTCTCGATGTTTTATGTATTTTAAATATACAAATATGAACTTCTTAACTGTCATGATCGTATATGTATACACACACACTGGATGAAATTAATTCCTATGGTAATAAAGGAGGATTCTATTGCAATAAATAAGAATATAGGATGTTGTTCAGAATTACTTTCCGTATAGTCGCGTTGACTTGACTGGCATTACTTTTTTGAACCAATGCATTTTGGGAAGCAAAAAACCACAATTAACCTTCCCGAATTTTGTATTTCCATTTGAAACCCTCTAATCTTTTAGGTAAGGATAAGGTGCTTTCCAACCATATCAAAGCCATACCAATTAAATCAGGATTTTCTCCTTATTTTATGACATGGATTTTACACTAATCACATCTCCAAATGCAAAGAATATTCCTTCTTTCCTTTCATTTTACCAAAGATATGCTTGAGTCTTAAATGGAATAGGCACGGATGGATTTAGGAGGTGCAGGACGGACGGACTCAAAAAAATATGTTAAATGCCATACAGATTTTACCAATTTCGTTAATATTTTTATCGAATCACCGTAGTTCGCCCCTCTGATAAGGACTTCTGGATCTGTTCCTGGGAATATATGAAATAGGGAAAACCTTCGATAATCTTATCTCGTTACATGTCACCAGAAAAGCACCCATCTGCCTATAACAAATATGTAAAAGGGTGTTATTTAACCGAAAATAATTATCGTAAATATTGTCAACTAGAGTAATTTTATCGATAGTTTCTTATTAAATCATTATCAGCTTGAATAATTTGATATTAAAGGGGCATGAATAATGCTTATAAAAACTGAATCTAAACTTTTTGGTACTGAGTCGAGAATGACGCTAACTGCACTCAACCAATGGTCAAGAAAATCACACTTTTTTATGAGTGCAATAGCATCCCATTTAAGTGATACAGTAGATGGTAAATTGCCATGGGCATTTACGGAATTGTACATGGAAAAAGGGTAAATTTACGTTTTACCCAACTACACCTAAATAAATATCCTAATAGGGTATTATCAATGTTCAGAGACATGTCAAAGAGAAGAACTCTTAATAATTTTTTCCACTCACAAATATATATAATTTTTGAGAAAACAATTTCATCAAATTTTCGGACTTTTCTTTCTGGAAGAATAATATGTTTCGGGGGTATTTTGGTCCTGGTCTTATGGAAAGGGTAGGGGAATAAAGAAGGAACAATAGGGTTGGGAGGAGTTTGGTAAAATCATTCCAAGGTTTGGCAGATTTAGCCCCAAGAGCCAAAGGCTTAACAAGTCATTTAATATACTTTTTTTTTACTGCTTATTTTTATTTAGGGCAAAATAAAAAAAAACTTTAATAAATATAACTTTAAATAATTAAAAAAAAGGACGATTGAGTTACGAATTCACTCTAAAATCATAGTTACCACTTTAAAATACGGTCAAACTTTTTTTTTCGAGACTGATAAGTATTCTTGTTTTAAGCTTTTAGTTATTTTTGTTTGTTAATTATTACACTTCTGTAAAATTAATAATGTCAGGAAATGAATCTATATTTAAAAATAAATAGAAAGAAGAAAAGTTGATAATTGAACTTCGACAATATTAAATAGTAGATGCGGACACGTGTTATACACAGAAAGAAAATAAAAATAAACAAATGTGAAATATTGAGATGAATTCGTGAAATTAGATCATTTAATTCATTTAAAATTCGTTGATTAGAGTATTGGATAGAACGCTTTTAGTTGTTTACAAGTTTACAATTTCAAGTCATTCATTTAAAAAATATAGCAAATTGTTGCTGCTAAAATTATAGATACGGAGTGAGGATGAAGAATCCGAATAGTCAATAAAAAATTTTATTGTATAAGTTCGTAGATGCAAAGTGAGGAAAAAATAATTAAAATTATGATTTTACCCTTAATTTGAATAATTTTATTCATAAATATATAAATTAAATTAAGGACTAATGTGAAAAAAGGAAAAAGATAGTAAACTTTTCAAACGTTTATGTAGATATATACGAAGAAATAAGGTTTTAAGGAGTCCTAATTCTTGACTGGGCATATAACCACCACCGTCATCAAGAACACCATCCCTTCTGGGGCGATGTGAAGAAGCTCCCAAAAAGCTTCTGCCCTGCAAACGGACGATCCGAAGAACTCATCCTTCTCTCTCTAACTCTCCTTTATCTACTGCGATACGATAATCATCATCACTGTAAGCGCAGAACCTTCAGATGCAATATCAATAGAAGAGCAAAGACCCGGCCCCGGATATTCTCCACACCTAATTCTCCCATCAACCACCAGAAGTCTGATTTCCCCGACAGTTCCTGTCGTCGTAACTGAAAGATCGCGCGGTGGGTTTTGTCGCTAGTCTGATGGAATTGCTGTAGGTGAGTGCTCCGCTCTGTCGAATGCGTTCTTCTGAATCTGGTAACTCTTGTGTTTGATCATCAAAGATTTCGATTCCTGCCGGCAGATTTAGCAGCACGATCGGTTCTTTTTGGTTCGAAGCACTTCCTCCTCTCTGATCATGGCGGTCGCGGAAAATGCTGGGGTCAAGATCGGCTCGTCGAGTCAAAACTTGGACTCTAACCACATCAACCCACCGAACGGTCTCGAGAAGCCAAAACCCAGGAATGATCAGCCCGTCAAAACCCCCACGAGCTCCAATTCCGACCATGAGGCTAGTAAGTTGCAGAACTCAGTTAACGGCGGCGCTCTGGTGGGTCAGATGAGGAATGGGTTTAACCAGAAGAGTCTGCAGATCCTGGAGAACGGTTTCAAGTCAAAGGACATCGGTGATTTGGTAGAGATTCTGTCAAAATTGAATCCAATGGCACAGGAATTTGTGCCGTCTTTTCTAGTTCATAATAGCAATAACAATAATAATTATGGATATATGAGTAATGGTAGTCTCGGGTTCGGATGTGCTAACAATTTTATGGTGCAACCCGATGCTGTCAGCGTTAATGTACTTCCACCTAGAAGGGTATGTCTGCCGCTTCATATGTTTGTGTTTTGTTGTTGTTTTCGCATTTCTTTTCTTGCAAAGATGATCCGCATGGTTTCTCAATCTGTTCTCTGATTATTTAGAAGAAGAATAACTTCAATCATGGTGGCAAGAGAAGGATGAACACCAGGACTAGTCTGGCACAGCGGGAGGAGGTAATCAGGAGGACTGTTTATGTTTCTGACATTGATCAGCAGGTAAAGAAGAGGGTCTTATATCTCCCTGGCACTGTTCATATGTTCTCGTGCGAATCCGTAATGTGGAATTGTCTTCTGCTCTGATGCAGGTCACTGAGGAACAACTTGCTGCTCTCTTTAATAGTTATGGGCAGGTAAAAATTTCTCACCCTCAATAAGAGTGCACAGACCATTTTCCATTGCTTCTGTTCAAATTACTGATGGATCCTCCTCTTTCTTGATGAAGGTTGTTGACTGCCGTGTTTGTGGTGCTCCAAACTCTTGCCTCCGTTTTGCTTTTATCGAGTTCACTGATGAAGGTAGCGTTGTTGTCATTGTGAACCTTTGCTCTTGTTATTTGAGCTTTAAGAGTTCTTATATCCATGGTTGCAAGGGCAAAAAGAGTTCTTTTCTGATGGGTTGGTTTGCTGCTTGTAGAAGCTGCAAAGTCTGCTTTGAGTCTGGCAGGAACAGTGCTAGGGTGCTGCCCTCTGAGGGTGATGCCTTCTAAGACTGCAATTGCCCCTGTTAACCCAACTTATTTGCCCAAGGTGAGAAAGTTCACTTATAACGTGATATTAAATTCTGTAGATAATCGTGCGGAGTGCATGTGAGTCTCAATAGATGGACTTCTGCTCTATTTGCCAAGGTTTTATTCTTCATTTTTATCTGCAGTCTGATGATGAACGCGAGATGTGCTCGAGGACTGTTTACTGTACAAACATTGACAAGAAGGTAGTCAAGCAACATCCATTAATACTCAATTAATTTAATATCCTATGGATCTTATTTAAAGCATAAATCTTCATGAAATTTTCGGTCGGATGTGACTCAGGTTACCCAGCTAGAGGTCAAGCTCTTCTTTGAGTCAGTATGTGGAGAGGTAAGCAAACTGTGAATGTGGCATATATGAGCTCTTCTGACTCTTTTTTGGACCCTTCATCTGTAAGATAATCTTTATGTCTCACAGGTTCGTCGTTTGAGGCTGCTGGGTGATTATCACCATTCAACCCGTATTGCTTTTGTTGAGTTTGTGATGGTATGATTTTGATCTCCTTTTTGATTCTCTTACCTTCTTTGATGTTCCTTCTGGCTTTAACACTGAAATGAATAGATTCATCTTTCTGGCTATTTGGATTTCTGTTTATATGAAGAACGTCTTTATGTTTTATATTCTGATTTCTTGTGAAAGTCTGACTTTGACACTCCATGGCGTCGCTTCTTCCACTGTTTGAGTTGCATGGTGAACACCTGCTCGGCAAAATGAATCTAGAAATATGACGAGATTTGTTGGGGCCAATGCTGACGAGTTTTTAAAGGTGTCTTATTGGCATATTTTACCCGGATACCCCTGTATTCTTATCAAGTTTGAACAAGTTAACCTCTCCCATCTGGGCCTTTTGTTATTAGTGTTTGTGATGGACATGGAGTTCATACTTTGCCGCATTTGGTTTTAGCAGAGATGTTTCTATAACTTGATTAGTCTTTCCGTGGTTCTCCAACCTAATCACTTTGGTCCGTGAAATTAGTGGTCCCAAATTCTACTGTGTCGAGGAGTCCTTCAAAAGCCAGTCATTTTCAAGTTGTCTCTGAATCAGCAACTCTGCCGCCTCTTCTTAATGGCTTCATTGACATTTCTCATATGAAAAAAAAAAAAAAAACCAATTGGACTGTCCTGATGACTTGTATGCATTGATATGTTGACTGTTTTCCACAGTAATCATCAAATACAGATTCCAACAGTGATTATTCTCAATACCATTTGCAGGCTGAAAGTGCAATACTTGCTCTTGGCTGCAGTGGAGGTATCTTGGGTTCACTTCCAATAAGGTCTGCATACCTTCTTATCTAGTTAGATACCATACTCTGCAAAACACCGAAGCTTTTTCCCCCATGTTTCCGGTGTGGCAGTTGCAGTAGAATCTGTCTGGTTTACTGAATATTGCTAGAACACTTCAGCAATTCTTCATTTCTGCAGGGTAAGCCCTTCAAAGACACCCGTCAGGACCCGCGTAGCTCTCTCTCCATTCCAGTAAATTATGATCTATTAAGCGTGATTCGGGATGATACTCTCGAGCCCACTATCACATATATATTTTATATAGACTCCTCATCTAGACATAACTGCACAGGATTTAAGAGTCGATGGTTTATGAGTATTGAGGTAGTTTGGGTCGGGTCTCTGCAAACTCTCTTTCTTTCGCATCTCAGCTTCCGGCATCTTGTGAAATTCAGAACCGGTCGTGTGAACATTTTGTTGATTGTTCTTGTAGAGCCGAGAAGGTTGTTGAGGAATTTCGAATTTTACTCGTTTAGCTATTCATGCAATACAGACCTGTGGAGATTCAAATTCCATTCCCTGTGTCCTGTTCTGGCCATTTTCTGCATATTTTCATTAACTAATGTCTCATCTTATTATTGCTGAGGCTTCCAACGAGAGAAAAGAACAGGATAGCGACTATACGCTTAGGACTTATCATCCTCTTCACTGGATGTCCACGTCGATCACCTTCTTCTCTACTTTAGCCTTTGGGACAGTTATGAACAGGACTCCATTCTTCAGCTCCGCCCGGACCTTATCCTTCTCGCAGTTCTCCGGAAGCTGCAGCCGGGTGTCGTACGAGCTGTAGCTCTTGCTCCACCATGAGTCGCCGCCGTCCTCTTCCTTCCCACCTTCTCCTCCTTCCTTCTTGTGCTCTCCTCTGATCACGAGTACATCCTCCTCGATAGAGACCCTTACATCCTCCCTTGACAGGCCAGGCATGTCAAACCTCATCCTGATCTCATGTTCGTCATCGTGGACTTCCCATGGAGGTCGGACTTCCCTGCCTGCCTGGGTCCTGCTGCCCGGTATCATCATCGCATCCTCGAAGATGCGGTCCATGGTATCAAGCATCTGGCGCATCGTCCTCATAGGAGAAAGCGGGTCCAGCAATCCTGTTCAATGGCAAGAGAATAGAGATCTCCGTTCAGTATTTGGTTATTGGTGAAAAATCAAACTGCCCTGTACAGTCATACAGCTTTCCGTACTACGTTTTTTGGGTCTGTTAAATGTTTATGAAATCGGACTAGCTGGAAGAAGAGGAAGGCATTGTAAAATTACCGAAAGGCGAAATGTCCATTGCCAAACGCCGTGGCCTCCTCTCGACGGACATCCCCTCCTGTTTGTTGCTACCCACATGTTGAACGTCGACTGCTGTCTCCTTGTCGCCTCCGCCCTGAGCTTCAGCCCTGACGACACGGAATCTCCGCGTTGGGAAGCTCACGGAGTTCGGGGGAGCAGCTCTGCCGGGCCCTTGATGCCTGCTGATCATCAGCGCAGGTAAAGTGAGTGCCGAAGTAGCAGAAGCCATTTCTTCGAGGAGTAGTAGGATCGTCTGATTCTGAGGTTTAAGACAACTGTACTTGTATCCGATGAGGAGTTTAAAGTTCGAGGATGTCAATATATATAGAGAGATTTGAACGGAGGGAAGGAGGACACGACAAAGAAGAAGATTGGGGAAGGGTGGAGACTCATCTTGAAAGTGTTGAGGAGTTCTCTCCGCCGTTCGGGAAGGATCCATCCGTCTAATCTTTGCAATAGAGATTTTCCTTAGCTGCTTGATTTATGTTGGTGGGTTTGTTGTCTTTCACCATATCTATAATTAGCCCTTTGATGCTCCTATGATGTTGCCATCCACGTCCCGAGTGCTTTTAAGGACATTTACGGTTCATAACTGAACTAATCAGAAACGAATCATACAGCCTTCTGTGTTAGCAACAAATTGACGACCACTCTAACCAGAGCAATTTTTCTATTGAGTATAACAATTAACTGTACAAACAGTTGTTTGTATCACTCAAGCAAGTTTTCACCAAATGATTTAGTCCATATCATCATCCATTATAATTCTCTCCAAGCAACTCGAGTAAGACACGTCCTAGAAATGGATCTGCATAAACATGAATACCCGATTGGCATAGTGAACTCGAGTAAGATACATCCTAGAAATAGGACAAACTAGGAAAGGAAGGAACTGGTAGAGTGTTGAACACATCAAGGTGTCGCTTAGCGCAAAACAAAATGAAATGAGGGCGAAAGAAAGTTTTACTATGTTTCTCAGCCTCGGATATCCACCCAAGTCGTATTCTCTGCCAATGAATCCATGAGAATTCGAACCAAATAAACAGCTTCAATCTGAAATTTCATTATCATGGAAAACACCCACAATCAACTGGTCAAGAGCAGTCAAGGATCTCAGTGATACAGGGTTGTTAATTATTCTTTCCAACTTCTGGTTCCCGAAGCAACTGGCATGACAGATCATCAGATGATAAGAGAAGTCGAGCATTTCACAATGCAAAATGCTCGAGAAAATCTACTCGGCTGCTTCCACGGGTTGTGAAATCTCAGCTTGCTTCAACTTCTCCAGCGCAGCAATTCGTCCATCCAGTGAGTCACACAGTCCTTTCATCTGCAGGGGAGAAGAACAGAGAAGATGGCAATGAGAAGAGCCCAACCAAAAAGAGAACGGTAATGAAGAGCCCAACTAAAAAGAGAACGGTAATGTTTCCTATTAATAGATCTGGAAAATCAGAACTCTATTAAAGGATAACTGATAGAAGCAACCCAGTACAAACAATGAAAGTACGGGTAAGGCATCATCCATTCCACATTAGTGACTCTAACCAACACAATCAATTCCGCCACCTTTCCAGTATCGTTTCAACATGCACACATGCAACATTCAATCCCATACAGACATATTTGAGTCCGCACTGAGAAGGATGAAGGAAACGACTGATTTTACAGCATTTGTGCTTCTAACTAACTTGCTAATAAGAAAATTTTATTGGGAAAATCATGTATGACGGACAAATACATAGGGACCTGACTTCCAGCTTTGCACCATAATTCTCTCTTTTGCAATATCGCCAGTGATAAATAAGATGCAAGTCCTAAATCAGAATTCTACAGTCTCAAAAAAGAACAGCACAATGGGAGCAAAGATGGCTAGAATAGGCAGAGGAGCCAGCTAAAGGGTTGGTCAAATAGAGCAGAACCTCATTCATGGTTTCACAAGATGATGGGAGATATTATAGTAGTAGTTTTTCAAGGATCATCGCAGAAAGTATACACATAGGCAGAATAACAGGAGAAAACAGTTCATAAAATTCATTCAAATGAATGGCACATCTTGAGGGACAAAGACCAGTAGATTGTTCATGTGCTCCAGACTTAAAGGAACAGTAGCCCATTTTTCTGACTTGATATCCGTTCATTAATAAAAGGGAACAGCGTCCAAGCTGCATCTCCAGAAAGATCTGTGGAGCTTGAGACAGAACTCAAGTCTGTTGCCACCATCTCGGGACATGTCTCCCATTGACAACACTCTAATGACGGATAGATACAGACATCACTAAAGAATGCAATTTGCAGCAAGACATGCCGCTTGATTCTAGCGTATGCAGCAGAGAGAGAAAAGGCTGCCCGAAATTCATGAATATTCCGCTCAGAAAAGAGCATTTACAAGCCTACGCAGTTCATGGATTGCCTTCATATTCAATAATTGCAGAAGGCGTTCCAATTCATACACTGAGAATTAATATATTCATAGGCGAACAGCTGCCGAGGCCAGTTCTTCCCAGGCGCCAGTCCCACTCCATCAAACAGCTATGACAACAAATCCAAGACTTGATTCTGAGCGAGGATGGGGAAAAGAACAGCTCGCACATATACATGCAGCTAGAAAATTGACAACGAAACCCTAGTAGGAGGATCGGCGATATACCTGATGCGAGATGGATCGGTGGGCGACCTTGTAATCGTTGTGGAGGATGTAGAGACCGACCAATGACGCCGTCGCTGCTCCGGCGAAGAATGAAGCCATTCTCACCCTCAATACGAATCCCATCTCTCTCTCTCTCTCTCCCCTCCCGCTCCCCTGCGATTCACAGTTCCACCGGAGAAGAAGAACACAGCACCGTCGTTCTTGTCCAATTATGCTTCCTTGGACTTGAAACGACGTCGGATCGAACCCTTTGACGCACCACTTTTTCTACGGTTGATACACTAGGACAAGCAAATGTAGATCAATTCTTGCAAACGAATTTTTCGTGCTTTTATTCTTCCCCCTCTTTTATAATTAAGTAAATAGACGATCTTGTCCCTCTTCTTGAGAGGTACATTATGTATCAAGTTCGTCCTTTTGTAGCCTCCAAGTGAGTTGACAAAAAAAAGTCTGATCATTGCAATCTCATGTTCAAATTTCCAAGTACTCCACACTCCAGAGTTTGTGGCTCCCTACTGTAAGGATCGGTCAGGGACATCTAAAATGTGTCCGACTTCTTTTTTCGTGGCAATCATAGTTCATTCCAGTCTATCCTTTAGAATGTGACTGTTCTGTCGATTCAACTGCATTAACACGAAGAATGGAAGCATCGAGCACAGGAAACGAGAATGTAACCGGAAAAGTTGAATGAACACAATAGCAGGAACAAGAAGACCATCCATTCCCATTCGCAAAAAATGGTGGGGCTTGTCCAAGTCAAATTGTAATGAGCATTTTGAAAATCAGCAGTCACTTCAACCATTAAACCGGAACCCGAAAAAAAAAAAAAAAAAAAAAAAAAAAAAAAGGGCCGCAAGGGTTAAGAACACAAGCATATCAGCAGGAAAATCATTCCAAGGTCAAATGCAGAAGATGGCCCGCAAATTGATATCCTGCCGCAAAAGAATTCTGTCTTCCTTTCCCATGACATTCTAATCATCCTAGAATGTCATTTGAATAATGCCTGTATGCACTGACGCTTAAGACGATGTCCTGCAAAACCAGTAGAGCAAAGCATCAGTTAAACTAACAAGTTTCACAAAGTTTCTCATGGCCCATATGGTATGAGAGGATGATAATGCCAAGGGACTGCCCTTCCCACTTTGTGCCGATCCAGACCATAATATTTCAAATCAGAACCAGCAAATTTCTAGCTGCATCAACCATAAGACCCTGCCAACTAAAAGACATAAATAAGTAGGATGGACATGAAAAAGGAACTTACTATCTCCCTGAAATAGAGGCAGGCCCAGATATCCTGTTAAGGTGATATGAAAGGGTATTAGAGTAAGCACAGGTATGCAAAGCGATATAGCTGAATATTCCAAGATGATTTTGCCTCTGAAGTAGTCACCTGATCTGATGCCTCCCCACAGAACTTGGGACAGGTCTCCCATTAGTCACTCCTCTGCGCTGCCCTCCACTGCCAAGATTTGGTCCATTACTTTTTGAGGTAGTTTGTGTTGCACGAATGTTCAGATCAGGAGGGTTCTTAGACTTGCTCAGAATCTTCACATTAGGACCTCCATTATTCTGAGCTGACAGGAGCTGGCAGGCGGAAGGATAACTGTCTTCTGATGCAGGAACCATATCTTTGTCATCTGCAGAGGGGCTGCTTTTGGGTCGGTGAGATTGTGCCACTGGAGTAACAGCTACAGAAGACAAGATTGAGGAATGGGGAGAAGATGCCGCAGCTGCACCAGCAACTTTTGCTAAAGCGGCTGCAGCAGCTATCATCTCTTGTGCACCTTCTCGAAGCCTAATGAAGTCTCCCTCAATTACAAAATACTGAAATTGCATAATTCAGATTATTTGAAGCTCAGCAAAGTATCATTTCTATAAGACAAAATCCAGAATGGAGAGTGACCAGAAATTAAACATACTTCAGGATGACTGGCAACAAAATCATTGAGTTTCCCATATTTAATCTTGTAGTCGTGCCAATGCAACGGAGAAAGCATCTTTCCCAGCCTATTTGGTAGCTGCAATTATCATTTAGGCCAAGTTTAGAAGACATGGAAAATCAAGTAATGTATGTAAATCTCTCGAGATTAATTAAATGAAAGTGCTGACCGTTGAACTGATACAGATTCTGCCACCAGCAGGAATTGTGCGAACGATGCAGGCCAAAAGTGATCTTTCATCGAGAAGATGCTCTGGAGTCTTTGCAGCAGCAACCATCACATTAGCCTGCGTGCCTGAGCTGAATGGCTCAGATAAGACTGATCCACGGGAAATCTTAGCACCAGCTTCATCATTGACTAAGGAAACAGGAGGTGATCTAGCATCATTAGAGTGGGGTTGATCTGCAGTCACTCCTTGGTCATCTGCTTCATAACCAGTCAAACTTAGACCACTGTGTTCCTGCTCCAGTTCAATCAGGGAAGATTAGAAATATGAAGCAGACCATCTGCCTCGCCCATAACTGTTTAACTCATCCTACTAGCAAAGATTGCAAACCAGAGATCTCAGTGAAAGGGAGCAGAGAAAATATCACACACACCTTAGATTCAGCATTATGCTGATGTTTATTCAGACTTAGTGAATCACAAAACTGAGAAGGAATTTGTTGTATGATCTGCTCAGACTTTGAAGACACCAGGTGATTTTTCTCAGTAGACTCAAGAACCTAGAGAGAAAGGCGTGCTGGGTCAGGAGAGTCTAGAGGGGCAAATTAACAGTTATGGTACAAAACATGGCAACTAAGACAAAAATGTCTTAGGGAGGTAAAACGACCTGTGGTTCCCCAGCAACTGAAGGATTAACAGAATCATGCTCCATCTCTCTGCTGGTATGAACTCCCATATACTCTCTTTGAGAAATCTGTCCATTAGCAGCTACTTGATAGTCATACTTCAACTCTGAACTCATTGGATTCTGATCAACTTGAATCTGCGGAAATTGGCAGTGGTTAGAGAGCTGGGAACCTTCAGATACACCCTGAATACGATAAGAAATAGAAAAATTATTAGACCCCAAATCATATTCAGCTAGAAGGTCCAAGAAGTTATTCGAAAGAAGGTATGTGAAGTGTTTCCCTGCCTGTGCATTGTGCCACTCTTGAATTGTTGAAGCTGGTTGTACTTTTTGATAATGTCCCATGTGGGACTGGGGAATGTTTGCTGTCAAAGAATGGGCAACTCCTTGCTGATGCATGACAAATGGATGGACAGCAGTTACCTGTCCTGGTGAAATGTAGCCAGGCAACGCAAGAAGAGATGACGAAGTCAACGAGAGACCAGCAATCTGCTCGCCCTACAATATGACCAAATATATTATTGACGAAAATAGATGGGAAAACTTAAAAGGCACTTCAATGAAGAGAAGACGAATAAACAAAGGCATTCTACCATGTTTCCGTTTAATGCAATGGAAGAATTGCCTGAATTGCCATTTGAAAGCGACCCAGATTTTCTACTAGATCCATTAGCATCCATTTGAATTCCATCTTTTTGCCCAAAGTGAGACACCTCCTTTGAATTCACTTGTGGTGCATGTGACTCACCAGCATAGGATCCAGTTCTCTCCCTCAATTCAGCCAGCTCATGTTGTAGCTGTTGTATTGTATGCAAATGGAATCTCTCCATCTCCATGAACTGATATTGCCAGGTTAAGCTCGTCAGTGTACAATGTAGTGAAGGTGAGATAACAAAGGAATAAAAAATAAATGACAAGTAACCTTAAGACTGCCGTCCAGACAAAATAGTGCAGCAGCAACCAACAGTTATCATGTTATGCACCAAGTGCACAAAGACATAGCATTTCATATGCAACTAATTAGGCAGATCCAAGAGATGTACCAACCTGTCGAAAACCAAGCCAGAGCTGATTATATTGTTCATTGCGTTCTCTTAGTTCAGTTTGCAAGGAGTTGGACTGCAATGCATCCATCTCTTGAACATGAGTAATCCATGCTTCCGCCTCCCTCAATTGCTTATCCTTACAAATAATGGTTTCTTGTGCAGCTCTATGCTGGAAAATCAGATATTAATTAAGTGATGCTACGCTCAGATATAGGCAATCATCTAATTGTACGTGCCACAATAACTTCTCTAATTGATCAAAATGAACAAGTTTTTGGAGACTGGAAGTTGATTTCCTTGCCTCATCACCGATAAGTTACAAACATTATTCAAACGGTTTATCTATCATCAGAAATTATAGATGACTATCATGCACAAAAATGAAGCACCTGATCTTGCATCGCAATAAGTTGATGCTCCTTATCCTGAAGATGTTCTTGAAGGTCATGTATCTGCTTTATATGCTGAAGCCTCTCAGCTTCAGAATGGTCACGCTCTCTTCTGCAGGGTAAGAAGTGTGGTTGTCATTTACTCAGAATTCAAAATCCTAGGAATCATCTATCTCAGAGAAAATTATTGAAGTGATCGTACTATAAATGGGCGATGAGTGAGAACATGAACCATAAGGAAGCTGGTCTGAACATTCAAGGGGCAGAGCCAAATTCGTAATACTAAAATGCGAGACAACATACAGATCCAACTGATATAATACTATAGCAAACCAATAAGATTATGAACTGCATATCATAACTTAAAAGGCGCACCGAAATGTTGCTAGTTCCTTCTTTTGTTCTCTCAACAAATCTTCCTTGGCCCAAGCCTGCCATATGCATATAAAATTAAAATAGAAATTTATCCTTTTTTTTGGTAATTAAAAATAGACATTTATCTAATTGCCCATAAACGGGAGAAAGATAAAAGGGGATGATCTCGTCCAACCGCTTCATTATCTCTTTTGATAGCTAGAAGTTCCCTATCTTTCTCTTCCATTTTCTTTTCCAGGTCATGTATGATTTGCTCTTTCTCATGGAAATGTTCCTGCACCCCAAAATTAACTGCTCTGAGAAAGGTTATGGAGAAAATTAACAAATTTTAATAATATTCCAAAAGAAAAGATTGTAAAATGGTTAACAAGCTCAAAGATTATTTGGGCATTAGACTGTGGAACTAATTGGTGGGCCTAGGCAAGAATATTCTAACGCATATGATATGCCATATCCTCAACCTAATCCAGGAGATATAAAAACAATGTACTCAACTCCTCTACAAGGCTATAACGGAAAAATACAGAACTTCACTCCATTCATATATGTTCATTCTACACCAACACCATAAATAGAGTGGCATTCTGCTAATAACTAGAATGTTTTCACTCTATTTTGAAGACAAAGGGCAATATGTAAAAGAAAATGATTCGAATTGGAAGCAACAGTGTAGAGTTATGAAAAAGAAAATGATTCGAGTTTTTCAAAAAGAAAAACAAGTATTTGGATTTTGGACTAAGAGCTACAAGAGAGGAACAATTTTATTGCACTAGTCTACAGACGCCATGGCTTTTTCAAGGGGGGGAAAAGAAAAACTACCCCAGCATTATGAAAGGACCAAAATCATTAGAAAGCACAGCAATATGATTCAGTTCACCAAATTTTCTCAGATAATCATATAATTCCAGCAGTTAGAGGATCTTATGGTCTTAAAAGTACAATACAGAAGGTATGCCAAGGACAGTGCAAAATCCAACTGTAGTCCTTTAAGAAATACATACCTGTAGTTTTACAACAGCATCAGCATTTTGTTTTACTTGGGCTTCAAAGCTGTTCTGTATGCCTGTGATCTCAGACCTTGCAATCATCTGAGCTCTAAGTTCAATTTCCATCTGCTGGAGCTCCTCTCTTCGCCTTGCAACATCATGCAGCCGCTGCTGCAAAAATTCATTGTTCGAACTCCCATTGATAGTGACTGAAGAAAAGTCCAAGTCAAGCGGCTCTCTTCCCTGCTGTACCTTATTCAAAGGAATATCTACATTACTTCCGTCCATATATTATATGAATATAAGAGCTCAAGGGGTTCCTTACCTCGTACATAGTTCTTTCATCTGACTGACCAAAGTTCGATCTCCCCAACTCCTAAGCATTCATAGTTCAGACCAAAAATCAATAACAAGACCGCAACTAATGCCACAAGATCTATGAACCCAAGTTATGACTAAACCTACAGCAACATATGCAAAAAGTAAAAGCAAGTAATTTTCACCACCAGCAAAGCAACTACACCCAAGTAGGACTTCTCTCTCTCGTTCTTGAAGCAGGTAATCAAACATCTCCTATTCATACATCAAAATTGTCACCTCCAATGACGCAGTCATCACTGATGCATTCACACAAAGTTGACAACCCAAGTTAATGGACTTCCAAACTCTTAACAGTAGAAAATGAATTCACATTAGTTATATCCTCAGAACAAAAACTCTAAGTCTGGCTTCATTTTTCCTTGTTTCCATTCTGACAGCAAGTCCTTGGTGCCAAGTCGCCTCTCGAACTAGAAATTTTCAGCTACAGGAGATGTGAAAGATTTCTATTATATTCCCCGTGATAAGAGCGGTTGAGATTTTCGCATTTCAAAACCCTAAATATTTCCAATTGTTTGCCGTAGTGAATGATAACATCACGGAATGCTTAGGATCAATTGTTTCAGTTAAGATCCAAGAGTCCCGCACTCAGTTTTCACCAGTCAAATCATTCGTCTCTGCAATTTCCCGGCAACCAGACTACTTAATGATTCAAACAGCCGCGAATAAATGTACAACCTCGTCCAGAGGTTTTCGGACCGCCTGATGTTCCGAAATTGCACGCCATTCCTTCCGAGGTGAAGACGTTGCCAGGGAACCGCCGCGGGTGGCGGCGACACCGGCCGTGGCCTCCATCGATCAGAAGCCCCGGAGTCGCTCCAACTCCCTTTCCCCCTCTCAGAAACCCTAATCCCTCAGGGCGACCGAAAAACCCTAGAAATCGAGATAATCCACGAGTTGAAGGACCTATCGATGACAGCGATTGAGGGCAGAGACCAGGGATGGCGCTCGGACGGGCAGGAAGAGGGCAGGAGAGGGAGGATTAAGGGGAGAAAAGTGGAGGTTTTGAGATTCAGTAGCTTTGGAGGGACTGAAGTGAAAATAGTGAAAGTTTGAAGAGAGGAGACTCGTTTGGAGGGAGACTAATGAGATTCAGCACGGGGAAGACTCCCGCCATTTATAGGGCCAAAACGATCAGTCACGTAGCGGTCGCACTTGTTGAGCTCACGCGCCACTGTCGTGCGTGTTCAGTACACCATCCGAAATGCTAACGTCATTGTTGATGTTTTCCTCGAGTATTTTGGATTTTTTTTCCCTAAAAGAGTCATCTTTTTAAAAATATTTCTCGATTTAATTATCACAAAAAAAATTTAAATTAATCTTTTAAGTACTTATATGGTAAAAATATGTTGATGTGGCAAAAAAATATTGATGTGGGAAAAAAGTGTCAACATGGTAAAAGTCATATTTAATTTTGTACATGTATTTCAAATTGCTCTTTACGTGTCTTTCAACTAATTTGTAGGACATACCGTAAATTTTTTTAAAAATTTAAAGCCCGATAGACATCCTATGATAGAAGCATTTTCTTGTAACTAAATTTAAATAGTTCAAGTTTTGATCAGGTTTTCATATTTTTATTGAAATCATCAAATCTCATAATAATACACTTCTTATTGTAAAATGAGATCATCGAATTGAACTTAGAGTTTTTTCAAGTCTTAAAACTTAAATCGAATTTATAAAAATATGACCATTATATTATCGGTTATACAAATTAGATTTATGAACGTAAATCTAATCAAATCATGTTTCAATTCACTCTTTATTATATATTAATTGAACCATATTCGATAACTTTCATAACTAAGAATATAATGATCGAATTTTTATAAATTCAATTAAATTTTAAGATTTAAAAAAATTTAAGTTCAATTTGATAATATCTTTGTACAATAAGAAATGTATTATTATGAGTTTTGTTGGTCCCAGTGAAAATCTAAAAGTCCGGTCAAAATTTGAACTCTTTAAATTTGGTTACAAGAAAATACTTGTATTGCATGTGATCCATCGAGCTTTAAATATTATTGGTTGTACGCCCTAAAAATTAGTTAAAAGACACATAAAGAGTGAGTTAAAATACATCTAAAAAAATTAAATAGAATTTTTACCATGTAAGCACTTTTTTGCCATGTCAACATATTTTTACTGCATAAGCACTTAGAAGATTAGTTTAGGAAATATTTTTTGGCGAAAACTAGCTTAGAAAATATTTTGAAAAATAGGACTATTTTGGGGAAAAACTCAATATTCTGAGCATTTGGCTGTTTTTTTTCTTTTTTGGGTAATTATGCTATTGGACGAAATTCTTATTTTAATAATTAAAGTATATTAATTAAGGTTGTTATTCTTTTAAGTAACGTCTCAATTTTAAATCTTGTAAATGAATAGGATTCATTTTTGCTAGCTTTACCCCTCGTGAGCTCTCTCAATTTGAACTGAATTAGTCAAAGTCTATTGGCCTTCTGAATACTAGTGATTCTGACAAAAAAATTCTTATTTTAATTAGTTAATTTTTACTCAATACGCGCTTCCTTTGCAATTTATGGATGGTCTTTCCCTCCCCATCTCTCTCTCACCATTCTCCTCTCAAAAGCCTCCATGGACCACTCTTTTAGGGGTGGCAATTTTGGGCATGGCACGGCACGATAAAAATCGTGCTTGGGCCGAGTACCATCGTGCCTCATCATTATTGGACCATAAACTCTTAGCACGACATGGCACGGTAGCCTGATATACTATCAAATATATTCAGGTCCAGTCCATGCATTAAGGCCCAGTGCAAGACCAAACATTTAAAAGAAAAGCAAATACTTGCAGGTCAGCCCAAATACTATGGCCCAACACAAGGTTACCTTAAGGGAAAAAATATATTAAAAGAGAGAGAGAGAGGAGAATTCTTCTTTTCGTGGAAATGGTACTATTCGTGCGAAATAAATATGATGAAACACTGCTATTCAATCCTGGTCAAACATAATGCGAGAAATTATTTTTTTTTTTTTGGTCGCCAGCCACGGTATCCAAGCAGGCCCCACCAGCGGTGAGATTGCATCTTTCAGCCAACCATACTTGACTAATCCGTTGGTCGCCCCGGGTCGCACGCCTGGCAATGGCGGGTGAGGCTCCCAAGGGGGTGTCTGCGTACGTGAGATCTCGAACTCGAGACCTCCTTAAGCGGCACCGAACTGCTTACCACTCGGCCCAACCCCCTTGGTAACATAATGCGAGAAATTGAAACATTATCAGAGCAAACAAAATTACATTACGTTACATTCATTTTAATTCGTTGTTTCATTCGGATTGGTTCACGGCGTCCTTGGCTCTTATTGTTGCACGCAGTACTATGTTTAGAAGTACACGATAAATCAAAGCAACACAAGAAGTCTCCTCCTGCTCCTCCTCCTCCTCCTCTTCTTCCTCGAGAGAGACCTTCATTTAATCCCCATTGATGTCGAGGTTCCTGTGTACACAGCACTCTCCGATGGAATTCCCGACGACTTATTGGCCTCGGACATCTGTGTTTCTTTTGCCTGTTCATCCTCCCCCGATATCTCCTCGAGCGATCGCCCCTTAGTCTCGCTCACCAGGAACGTGAAGCAAAAACCAAGCATGTTCGTGAAGGCCAGTATCAGCATCGCTTTCCTGATCTGCTTTGGCTTCCCGTCCAAAGTTAAGTACTGAATCCCGAAGGCCCCGACCATCGCCCCGGCCTTACCAGCTGCTGCGCTCATCGCGTGGCACGTTGACCTCACTCGGGTCGGGAACAGCTCCGCCGGCAGCACGAAGGTCGTGCTGTTCGGGCCGAAGTTCGCAAAGAAGAACGTGAGCCCGTATAGGAGAGCAAAGAGCCATACTTTGTGGTTGCTCTTGTCACTGAGGTATTCGTATCTGACCCCGAGCACGAGCATGAACACGGACATCATGAGGAAACCCATCAACTGGATGGTGAACCGGCCCAACTTCTCGATGAACGCGACTGTGAACCAGTATCCCGGAAACGTGCCCATCAGGGCGATGATGAACATCGCTCGGGACGTTTGAAAGACCTCTGTGAGGGCATCGACATTCGGTGCCTTTTCGGTAAGGCCCATGGCCGGGAATATGTCCTTCTGGGTCAGGTTCTGGCTGTAGAAGGCTATGTCGAGCAGGAACCAAGTGCTCATCGTACCGAGCAAGTGGAGTCCATGTCTGCGAAAGAATTCAGGGGAGAATAACTGGTACTCGTTGGATGTCTTGAACTGTGATATTTTATCGTGTTCAGCTTGGATTTCTATGTCGAGGACCCGACCCATGTCAGCCGCGGCTTGCTTAGCGTTTCCTTCGATGAGCGCAGTGTAACGACCGGTTTCGGGCATCTTCATCCGCCAGTAGTACGTGAGGAGCGCCGGAAGAGCTCCGAGCATGAGCACGATCCGCCACAGGAAATCCGCCTGAGGCTGCGTCGAGGAGATGGCATCCTCGTTGAACCGGGGGGCCGGATAATGAAGGAGGAAGATCTTCGAAAGGACCATGGAGACGAGCCCGGCGAAGATTATTCCCATGCCCTGCATGGCGAAGACGGCTGCTATGAATGCTCCACGGGTCTTCTTGTTGGCGTACTCGGACATGATCGTGGCGGAGAGAGGGTAGTCCCCTCCGATGCCGAACCCGAGCCAGAACCGGAAGAAGCAGAGCGATGAGATGACCGACTTCGACGTGGAGCCGAAAGAAAGCCCAGAGCAGATGGCGCAGAAGACCATGAGAATGAGGGTGAAACCGTACACCTTCTTCCGGCCGAGCTTGTCGCCTAACCATCCGAAGACTAACTGGCCGGTCAGGGTTCCGACCAGTGCCACACCAGTCACGGCGTTGTTCACCGCGTGCGGGAGCCTCCCAGGGCCAGACTTGCTAGGATCGTAGTAGTAGAGGCGGCCCAGGAGCTTCGAGATAGTGGAGATGCAGAAGAGATCGTACGCGTCGGTGAAGAAACCCATCCCGGCGATCACGATCGCGGTGAAATGGTACCACTGAGTCTTGGCATTGTCGAGGGCATTGAGAACGGCTAGGTTGTTGTTCGAGGACATTGTCGATCGATCTCCCCACTGGCAAAAGTTATTATCGGGTGCTTACCGACACTGATCGATGGATCTGTGCCCCGTAGTCTTATGCTCATTCTACTTATATAAATTGACAGTCGTTGGACATAGTGATCATGGAAATCCAAGCCGTTTAAAACAAGGCCTTGAGGAAATACCGAGACACAAAATGTTGGTATTTGCAAGTATATTCCGTACATGGCGACATCAGAACAAAGGCATATGCTTTTAAACATTGGATCATGTAAAAGGATAAGATACAAATACACAGCTTATATAAACATAAATGTACGTATGATTGGTAAAGTTTGTGCCCCGCGACTCAGATTTAACGGAGAAA
This sequence comes from Lagerstroemia speciosa, assembly GCA_037672795.1. Taxonomy (NCBI): domain Eukaryota; kingdom Viridiplantae; phylum Streptophyta; class Magnoliopsida; order Myrtales; family Lythraceae; genus Lagerstroemia; species Lagerstroemia speciosa. The sequence goes on from CM075287.1 coordinate 10,380,404, forward strand.
TTGGCAGAATTAATCAATACATATACATGGATTTAATTAATAAATTAATTCCGGGGCATCGTGCGACCGAAACAGGAAAATCTAATGAATTGAGTTTAGGCAACACGGTAATCTATTCTTCAGGTTTAATTTAGGGTTGTTGATATGTGATTTGTCTGTGATAAGCTAGCCATGACAACAAATTTATTGTCTGAGGTTTTTTTTTTTTTTTTGAGTAATTATGTTAGCTTGCAACCTTAATTATGTTCTGGTGTTGAGAGTGGATATGCTATCGGCCGATAGCTGTCTCCCTCTGTTGGGATTTGTTTATTTGATGTCATGATAGAGATGCTGTAGGCATTCCTAGGAAAAGAGGAAATTATAATAAAATTAAAAATTTTGAACTTCTAGAAAAATAAATGTAATGTTAAGAAAACTTCGACAATAATAAGACAAGCGTACAGCTCGTGAAAATTCACGATCTTGGAGGTTCAAATTTCCCTCAAACGCATAATCCTTGGTGAGACTATCCATACATGTGTTTTGTACATGCATTGACAAATTCATGGACATTTTGTATGGGAGATCCATTATCCATTATCAACCTACCAGGCTTCAGTTGAAGGAGCTGTGGTGCCCCGTGCCTCCGGTCTCGTTAATGAGAGATGTTAGGCCCAATCAATCAGCCCTTCAACTCTAGGTTTGAAATGCTTTTTTTTTTGTTTGTACCACGCAATATCCCGAACCAGTTATAGAGTACCTCGAGACTAATCTGTGATCGGGTTGGGATCCTCCAAAAAATTCTCGCCGACCCTCCCGCACTAAGATTTGAAATGCAATGTAAACAATTATTCTTCTCACATGAGACCACGTCCCACGTTTCCTCAGTCTGTTAACAAACACAAATTTCTGTCATGGCGTTTGCTTGGTCTTGGCAATTGCGCGTTTCCAGGGAGAAAGAAAGTCCCTTATGCAGCAGGTATGTCTTGTGGCAAAGAACTCGCAGATTATAAATCAGTAAAATTCAATTATTTTTAAAATTATTTTTAATTTTTTATAATTTTTTTAAAAAATTGTATAAATTTTAATGAATTTATTTTTTATCATGCTATCATATTTTGTCTACTTAAATTAAATATGCTGCCCTTCCAGTTCCTTTTATCTTTCCTTGAATCTCATCCTTTTCCACATTTTTTTTATAAATCTGTATCATACTCAAGAGTTCTTTTTTTTTTTTAATGTACAAATAAGACACGTAAGCCCAGAATCAGGAGCCCATCATTAACTTACGTGCAGCAAAAAAAAAGTCCGAAACTTGAACAAATATGTATGAGTGTCAAATTACAGCACAGGAATCAAATTCAATACAGGCTCATAGAATTAATTAAATATATAATAATATATAATAAAAAAAAATAAAATCACTAGTGTGTGTGTGTGTATATATCATTAATTAATGGATGAGATATGTTAGCACAAGAGCCACCAGCATCAGCACATATGCCACCGCTTGGTCTATCGACGTGCCTGCAACCACCAAAAATATTCCATCAACATTACATCCATTGAAACCAAATGAGAAATATCAATGAGCCCGTGCCATTCGGGTTTCTGCCAAGTGCGATCACCCGCGCAAGAAACTATTAGATCTCAGGTTCGCACTGCAGCATGTACAAAAAGATTGATACAAGCGCCCAAGAATTACATCAAATTCATCCAAATCAGAATCGGTGCTAAGTTTTTTTCCAGAAACGCATGAAATAGTGGATATCGTCGAGTGTGGTCAAAACGATAGAAAATGGGAAGGGAAATGAATGGATTACCGTTGCTGGTGGGAGCCGGAGACGGGGCTGGAGATTGAGCATGGACCAGAGGCAACATATAGATGTTGAAGATGAGGAAAAAGATGGCTGCAAGAATGCCAAAGGAAGAACATCTGGGGACCCCCATTGTTGTTCTTTCTTGGAACTCTGAGATCGAATGCTCTCTCTCTCTCTCTGTCGATGAGATTATGGATCGATTCTTCTCCTTCAAAGCTCTGTGTGCGCGAGAGCGATAGAGAGAGAGAGAGAGTGGGGGTGAAGAGAGATGATGAAGGAGACGGCCATCTTATAGGAAGCTGGCATTGCCTTTTAATAGTACAGCATCAATCCTACGTTATTGTTTAGGGAAATGTTCAGCAATCCTGAGTTGTATGTCTTTCTTTTCTTTCCTTTTTTGGACACTTTTAGTTTTAGTGCCAAAAATATTATGTACGGACTCAAGATCCTAGCTAAGAATAACTGCAAGGGCAACAATTTTTATGGAGAAAGAAAGGGGTTGGGTGAAGTGATTATGAATTCGATTCTTATCAATTCATGCTGAGTATGGAAGGCCTTCTTGATTGAACCGGAAGAAATACTACTAGTTGTCTTGATATTATTGCTTCTGGATGCCGCTTTGGAATCTTGCTCTGGAGGATTGAGCTGTTTGGTGCAGCGACAGGTGTGACAGGTCTGCAAATGTATTTGCCCATTCGATGCCAGCCAGGAGTCTCCCATTTTTTGATGAATTTAAGGGCAATAATTTAGGGAACGTATCGTCTTCTGTTTAATTACGTGGTGAACAAAGGAACACCCCTTTTGTTTAAGTCTCGTTTCGAATTCACAATGTTTTTGTTATTTGTGTCAGCCTTACTTTCGACCTCCTCCACTCAATAAGATTGGAACTCGACATCTCAAGAAAAAACAGCAAACTCCAGTATCGTCTGAGCGAACCTTGCATAAATTAGTATCCTCGGTGATGAACTTCCTGTCCTGGTCAACGTCCAAGGAATCGCCAGGAGCCCGTGCTCGAGGAGGAGGCAGTCAAGCTGCCACTCAGGCCCATGATCTCAAGAAGTTGACTTAAGATCTTGTAAATTTAATTCTCATCGATGGAACATATTTCCCTCCTCATATTCCTTCAAAGATCATGATCTCTTTTGTAATAAATATAAAATGAGATGAACTCTCAAACCAAACTCAGTAACTACAGGAAACATTTTGCAAAAGCCAGATCCCGAGTGGCATATGCTTAGAGATCCACATCTTATGTACATAAGAGCATCAGCACCATCCGAACCATTTTCTTACAACTTCTAACACTACCTTCTAGGACATACAAGCAAAGTAAATATACACAGATGACTATTATCTGTCTAGGCAATAAGTTATATCTCATTCCACCAGGTGTTATGCAGTTGAGACCTTCAACGGGGAAGGAAGAAAGGGTCCTCTTTGTTCTGATAAATCTCGAACAATTGCTTAGAGTAGTGAGTGGCCAGTGTTCTGCACAACTCCACAGCTTTCGGGTCATGTTCCTGCAACTCCTCGACTGACTTCTTGAGGTCTCCTCCTGGGTCCCCTTCTGTAAGAAAGTCGCCCAACTTAGATCCCCTGCCAATGATTGATCAGTGGAAGACACATATATCAGAGCCCTTTCTTAAATAAACATATAATGAGAACAAATTCTCAAATTCGTTGCTCCATATCAGCAACAAGTTTTGAAGGCAGTACTGATTTCCTGAATAATATAATCTAACAGCCAGCACAGTACACTACACTGTACCTGGGAGCATCAAACTTGCTAAACCCACGTCCATTGCTGTAAAAGGTTTCTTTACTGACCCTTTCATCAGCAGTTTGCTGCCTATAGAGAGCACAGACAGCCTTCATGCATAGCTCAGGATCCTTACCAAATGCAGCGAGCATGTCTCCCTCAAACTTCCACTCTGAAGGCTTACAATCTCTTCTTCTCTGAACCATAGAGATTACTTTCTCAAAGTCCATCTCACTATTAGACAGGTCATCTGACTCGCTATCGGAGTCATCTTCCAACTCACCACAGGAGACATCTTGCGACTCAGTAGAAGCATCATCTCCATCAGAAACAATAAACCCATCCAAGCTTTCTCCTTCACTGTCAGATTTAACACCATCGGACTCCAGATCATCTTCCTCGTCAGCATCTACAGCAGTATAAATCACATGAGAAATCTTTGTTCCACCGGAAACAACACCAATATTAGACAACTCACCAACATGAAGCTTCTTGAGTCTAGAAATTGGGACACCATCATCACCACTATCACCATCGCTAGAGACAACCCTGGAAGCCCGTTTCCTCTTTGGAGTCAAAACAGAGGAAACTTCCTTAGCTGAATCAGAACTCTTTGAATTTCCCGGATTCTGAATTTGGGTGTGTGATGGAAGATTTGCAGAATTTATTTTAACATCATCATCATCATCATCACTGTCAACAATATTTATGGTGCCCGTAGGAACAGGTTTGGCGACCCCCGGTGTAGGCGGAGCCATTTTTCTGGTGGAGATGGGGCCATCATCAGTTTCAAAAACCAACCGTTTCCTAACTTGTCTACCAAGATTGGAATGAATTTCACCACATAGTTTCCTCCTGAGATCCATAATTTCCTTCCTTAAACTCAGCCCAGAAATATCCGAGGATCTAAACAGCTCCTCTAGCACCTTCTCCTCTCTCTGTGAGACCCACAAGACCAACTCCTCCAACTTTCCTTTCCAAAGCTTAGCATCTCTTTCGGCCTTTTGCTTCTCACACTCAAGAGCTTTGTTCTCGATCATTAACTGGAAGTCTGTATCTTCCCCACCCTCGGTCAAATCAACAAACTTCGGTGCATCCGACTCAGTGTTCTTTACACTACTATTAATCTGTCCATTTTCGAGCCGAGCAATCCTCTCCTTCAGCTCACCATTCTCTCTCCTCGTATCCAAAAGTTCAGTTTCAATCTCATGCTTTTCTACTTCCAAGGCCCTGTTCCTGGCCTCAAGTGCTTTGCAATTGCCATTCACCTTTTGAATCTCGCACTCCAGCCCCATACACCTCTTCTCCATCAACTGGACCCTCTCTCTAAGCTCAGCAAACCCATGATCTTCAGGCCCTTTCCAGCTAAGCGACTCGGCTTCATCCTTTACTTCCACTTCCTCTAGCTTCACATCCATGACAACTTCACCTGATCGAAAAACAGTGTCCGATAATTATAAACTGGGAGGAATTCCTTACCTTCAATAGAAACTACTGCTAACTGTTAGTATTTCGTAAACCTGCAATAACTTTCAAGAAATTATGTGAAACAAACTGGAAATTTGGATAACATTGGAGACCCCAGGTGGCGCAATGTCACTCGGGTAAATTCACAACTAAAACAAGAGTAAAGGACGAGTATTGGGACCCCTTGCATCTGCCTGATCATCCAGAAGTTCAAAAAGTTTGCAGCTTTTTTAGGCAACGCCACAGAATTGGGGATTTAGGGTGACTTACATGGAGGAACAACAAGTTGCTTGGTTGATTGACGGTGAACGGAAGCGTAATTCCTTAGTTGTTGCGCCTAGGGTTTTATGGGGAACCCCGACAAGGAATCTCCTCGGTGCTAGTACTGTGCAATAGGGTGCGGAAGAAGTAGCGTGCGAAAGGCAATGTACAGTGAGTTTATTAGTCAAATATACACGTGTAAAATTTTTACGATTTTCAAAAATTACACTCATTAAAATTTAAATAATAATTTTTACAATAAAATTATTATAATCATTTTACATAATCTATATTTATTGATCATTTTTATCCATGTGACAAATAATTGCACGGTCGTGGTGAACAATTCTCGTGGTTGGGCGAATTTTTGTGTTCCACTGCTGTTCGTGTCGATTTTCTGGAACCATGGTGGCAATCAATACTATGGCAACTTTCATGGTGCTTTCTCACGCCACGTGACAGAAAAAAAAACCTCCCATTCAAATTTCAAGCGAACGCCATGCCCATTAAAGTAAATTGATGAATTCGAGCCAGTCTCAATTAGTTACTCACCCTTCATGAAAAATCCCAAGAAGAAAAAAAAAACTACAATTTTTTTTGGAATAAAACAAAGAACAATGGGCTGTAGATGGAAAGGAATCAACCGCCAGTGCCTGTCAGCGGATGAGAACTCCATACTTTGCTCTCTTTGGCTTAGGCTTAGGCTTAGCTTCCTTTCTTCTCCTTGCATTTGCAAACCCATCACCGTGTCTGTGTCTCATTACCCAGAACCTCTCCACTTGTTCCGCTGTTCGCCCAGGAATCCTTCCAGCTATCAGATCCCACCTGACAATGCGAACATGGATACATCTTAACTATCGTATATAAAGGCAGCTGCTGTCCTTTCCACTTGGAATAACAATAGAAACATGAAGAACATTGCTGATCGTCTCGAGATTTCATTTCACTTCACCAGGGCAATCTTACAGATGTTGAACTCTATCAAACATCGGCATTGGTTAGGGTTGAACATGAAACAGCTGTTGTTATAGGTTGATTGGTTACCTGTCTCCGACAAGCTTATGCATCCTGTAGATGAGGTCCTCTTCTTGCTCGGACATGACTATGTTCTCCCACTCGATGCTGCTAACTTCTGCAGCAAGTGCAATTCAATCACACCGCCAAAGAGACCAAAAATCAGTAAGAGATCCCATATATTATGCGTTTCTTCCGTTAAGAAGGAAAAACAACCTGGATTTAGGCCAAAAGAATCAAGTTGCAGGAGCGAGAAAATGTCGTTCTATACCTTCGTAATCAGCAGCTTTAGATTTGGATACGGACTGTCTCCGGTGATTCTTCTCCATGCTCTCCCTCTGGTAAGAAATGGATCGGGGAGTATCAGGTAACCCGAAGGACAAGGAACAACAAGCAGACAGCAGAGAATGAAAGAGGCCGACCTGGGACTAGGAGAACGATATTGTTAAGGAGAAGAGAAGACAGCTCTGTACACATATATAGATAAGCGCATACACACTGAGAGAGCGATATCTTTCAACACCGTACAGAAGAAAAATAAAGGATGATTAAGTCAATGACAGAGCGATATCACTGTATAAAATCTGTTGACTTAACTAATGTCCCTCTTCCTCTCTTTCTCAGCAATTAATCCGTGACTTGTTGGCTGGCCTTCGTGGACTAGTAGTTGAGCAATCCCACCGGAGAAGCTATTTGCTAATCCATCCAACAGCAGGGCATCTTCTCCCCCAAGTGCCCACACATGGAAATGTCGCCAGTGTGATATAGTTGCGAGCTATGGATCCGATCGATGATTACAAGAACCGAGTTCCGAGAGCTGTCATCTCACATGTTCCGTCGAATGGGATCTTGGCTATCCACCCGCCAGAAAGCTTATATCAGTGCTAGCCAGGTCAGTCCCGGTTGAAAGTACAGATAACGTGAATAGTAATTCGAATCTGATTCAGCAAAATTGTCCTGAAATGGGGAAAATCGAAATTGGAATGAGCATTACTGCACGGGAATGGCGATGCTGACGGGGGCAACAGGTGATCCGACCGGGCTCTTCTTTTCCTACTATCGATCGTGGAGGGAGCTACCTGGAAAGACATGCAGACCGGACACCTTTTTCTAGTGATCTGCGCATACACGGGAGAACCAACCAAATTACGAAAACCAACTCGCTGTCCTTCTACTTAATTGTCATTTTCCCCACGATAAAAGCACTGCTTTCAATGACAAAGTAGACATTATAATTCACACCGTGCTCGTCTTATGATCCAGAAATTTTAGATTTGATATCACTCGTGAGACTTCTTCTGCTTTCATTATCATTCTTTTTATTATTTCAAAATTTACGTGCATCTTTTGTTGATAAAAGACATTTTTAAAAAGAGGGAAGTATTTATTTTTTATTTTTGGATAAACAAATAAATTTAAGTATCACGAGACTGAACAAGGATGGTGGTTACCAGACATATAGATGTCCAAGGATTAGGACAGGGGGAGACGAGGATTTATTCGATGATTTTACCTCATTAATATGTAACGTGAGGAAATATCGAATTAGAAATTACAATAAACGAGTGAATAGTTGTCGATTGCACAAACAGCGAATGCGATTATACATTTATTTCTAGTAATAATCTTATTAGTTCTCTGTCGTCATGTCACAGTATATTTGTGTCCTTTTTAAGTTCTTCGATGATTTTGGAAGTACATCAACTAACATTCTAATTGAATTTTCAACAATCAATAAATACATTTAATTGTTATTATTATTATTTGTCCATATTATTATGTAAGTAATTAAATAAGATAATTTAATAAAAGATAAAATTTATACAATAATTTACAATTTTTTTTGGAGTTTAAGAATGAGATCGTTCCTATACATCTCTTAAATCCATCCATGAACCCAGATCCAATTGCTGAACGCAAAAAACAAGAAACTTTGAGTTGTTTTCAAAAAGCACATCTTAATTTATCAAAAAAGGAGGTGGCTCGACCCGGACCCAGAGGAGCAAGAGAATGCGCAACGGTCCACTGATAAAGAAAAACGAGAGGCCGAGTAAGATATAAACACGTACGACTCAATAATGACAGGATCATTCTGCGGTGCTGTTCTCCAGAGACATTTGGGCTCGTCTTAGGTTCGTGACTTAATTTTATTAAGTAAAATATAATAGTTTACATTTCTTTTTACTATCGATTTAATTAATTTTACAAGTCCTTTCTTTTTTTTTTTTCTCTTTTACAAATTCTCCCCCTCCATGATTGGGGCCAAATTAAAGAGGCCGCATAGAAATGAATACCATGAAAAGGACTCTCGAAGCTTCCTATGTTTGGCCTTGTTATACAGTTCATGATTGACATGCCCCCAACTTATAAATTCCTAAATGAACTGAAATCGCCAGCAATGTAGTGCTCGTATTTTCTCTTAATGATTTATAATAAACTCAGTTCACCTAAAATTTCTCCTCACAAACACGGATTATCCATAGGAGTTGAGAGGGAGAGGGAGAGAGTGGTGGTGAAGCTAGCGTCGGCATGGGAGAGCCGGATGGTACGGCTCCTGGTTAGCCCGACATTGGTCCGATTACGTCAATGCCAGATTGGCCCAGCTTATTAATGTAAATGGACGATGAACATGTGCGATGGGGGCGGATTACTTAAGAACGTGCAGGGGGAGAAAGGATACGGGTACTCCAAGCCGGAGAAGCATGCCCTGAACATGCTTGTCACCGGTCCCGCCCTCGTGGCTCCTCGGTTCAGTCCACAACTCGTGTCAAATTTAAGTATTTTTAAGATTATTATTTTTTAACTTTTAAATCTTATTAAAAATACTGGAAAATGGCTGATTTTCACTGTCTAAGATCACTACACATAATACTATCACGTGATAATGTTGTAATACGAGATACTTCCTAGTTAGCATGTACGGGGGCCTGGAAGGGGACAGGAGAAGATACGATTGCTCAACGACGTCGTTCTCTCACGCTCTGAGCGGGAGCTTTATGACCAATTTACCCTTCCGCCCCAGAGAAACTATCTAAAGTGCGCCGACCTTGCGGATCATCATTACTAACCTGCACCGGATCCATTATAAGCCTACTTGCTGTCAATGACCTATTTCTCCTCCTGCGACTGCAAGCCCCAACCTCCGTCCTCTCTCTGGAAGCCCTAAGTCCGAGGATTCCCCAAAATTCCGTCTTCAAGCTCTTCGAATCGTAGGTAACTTTTCTTCCGCCGCGTGATTATACACCGATTTGTCGTTCTCCTCGATTGTCGTTAGGGTTTCGTGTTGGCGCGGAAAATCTTGCTTTCCCAATAGGATTTGGGCTGTTAAGCTGTAAGCGTTTCCCCCTTCTCTGTGCGATGAGAGAAATCGTCAAAGTTTTCTTTAGTTTATTGGCACCGCATATTTTGGCAAATCTGTCTGATCTTTAGAGATTAGCCTTAGGCGATAGAATAGGTTTCGAACTGAGATTGGCTGTAATGAATGGAATTTATGGCGGGGCATTCACGTGATCTAATGTATCCTTGGCGCTGTAACGATTGTAAGCAGCCGCATAATCGTGTTTTGTGTCTTTGAGAATATGGTACCGCTCTCAAGAATGCCATGCACAGAGTACTCTCTGTATTGCCAGAGACGACAGACTGTGTGTTCTTTCTTGGTTTCAATGTGTTATAACTGATATAGTTGTCTCCGCATTGCAGAAGTCCGTTCAGGACCTCTTGGGTTTCCACTTATCCCGTGGGTTGCATAATCGTGTCTTGTGTCTTTGAGAATATGATAGGGCATTCTCAAGAATGCTATGCACATAGTACTCTCTGTATTGTTAGAGACGGCAGACTGTTTGTTCTTTCTTAATTTCAATGTGTTATAACTGATATAGTTGTCTCCGCATCGCAGAAGTCCATTCAGGACCTTTTGGGTTTCCACTTATCCCGTGGGTTCTCTAGGAGGGTTTAAGTTTTTGACTTGAGATGGCATCTGTGTCCAGTCAGCCGCAGTTCCGTTACACCCAACCCCCGTCAAAGGTGCTGCATTTGAGAAATTTGCCATGGGAATGCACGGAGGAAGAACTCATTGAACTGGGGAAGCCATTTGGGAAAGTTGTTAACACAAAATGCAATGTCGGAGCAAACAAGAATCAAGCTTTTATTGAATTTGTGAGTTCTATGACATTTTAACTGTGGTTCTCTTTTTTCATTGTCAGAAACCAAAATATTTGGACCCTTGTTTTTCATCCCATTTGCCTGCTGGTTTTTTACCATTTATACAGGCTGATTTGAATCAAGCTATTGCTATGATATCATATTATGCATCATCCTCGGAGCCTGCTCAAGTACGTGGAAAAACTGTCTACCTGCAATACTCTAATAGGCAAGAGATAGTTAATAACAAGACCACAGCTGATGTTGCTGGAAATGTTCTGCTGGTAACAATTGAAGGAAATGATGCACGCCTTGTCAGCATAGATGTTTTGCATTTGGTAAGCATTTTGCCTGCACTTCCTTTTGGAATTTGAGAGGTAAAGTTGTCGAACTGAGGATGTCCCTGTTGAGAGTTGTAGATTAGGTTGAAGTTTGTCATGCTCTAGTAAACTTTTCTTTGACATGAATGTCAATGGATTAGCAGGCCCATGACAAGGGAATATCTTCACTGGCAGCTTAGTGCATCGGGAGAAAAGAGCATATGTGTGTTTGTCTCCTTTCTCCTTTCCTTAACACTTCCCCTTTCTTCCCTACTCTTCCTCCACATCTCCTTCCTCCCTTACTTATAGATTAGGGGTTCTCCTCTTGTTCCTGTGCTCCCTTTCTCGTCTTTATGGTTATGCAGACTCGCATGGGTACAAATTGGTCATTTAGTTTACCAAGTGGAAGGCTTTTCATTTTTCAAAAAAAAAATGTCGACAACTTCTTTTTTACTCTTTAAAAAGATGCAATGACATTACTAAAAGTTGTTTCTATGCTCTTGATGGTAAACCCCTTCGAGTAATACATAATTTTTATGTCTCGTGTGAGAAATTTTGCCATTATGAAATTGTTAAAGTATGTTCTCTTAGTCTTCTGATGAGACATTTTAGAAATAAAGATGTAGTCTTTTCCCTTTTCCCTTCTGGGACAATTCTTTCTGGCGAAGGTGCTTACATATTTGTCAGGTAAACAAACGCCAGTAATGCTAACTTCTTTCTCCTATAGCTAGGTTAATTTCAATGAATGCCTATGGAGACCTTTGGCTACCAAAAATTATTGTGTTTTTATTCTTATGTGACGGAATGACTTGATGGAACATCAGTTCTGAAATGCTGGCTGCAGAGAGCTTCTACTTGCAAAATGTTCCTTGGTTTGTTGACATGTCACTCTATTGGGGAAGACTAGTTGGTAATTTAAGATATGTTAGCCATTGTTGTGATACATGACGTTTCTTGTGGTTTAGGTTTTTTTTTTTTCCCTCTTTTTGTTTCCTTCTGGAAGTTCATGTTGGGGCTTTGCCATAGATATTGAATATTGTTTCTTGTATTGCAGGTGTTTTCAGCTTTTGGCTTTGTTCATAAGATCACCACTTTTGAAAAGACAGCTGGATTTCAGGTTTGTAATAGTCTGACCTACAAGTAACTTTGGTAATATATGCCTTCTAGTTTACAATCTTAACTATGTTGTTCTCTTTAGGCCTTGGTGCAATTTTCTGATGCTGAAACTGCTTCCTCTGCAAAAAATGCATTGGATGGAAGGTGCATTCCTAGGTAACTGTTTTACTTGTGAGAATCTCTATTTTTTATATCTTCAATTTCTTTTTTAAACCTTAATTTGTCTATTTACCTGCAAACACCTAAAAATTCTGGGCCAAGTTTTGAATTGAAGAAAACTAGTGATATAGTAGGGGAAGATTATGCAGATGAAGAAGCATTCTCCTGCAAGAATTTTTTTTTTTTAGGGTTACTAAGTATTATGTGTGGTGTTCACCATGTTATGCTTTTGCTTTTACTGATGCTTATGTTATCTAAATGTTGGTTTCTGTACAATTTTGTTGTTGGACATTAGCTATTTGCTTCCCGAGCAAATGGGACCATGCACCCTCAGGATTACTTACTCTGCTCATACTGACCTGAGTGTGAAATTCCAGAGTCACAGGAGCAGGTATTATGGATGTATTTCTATTCATCATAACTGGCAAATTTATTGTGCTCAAGTTCGAATAATGCATGTTGTGTTATTTAATTTATTCTTGTATGCACCGTGTTTCTCATACATTTCTATCATTCTAGGGACTACACCAATCCATACCTTCCTGTTGCCCCATCAGCAATAGATGGAACTGGTCAGGTAAATGTCTCTGTTTCTTCCCTTGACTGCACGGTTCCCTCTCATTACCAAAGCTTTTGTCCAATTTATCTCGCTCCATGCCGCTGCCTGCCTGTAAAGGCCAAAGCAATTACATTGCAAAGACTTGGAATGTGTATTGCTCATCCTGTGCCTATAAGTTATTGGCAGATTATCTATATAGTTTATTTTTTTGTGACATGATCAAAATTCTTAATAAGCTCAAATAGTCTATATTTGTTAATTGTGGCAGTTGGGTGTTGGCCTTGATGGGAAGAAGCTAGAGCCTGAGAGTAACGTCCTCCTTGCATCAATTGAGAACATGCAATATGCAGTCACTTTGGATGTTCTTCACATGGTGTGTCTGTTGATATGCTTGAGCTGATTACTTGCTTATCCCGTAAACTCGTGCAGTATTTGTACTACCCACACTAACTCTTAATACCCTAGAGTTCTTATATTGATGAATTTTGTGCTTTTGACTTTTGTTATGTTAGGTCTTTTCTGCTTTTGGGCCTGTGCAGAAGATTGCGATGTTTGATAAAAATGGGGGAGTGCAGGCCTTGATTCAGTATCCTGGTAAAAATCTTCAAAATTATTCTTAGATTCTTACTATTATGTCCTATAACAGCGTGAAGCACTAATAGCAGTGGCTTTGCAGATGTTCAGACGGCTGTAGTGGCAAAGGAGGCCTTGGAGGGGCATTGCATATATGATGGCGGGTTCTGCAAGCTCCATCTCTCATATTCACGCCATACTGATCTCAGTATTAAGGTGACTAGCCTTAGTTTCGGATAATAAGTTGTGGAGTTTTGCAGGAGATCCTGGGGGACCAATTAGCTTGAACTTTTCTGCTTTATTGCGTAAACTAGACATCAAAGAGAGATCTCTTTTAATATGGCGCAGAATCCCTCATCCTTTATGTTGGAAAACAGATTTATGGAATCAGGATATCCCCGTTAGCATGATTATTTGAAGCTAAAGAATGGAAGAACCTAATCATAGAGAGCTTGATAAATTGCTGACTTTTTACTTCAGGTTAACAATGATAGGAGCAGGGACTACACGCTTGCGAACCCTCCGGCTGTGAATTCCCAGCCCTCCATTCTTGGGCAGCAGCCTGGTCCAGCCAGTTCTCCGTACGGTGCTGCAGGGCAGTATCCTCCTGTCTCTGGGCAGACGATGATGCAGCAGCCAACAGCTGGCTGGGGCCCTGTCCATGGCGGTCCCCAGACCATGCCTATGCAAATGCAAAACAATCTGTACATGCCTCAGGGGGCTGGGCACTATCAAATGGGCCCTGGCATGATGCAGGGGCCGAGCCCTGGTGGGGTACCCCCACATCATTCCACAGGGAGGCCTCCTTACAGCGGTCCTGGTCCAATGCAATAGCATGCTGTTAGATTCTTTCAATGGGGCATCGGTTTTCCTGGAGGTTCGTGGATCCCCTTTCCCTCGATTTTGGATTTGCTGGGATGATGAACTCTTGCTTTCACAAGACTTGCTACTGCATCTGTAGCTTTCTCCTTCACTGATTTGGGAATTGGTAGCGCATTAATCATTTTCAGTTTATGTTCCTTTGTGGAATCAGACAATTAAAGAGTTTTCATCATATCCTTTCCTAGTGTACTTCTGTGCTTGGACATTAGGGTGTTTCCTTTCTGGTGGCATGGTAGATGATCTTTGCATATTTTAGATGATCTTCGTTCCGGTTGATGTTAAGAAAAAGCAGTTACTTGGCATGTGATTTGACGGGCAGCCAGGCTCCAGGGTAATCTATGATGCAGAGCTGATAATAAGGAGGTCAAAGCTGTGCTGCTTGTGCTACCAATCACTCAGGAGTTGGTCTGATCGGTAGTAAGATGCCAAGAGTTCCAAGAGGAAGATCGATTAGCTTAGGCTAAGCTAAGATTAGCTGGTCCACCTCCTCCCTGCTGAGAATTCGGGCCTATTTGCAGTTACGAATTTGTTGGGTTTCAGGTGTCACAGCTACTACATGTAAAGTGCTCCTCGGGTGGATCCATCGCCTGGGTAAAAGGCTTCGTTTTATAAAAGGTAGGGTGGCAGCCTAATTGAGCGGTCAAAGGTCAAAACAGGGTTTTGGGCCTACCTCGTTGGTAATTAAAAAACCCCCCAAAACAACCGGGCAAGCGTTCTGTTCCCGGTGAACCCCTTACGGACCGTTGCCTGCTTTACGTTGAGACTCTTTAACAATGATGTAGCCTAGAAAAGGTTTGTTTGTGACCAATCGCAGACTTCCTCTTGCAGATCCAATGTTCTAGAAGGAACACCTTCTCAGACAAGATCTGATGTTGAACTTATGATTCTCAGCTGAGCAGAGAACTTACCACGTAACTGCAATACGATTATGAGGAAGCATGCCGGTGCCTGCTGGGCTGCATTCTGGTCGGAACGCCTTGCCTGGAATGTGTACAGGACCCCTCTTGTTGAAGCCAAGAAGTCAGTCCCATTGACTTAATAAAGCAAGCCGCCGCGCTCTCCCTCAAAGGGAGAAAAGCTGTCGGATCTCCGTCATAGGGTTGCGGGCTCTCACAACCACCCAATTCTCAATACCAGGAAACTAATTCAATCGAGATGAAACTGATCGCTGGGATAAATATATGGCTCAAAGTGTTCACACATATATAGTCAAGTCGAGGAGGAAACTATTACATGTATAAGAAAGGTGAGCGAAACTTTCTAATTTTACATTAAGAGGTGATTTCTATATTCGACCCGGTAGCTAAACTTGATTGAAAGAGCACCCCCCACCTCTTTCTCGGGGTCAATCCCCTAAACCCCATATTTGAGCGGAGGACCTACAGCAAGAGGAGGCCATTCTCCATCTAGCGAGACGCACTAAAAAGGTCAGCACTTCAGATGGGTCGCGGAGCGAGTACAGAGCTTTGGTATCCTTTGGCACCGACGAAACAATGATTGGGTACCCTTGCCCTCTCCTCTCTATGGCCTGCATGCTCACAATGAAGTTCATCAGATGCATGGTTGTTATTACTATCATCAGGAGAATCCATCTATAGAGTTAAGAGGTCATGGGAGATCGATAAATGAACCAGCGCAGTACCTTGAAAGCGTCCTCGTCGGTCCGATCGTCTCCTATGTACATGGGGAGGACGTCGCTCGAGTCCTTGAACCCAAGTGTCTCAAGCAGATATTCCAAGGCATTGCCTTTGTTCCACTCTATAGATGGCCTTATTTCCATTACCTATCTCACAGATTTCAGACAAAGGAATTATATTCATAACTACGAACCAACAATGAGTTAAATGGATAAGGATTCAGGAAGACCAAATTTCATACCTTCTTGCCTGCAGTTAAATGGAAATCCGGGTATTTCTCTATTACAGATCTAACCTTCTCTTGTAGTGCGCTAACATTCTGGGAAGGTCAAGAAACGAACAGAGGTTGCTCCATTACTATATACTAGCAAATTGGAGAAAACAGCTGACATTTACTGCACGATGTGTATAGTAAGGAGTTCTCACCTCTTCCTCGACCTGCCGAAAATGTACCGAGACGCAAAATCTGTTGTCCTCTAACCTTGCACCTGGTATCATCCTGATCTCTTCCTCCAATTCCGCAAAAATCTGTTATTAATAGGATAAGTTAATTCTATCGCATGGCTGCAATCAAACAAGGGAAAATCTTCAACTTCTCAGTGTTCTACTGTTACACAACCGGCTAACCTGTTGAATTGCAGGCAAGAACTTCTTGGCCGGTTGGAAGAGAACTTCGTTCCCCTGCCAAATTCAAACCTTCAGTGTGCTTAGATAATCTGTAGTGTATAGTAGTACAACGTAACTATGCCGGCCAATTAATGGGACAGCGCTATTGCAAACCTTTTTGTCGATGGAAACAGGATGTTTTTTCCCATCAGAGTTCTTCACAGGCTTTGGCGGAGCCATTATGTCCATTCCATGGCTACCCGCATAATAGACATTTCGTAACTGTACAAATTCTTTAACCTGCAAATGGTGCAGCAAGAAATGTTTGGTTTGGTTAGAATATCATAATAGACATTTGGCAACTGTACATTTAGTTTGGTTACTAATCGGCAAGCCATTCATTCCTCTCACCTTTTCTCTGCTTCTCCCACTGATAATAGCCGTGGGGAAGCACTTTGAGATTCCTCGGACAGCCGCTCGCATCTGTAATTTGTTATAAGCTAGCTCTCAT
This sequence comes from Lagerstroemia speciosa, assembly GCA_037672795.1. Lineage (NCBI taxonomy): Eukaryota > Viridiplantae > Streptophyta > Magnoliopsida > Myrtales > Lythraceae > Lagerstroemia > Lagerstroemia speciosa. The sequence goes on from CM075287.1 coordinate 10,397,207, forward strand.
CAGCTAGGTGAACAAGTCGATGAAAATAAGAGAAAATTCGGGGAAGGGGAGTCTCTTGGTATCGACCTCATCGGACATGAAGGCGCGGTCAGGGTCATTTACAATAGGGGAGAGGGTCCCGTCATAATCTAAAAACACGGCAATCCGCTTCCCCTTCGCTGCTTTCATCATCCGCTCGAATGAGCATAACGCTGAAGGATGCTCCTTCTGTGTTAATAAACAACAAACCACGTAAACATAAAACCAAATAATACGGTAAAATGTTACAATTGAGCAAGTTCGGCAATTTCTAACATAAGAACTGAGAAGAATGTATGCTCAAGAGGCTTACTTACCAACCATGATATATAGGCTGTTTCTGAGGGATTCGGTCCATTACTCGAGTCAGTGTCTGAGAGATCCGACAACGTTGTCATTGTCAGAGAAGAATCACTAGTTATGCTGCCATCGCTACAGAGACTACGCATCCTGTGATTTTTTAAAAGAGTTCTTTGGAGTCCCATTGACTGAATGAACTTCACCAGCTTTGCGTTCATATTTCTTGGGGTCAAACTACAAAAAAAGGAAGTCATGTTTAGAGTTCTCCGAGTTGAACAATGAAGAATTCGGGGAAGGTGTCTCTGTAACTGAGGAAAAGCTATTATTAGCCCATTAAGCATCTGGGGTAAATGTGCACACATGCTTGAGCCAATCTTTTGCAAAATATAAGTTACTGTGCCACAGGGTGCCCCATCAACACTTCAGTGGCTCTAAACTACCAGCATAATATATTGAAAATCACCTTTTTTAAAAATAAATTGATAAATGATTTGTGGATACCATGTACCCAAAAAACTATAACGAGAAATCACATCTAAAAATGCTGTAAATTACTCATCAGATTGCAGTCAAGAATCATTGTTTGATACCACAAATAAACTGCTTCAATAATCTAACAGCTGCTTTAACTACTTAAGTGCTCACCTGCAACCAACTGAACTTAGGCTCTTTGGTAAGTGGGAAACGATTTGAGAAGGGGAGTCCTTGGTAATTTATGAGGAAAAGCAACGACAGTTACGTGGGGGAAGGGGGGCAGACGAAACAAATTAAACGGTCACGGAGGACCAACCGAAGTCAAAGTGACGTGGAGCTCCTGCCGACAGTTCTTGCGTCCTGGCACGGACTGCGGGCCCCACCCTTAAGACTCTTTTTGCAGAAGTCCCTCTTAATCTATTTCATATATTTTGAAAAGTTTCCTTGTTTTCGCTAATTAGTTCACTTAACTAAAGCAAGGAATCATTCCAAATCCTGACTATATGCATCCTCTATGCCAATGCTATAATTACACAGTATATATATATATCAACTTTATCACATCTACATACATCATGTATATAAATCCTCAATTAAGAGAAGAGAATGCAAGAACAGACGAGAATATAAATGCGTAAAAACCGTTTTTTTTCTCTTCTCTTTTTCCCCATTTTTATTTATATACATATATACACACACATATATAGGTGTTAATTGATAATTATAATAACTTGAGAAGGGGGCAATATAAGTCTCATGCGTTGTAAAGATTGATTGATCACGCAAAACGAAACATCCACCAGTGGCAGTTTAATTAATTGACCATACGTACACATATTGACGTATCATAAAAGCTTGTAACGTAATAATATTAATCATGGTGATGAGCTAGCATTCACAATGATGTCGCACAGACCCCGTGGATTCCCACCTTCAATGAATGGACTAATCTTTGATCTGTTTAGTAATGAGTAGATGATCGTATCCCATGTATGAATATCCGTTTGCATATTTTGAACAGATCACCATCAAATATTTGCAATGTTAAGTAAGGAAGGTTTAAAAAGGGGGAAAAAAACAGAAAAAACAAAAGCAGGGGTCACTTTGTCACATAAAAAAGTGACTAACTGACATCTGGAACCAAACACTTTTTAAGAAATCCCTTTTTTCACAGGTGTTGTGAATCAGTCCAAACCATGGGGACTTCGAGAAAGGTTATTTTCAAGTCACAGTTAATTAGCAAAATCAACAGTGCAAATCATTGTCAGATGTTGCTTCGAGTTAAGGATTCCAGTCAAAGCTGACTCAGTCGATGTAGACAATACATGGAGTTGTCTATACGCAGGCGGCGCACAAGATTGTATTTACACAAGTGGGCATGTACTGCTTTATCATGTATAAATTGATCTCCTCTGGAAATTTTAAACAGATTGATGAGGATAAAAAAAAAAATTTTTCCTCCAAATTAATCAGAGCATACTGTGTGACATCCTCTGAAACAAGTTTCCCCTGCCATAGATGTAAAGATAGAAAGTGTGAATCACATTTTACATCGAACCGGGATAAAGGAAAGACATGCATCAACGGCTGAAAGCACTAAACTAATAGACAATCTAGGCACGCAAGGACTTGGTGAAACGACGAAATATCATTAAAGAGAAATTTAATGTAATCACTTTCATAAAACAATACGTTGTAATCAAATCTGTTACCCTTAAAGATCGAGATAAAAGCTTTAAGACCAAATTCAGATTGAAAAAGAGTCCCTTCTTTGAAGGAGACCACAGACACGAACTCAGCACTCGGGACAAAAAAAAAGGCGGAGATTTTCTTTGCGTGCGATATCTAATTTATAAAATTATAAATTAGTTGTAATTAATGATTCCACATGGTCCAATTTGTACTTGATATCGTATTTTAATATATGATTATCACTAACCAGCAAAAAAAAAATTAATTCACTAAAAAGTGAACCTCTTCTCTACTTCACATATTTTCTTGTTCAAAGTACCCTGATCTAAGATTTTATATAATACATGATTATGAATAGGCATAGGTCACTTCAGAATTCTTCCCCCACGAAAAGAAATGCAGAAAAATATGCACCTGCCACGTTGCACGAGTATACGTGGATCTACCAAGAGGGTTTGGGCCGAGTGGTAAGCAGCTCGGTGCCGCTTAAGGAGGTCTCGGGTTCGAGACCTCACGTACGCAGACACCCCTCTTGGGAGCCTCACCCGCCATTGCCAGGCGTGCGACCCGGGGCGACCAACGGATTAGTCAAGTATGGTTGGCTGAAAGATGCCATCTCACCGCTGGTGGGGCCTGTTTGGATACCGTGGCTAGCGACAAAAAAAAAAAAGGGTATACGTGGATCCTATTAAGTTAAAACGCTCTTTTTTTGCACTTTTTAATGCAGAAAGACGTTGGCTTTTTGCTGGAGAAAGGGACAGAGAGAATCCTTGGGTAAGGACAGAAAAATGAAGACAGATTTTTTACGTGTCGGGAGAGAATTGGGTTTTCAGGGACTCCTGGACAAGTCGGTCCGGTCAACACGTCTTCACCCGGTTTTCTTAACATGTTTTATTTTTTAATTCTTTTTTTTTTTTTTTCATTGATGACAAACTCTCAGAGATGTACTTCACAACAAGAGGCAGGGCGAGGGTTTAGGTCCGAGTTCAGAGAAAAGAACTTACTCAGTATTTTTTTAATTAAAGAGTAATTAACGACTGAAAATAAAAGTTTTAAGAAAAAACTGAATATGTAGTTTGACGACAAATCAACATGTTAATGTGTGAAAAGCTGGCAATTGTTGTAAACTTATGGCATGTCAGTTTCTATTTCTATTTTTCTGAGAGAAACATGAAAATTTTGATATGTGATGAGAAAATCAAGGGGCTTATCCCGCCAAAAAACCAATAGACATGCCATGGTATGTACCGCGATACATGTACAAAGTAAAAAAACATAATCTTTTTATGGTATAATCCTATGTTTTGATAGGACTCATCAAAGGGAAGGGAGGAGAAGGAATTAGAGGTGAAGGGAGGTGACCAAGAGGGGTTGGGCCGAGTGGTAAGCAGCTCGGTGCCGCTTAAGGAGGTCTCGGGTTCGAGACCTCACGTACGCAGACACCCCTCTTGGGAGCCTCACCCGCCATTGCCAGGCGTGCGACCCGGGGCGACCAACGGATTAGTCAAGTATGGTTGGCTGAAAGATGTCATCTCACCGCTGGTGGGGCCTGCTTGGATACCGTGGCTGGCGACCAAAAAAAAAAAAAAAAAAAAAAAGAGGTGAAGGGAGGTGAGCGGAGTGGAAAAGGAAAAGGGACAGATGGAAGGGAGGAGAAATATCAAATAATTAAGTTCAATTATTCTTATAGTTATTTTTGAATTTTTTAGATTTATAAAGAAATCTTATAAGTACTGTTACATAAGACACATTCCCGAAAGGGAGGGAAGGGCAAAATTTCTAAGTTAAAGACTTAACTATGCTATCCTATGAAATAAATGGTTTAGTAGAGAAAGTAGCAATGTTGTTATTGTATTTAATTTGGTTTTTCTAATATCTCCCCTCATTTAAAGGTAGGACCTAGAAGGAGTGACGAAGAAAAAGGAGGTAAATGTTTTTTTTTTTTTCCCTTTTGTTCTCATCAAATGATTTTCATCCGACCGTGACTTATTTTTTGAGCTTATGAAATCATGAGACGACTCAAGCATGAAATATGAAGGATTTGATATGTGCAAAACCAAGCAATTAATTGAGATCCATAGTCACATGAAATTGTCTGTAACTTATAGCATCCGCATATATTTTAATAAGCCAATGCAGACATCTCTAACCGCATGTACTTAGGTTCCAGTCCCATCAAGTGGGCTCGCGCGAGGGGCCCATCAAAAAATAACTGCCCCAACTGAAAGCAGCGAACTGGTCAGTGGACCCTACATCAATCACCGCACACGTGGCGGATCCCACCGACATGCTCGACGTGTCGCCCGTCGGCGGGCCCGGCCGAAACCGCGGGCCGTTCCTGTCGAGAAACTGCGGACTGGCTCTGTGCGGTCAGCCGAGGGCCATCCCGCGAGAGGGCCTTCGGGAGGGACACGTGTAAGGCCCACAGGGCATAAGCCTCAAACTCCCTCTATTAGTAAATAACGAGAAAACGTCGAGAAATCCACGCCCAATAACAGCGCGTGCCCGCTATCTTCCTGCCTCCGAGTGACGGGAGAGAATAAAGGCCTGACATGAACTCACGAGAGTACACTGCACGCGCAGCAAGATGCCGTGGGACAGCGGAAGGTCATGCGTTTGCCGCGGGGATCCCGCTTAAAAGGGCAACGAACCCCAACCGCTTCTCGTTTATGCGGTTCAGTGCTCGCACAGCACTTTTCGGCAAAATTTATGGGCGCAATAAATTCATTTTTTTTTTTCACTTTTTTCTGCTCATCAGAAGATCAAAATCGAAATCTCCGAAAAAGGTAATTTGAATGAAAATGGAAAATCAAGGGCGGCAACTAAACGAATGTGATATCGGGAAGGCGAAAATGACTCAAAGAAAATCAAATCAATGGCCGAGCAATCAATCAGAGATTGGGAAATCAGGATTTAGCTCAGGCAGTAAGCAATTGAATGAATCAGACAAGGAGAATCACGAAAAATTATTCTAGTAATTAACACAGAGAGAGGGAGGGAGGTTGAGGAGGAAGCTTACAGGGGCAGTCGGTTCTTCCTTAGCGTTGAGCTTCGATTGTTGGAGGCTCCGCACTCAAAAACCGCGAGAGCTTGAAGAAGCTGATTCGGAGAGATTGCAGAGAGAGAAGAAAAGAGAGAGGGAGGGAAGGAACGTGGAGGAAGGCGACTATTTATAATGACGAACGGGTAGAGGAGGGGGAGAGTCTGGGAAGGTTTGCAGCAATTAACTTCGTTGTTGTTGAACCCACATGACCCTGACACCGCTCTTTATTTACTAAAATGCCACCACGGCATTCATCAAGCCATACGAAGAATATTGGGTGGATCTCTCTCTCTCTTCGGAGTAAAGCACGGGCCCGAAGCCTAGAAACCGACACAAAAGCTAGGTAACACAGCAATCGATGAGCCTATCAATTGCCAGATCCGTTTGCATGACAAAATCGCATGGACAAAAGCAGTTATGACTAAGGGGATGCAAGATTTTTATCTCTTCAATACAGAAAAATATGTAAGATATTATATTATATATTTCGATGATCACATGTATTTTTACCATTATATAAAGAAAATACATAAATTTAAAAGGAAATAGAAGAAAGGGGAATAAAGGGTAAGAATTAAATCTAAGATATCTTGATTTCAGGTCAAGAACGGTACTAACTGTACTAAATCTTATCTTAAAATTTATCTACTTTTTAGTTTAATTATTTTATTCCCTCCTCTTGTATTCATCTTTTCACTTACATAAAGTTTTCACCTGGCCGTAAAAAGGTTAAATTCATTTATATCTAAAAATCTAAACTTATGAGTGATGTATCTAATTACTCTTATAAACCAAGTTCTCTTTCATGATCTTTCAGACGTGATATTTTTATTTCTCGACACTTCTTCCCAAAAAAACTAGCAGGATCTGACCAATCCAGTCTTAATCAAATCAGTTCAATATGGGGTAACATTTTTCCAAAGTGAACTTTTTTTTCCATTGGACAATCTTTTTAGATGGGTGGCTGATGTGAAGTGATGTTAGCACATAATTTTCGATGACGAGGGTGAGTTGTTGAGGTGTCGGATCCATCTGCATGACCATATGGCGATGGATGCATGGTTATGTTAAGTGCGCACGCAGATGTAGGGAATATGGATGTAAATAAGATAGTACGATTCGCGAACAGTTCAAACACGGCTCGAAAGCTTAAAGTTGGCTCGATCTTAATGAGCTCGAGTTCGAACTCGACTCGAGTTCATTAGTTAAACGAGTCAAATTAAGCCTATAGTATTCGGCTCGTGAAATTCATGAGCCTAAACAGACTTTTTATTTTATATAATCATAATTACTATTATTCTTTAATTTTAGAAAAATAGAAAAATAATTAATATTATTGTCTCAAATTCTTATTTAAAACCTTTATTTCGTTCTTTTTTTCTCATTCACGAAATCCTAATTGTAATTAATTCTCTACCTTTTTCTGTTTAGTCTTCCTCGCTTTATGTGATTGACACAACAACCCCGTGCTCGAGCCATATTTTCTTTTTCGGCTCGACTCATATAAGCTTGACGAGCCTTCATTTACTATAACAAGCCGAGCCCAAGCTTAAAATATTGGGCTCGGCCGAGCTCAATCCCTAGCCCGAGCTCGTAAATTGGTAAACGAGCCAAGCTTGAACAATATAAATTCATGCTCGGCTCGGCTCGTTTGCACCTCTAATAGGGAGCAATCCATTTAACTAGGGTATAACGGTCATTCGCCTAGTTTGTTGATGTAGATACAATTGTCTTTGTGCCATTTTTAAAGCATATATGTAACGCCACAGGTCTGTCACTCAAAATACTAATTGTTGGCACTATTGGGGTCATGGAGCCTTATACACACACTCTCTCAAGATCTCATCCTTATACAATCAATGTGAGATTATCGCGTCACAAACTGGGGGCCTAGCATCCTCGCCGGGCTCTCGGGTCGGGTTCCTCCGATCCCCGGCACTCAAGCTAGGATCTAGACTACTTCCCACGATTTTGACTCGTGGTCAACATAACACACCACCATGATATCGTAGTTGATTCCGACCCACAACCAGGGATTTCACATTCACTGTCAGACACTTAAGTCGTCGCATCTTTCGGTCTGTCCTGATTCTTGCCCTCGAAACGAGTAGTTGCAGCGACTGAAAGAGTTGGCGTGGATTATATACTGATAGCAGGAGATGCAGTCTGGAAATAGAGTGCAATAACATCGTTGTAAAATAACAGGAAATATCTTTAATTTCACATCTCAGGGACCATTTTCTATTGACCAGTATTGTCTCTGGGCCCCGACACGAGCAAAGAAGAACAGAACAATTCTCAGTTCTTAGTTTGAACATGAAAAAGAAAAGGGAGTCATTTTCAAAAGTCTACAACTTGCATAGTTCTGAGAAGTTGCATCTAACCGAATAATCAACTAATGGAAATTGCCAAAAGAGTAAGATAAGACCATAACAGCAAACCGAGATCGGCTCATACAGTTCAAGACTCGTGAATGAAAAGAATTCATAACTTTGTAAAAACGAAAAATATATCCTTATGAAAACATTTTTTTTAAAATACCAATTGACGATGGGTAAAATTTTACTTCGAGGTGAAGTTTCTGAGTGTGAATTAATTTCTACCCGATGAAATTGAAACCGCGTATAGAACCTAGCTAGACAAGGTCAAACGATCACTGCAGCTGAGACAGTTCGCAGCTGTTAATTAGGATGGACAAGTTTGTCAATGGCGGAGAGCTGGTCGAGTCTGAATCCTACCTTATTGGCCGGTAGTTAGCCGTTAGTCACTCTCCGTTCTAGAAAGGAGTTGCGTCGTGGCCATTTTCCATTGTTCTCGAGGTCGCAAGTCACGAACTTTTTTATTTTTCCAAAGAGATTCATTATTGATATAAAAAAATGGAATGAAGGGTATAATAGTTTGAGTCATAAGAATGGAATTCCAAGTCTCTTAGTTCATCCTTTTCAAACCCGATGTACCCGTTAAATCGATTCGAAATGGACAAGAGATCACATGCCCGACTTACGACAATTAATGGTGCTGATCATTAGTTAATTAGCGAGATATAAAGATATCAGAGGAAAATGGTTTGGTGCAGTGACACTACTCTCGATCTGAGATTAAGAGATCCTGAAATTCAGTTTTCATCAGTGTGATTTTCCGTGCTCTTTATTCTCTCACATTGGTGTAGTGACATTACTCTCAATCATATATTCTCTGTACACCGAAAAAAAAAGAAGAAGAATGTGCATATGCAATTGCATATTTGTCGAGAATTCGTGCATCCGACTAGATTATATTTATTTATATTGTTTTTTTTAACGTTGATGTATGCGTTTTATGTAAACTTTGGTTTGTCGGAGGATTCCTTCCTGGGACTGACCCAATTAATTAAAGGGTATAACAACCCGTGAAGCTTCCTCCGAAGTCGTCGCATCCCATGGGCTTTTGGGGGAATTAATCAACTAATCAACTAATAATAAATAATGCTCCCATTGGGATCTCCGTCGTCGTTAAGGCAACGCTTCTTCGCTGCAATTGCATAGATGTGGTCGGCGAAGAGCACGACGTCTTTCCTTTTCCATTTTACTGGGTGGACCCTTTTGTTTGATTATTGCTTAATTTTCCACCGCGTGTAAGATACGCAAAAGTCTCTCTGAGTTTAGATTTAGAGTAATTCAGATTCAAATAATATCGGATCAAATTAAAAAAATTTATCTATTTACAATATCTGAATTCGATATTTTACTTAAGAAAAAGAGGTCGACCAACGTCCACTCACCCACGTGGTTGATCGTTGGTTAGTTCAATGCCGACTCTGTCAGACATGCCGTTAATACTTTGCTGCTTGACCTCACGGCGACAATGACATCTTGTATCTGTGGTCCTTTCCGGGCGCCTTTGATCGGGACAATTCTAAATTACTTAACCAGCTGTCTGGTCGTATGATCAAGTCATCGTCGTATGATCGGCATCCCGATCACGCATTAAAATTTGTACCGGTCTCGGGAAATCTGTGACAGAAATCAGTGGGACTATGAGCAATCAATCCCCCGAGCTAACCAGTGGATGAACCAGAATTTCGAGCTCGGCCCAACTCAGGGCCACCTGAGATATGGACCAATTTCGAGTGCGCTTAGAGATCTGCCTCCTGGTGTGCTTTTGCCTCATCCGAAAATCGACCAATCTCAGCTTAGAAATTATAGGCCGAAAAAGGGGGCTAAAGGGGCATATGAATGATTAAAATCGAACTTAGATGTCACAGATCGAAGATGATATCATTGTACAAAATGCTTAATCTAACTTAACCGTTTTCTAGTCAATAGAAATCCAAGTTACAAAATGTGAATACTGCACTCATGGCTTCACTAAATGGAATAAACAAAATGGACAGAGTTCGCCCGAGCTTTTGAATATTAGACTTTGTAAAACCGAAAAAATTATATACTAACTTGATAGATCATTCCATTCAGATTGAGTCTACCCGTAACATCGGATACAGCGCTGATCATAGCCGGAATATTAAACTGTTGATCGAGTCGAACTTGTCGATTATCCATCCAAGGACCGTTTCCGGAAGGGAGAACTTCTCCCCGTCAGATCTTCGTGGTCTTCTCGCCGCTCTGGCTCTGCGGTCCCTTCTTTCTTTGTCTTCTTCGGAATAACAGTAATCTTCCACTGGATCGAGTCTATGAACTTTTCGATCTCTCAATGCCCTCAGATGAATTTGTTCGTGCGCATAAAGAGAAGCCCGTGCATGCATGCATGCATTTATGTATGTATGTATGTATAATATACGGATAGGATCATGTAGGATACTGTTAATCTTATTATATCTTCCAAAATCCGAATTAAATTTTGATTGAAACAACGCACTATATACACACAGGAGAAGTTAATAAAAAGATTTGGTCTTTCCAGGTCACAAAACCTTTTTTTTAAATAAAATATATGACAGACTAAAAATCGGTATATTTGATGTTGTTTTTGTCAATTAACTAGAATGAACAAAGACTGTAATTTTCCTTTCTTTTCTTTTCTTTTTTAAATTACAAAGGACAACCTTAAACTTGGAAATGATGGGATTGGAATAAAGGGCACATGGATTATGATCGAACTTTTGACCATTTCAGTACGAGATCACTATTATCATACCAAATCCCATTTGCCGCTCATTTAATTTGGATTATTTCTCCAAAAAAAAAACATAAACTATCCAAAATTTTTAATCTATCACGAATTATTTTTTGTAAAAAAAAACTATTCAAGAATTTTCAATTTACCACAAATTATATTTTTCCGAGAAAATCACGAACTCTTTCTTGTTTTTCTCAATATGTCATTTCATTAATTTTGACCGTTAATTTTACTGATTATACAAATGAAATCTACGTGGCATCGCATGTGCCATACATCTAGTTATAAAAATAAAGAATATCTGTTTACATATGTTTGCACGCCGATCATCTGTTTGCACGTTCATCCTCATGATAAAATAAAGAATCCGACAATACTACCTAATTTTTTGACCAGATGAATGCCACGTCAGATATTATTTATACAATTAGTAAAATTAACGATACGCATTAGCAATTAACAGATAAATTAACGGCGTGATAGATTAGAAAATTCTTGAATAGTTCATGATTTTTCTGGGTAAAAAATATATTTCTTGGTATATTATGAAATTTTTGAATAGTTTGTAATTTTTTAGGTAAAAAAATTCATGGTAAATAAAAAAATTATTGTATAATTTGTGCTTTTCTAGATAAACCCTTTAATTTTTTCCTCCTGCCAAATTTCTAAACGAGTATCGAAAATCTTGTGCCTCCTCTGCGCAATCGAATCTTGGATATATATTGACGCACCACAAAAGAAAATGGACCCGGTACCAATACAAAAATAAACCAAACAGAAATTTAACTTGATATTTTATTGACAGGTAAGGATTATGATCACGCACGATAACCTGAGTCGATTCAAGCGATTAGGTACTAACTCCCTAACCAAAGGTCCCGGTTCGAGTATTTGTGAATGAAGAGTGAATCGCCCCGGATTGAACTTAATTAGTCAAAGATTTATATAGTGTCTGTTTATCAGTGAATGTGGATTGGAAAAAAAAAAAGATTATGATCATGCACTAAATTGATAGGATATTCTTCAAATGCGACTGTGGAATCAAGATTTGATGTAAAGTCTAATTGGTTTGGATCATATCTTTTAATTCAGGATTAGGGCAGTATTGTTGCCACGATCTTTCTTTCTATCAGCCAAACATCAATCGAGACAAATGGGAAGGCCTCTAAATTTGAAATTACTCGAGTAATTCACTTCTTCCAAGGAAACGACCAAGTTTAGTGAAATTTCCCTGAAAGACATCCTTAAAACCAATGCAATCATCATTAGAAACATCAATTCAGAGGTCAGGAGGACATTTAGATCCTACCAATGCAAGTGGTCGATTAACTATGAAATCCTGCAGGTTTATTTAGCTCCACCACGATCACACTTATGTTGTCCTCGCTCCCCCGAGCAATCGCAAGCTCGGCTAGAAATTTAGCTGCTTCCGAGGCGGAGTTTTCAGCAGCTGTGGTGCCACGGCCTGATCTCCTCCTCATCCGGCCGCTCAAACACCTTTGAACAACCTTGCAGGCATACTCGTTGGAGACCACATCCCAGAGGCCGTCGCTAGCAAGTATGAGAAACTCGTCGGAGTCGGTTCTCTCTGTCACTGTGACTTCCGGAACCGATATTACAAATGGTTTCAAGCACTGATCACCTGCATTGTCAAATGGCAAAGTGATGAAGATTCAGAGGCACCCATTATCGTACCCTGAACATCAAAATCTATGAAGAGTTGTAACTCTATGCCTCACCTATAGCTCTCGAGGTTGCGAGGACTCCGAGAACCCGATATCCATTCCAGTTTATGACCCTCCCTCCGGCAGCTTCTATTCGTCTCAGCTCGTCGGGTCGCCCCGGCTGTCACGACATACAATTAAAGTCAAGTCTCCGATCAGGTCCCTGATTTCCATGACATATTCAGTCAACAGTTTTCCATGAAATTATAGTCACGGGATTATATACCTTGTGATCGTTGGATAATGCCACGGCCTCACCGGCCCTCCACATGACCGCCCTCGAATCCCCACAATTAGCCACCACCACCTCGTCCTCTCCGACCACCGCCACCACGGCTGTGGATCCCACCATTCTCATCGCCTCCTCGGCCTCGCTACCACCCATCATCACTTCCCTGTCCATCCTCTCAAAGCTCCCTATCATCACCTCCTCCCAGCCGATCATCTCAATTTGATCCCCACCATCTGCCGCGGCTCGGTCCACCACCATCTCGTGCAATCTCTGCGCGCAGGCCTGCGCCACCTGGGGGCCACCGTGCCCATCATACACCCCGAAGAAATCGTACCGGCCGCCAAGAAACTTCAGCTCCACCGTTGCCGCGTCCTCCATCTCTTTCCTCCTCCCAATGATCGAAACCATGCCGTGGGACAGAGAAGTGGTCCTCAAACCAGCAGCATTCAAGCACACCTCGCTTAGTTTCGAAGGCAAAGCGGTGTCATTTTCTGATGACTGATCGGACTGGGAGGAGAGTGATATCTCGGTCGGCCTCTCACCAGCCGGGAAACCTTCTTGCAGCTCGACACCATCCTCCGCTTTGCTGCTTGTGGGGCTGATCTTCTGGACGAAATTCAGTCGCCGGAGCTTAAACCTCCGCTGGCGGCGGCGGCGACCCGCCTTCATTCCTACCACGGTGATCCTTTGGCTGCGATTCCCCGTCCCAGGCGTCATTCCGAGGCTGCGACGGATTTTCTCCGGGTTTCCGAATCAAAGAATGTCGCGGGAAGCCATGAAAATGGAAGCTTAAAAAGGCTCCTTGGCGTGTCGGACTCTCGTCCTCTAACAGAGAGACAGAGAGAGAGAGGAAGAAGGGGGAAGGGCGGGGGCAAGCAGAGAATCAAAGCCGTCCGTGTCTTGGGATACCATGGAAGGTCGACACATGGCGATCTCGAACGCCACCAACTGGGATCTAGCGATGGGGACAGGGACGGCCCAGATTCACTCTAGGACACGTGGGGATCAGATCCTCGAGGTAGTGATTCGGTTTCGGCTGGCCGTGTGGGGCCCGCTCATGGACTCTAGAAGGCAGAAGCCCATAACGTGGCGGACTCTGCGGGTCTGACAGGAATGGGACGACTAGTCCTGTCATCGTTAGCCACGTGTCCAAACATGCGAGGGGCGGTCGTTGAAATTATTGACCTCGTACCCCATGTGTCGATCAACCGATATTTTTGCTCTTTTCTCAGCCCACTGATTTTTGAATATTTTTATTATTTTAAAGGGCAATATAAACAGTTAGCTTTTTTTATTTTTTAAAAATATCTATCATCACTATCTTTTTAACTAATAAAAAATATAAATAATAATAAAATTAATAATTTCATACGAAATATGAATTAATATCTAATTTGAATAAGGTCTTACCGATTTAGGGGAGAATAGAGAGAAAAAATTAATAATACCACGTTTGTAATCCTTTTTAAAGTTTCCCAATTTAAAATTAGAGGAGACGTCGTTGTCCAATCTTAGTTATTGAAAATTTGTTTTCTTTAGAATTACGTTAGATTTTTCATCTGATCTTTTCTTTACTTTTTTTTTTTTTTATTTGTTGGGGTTTCCCCGTTCCGTGGTGGACCAGTGAAATAAAGGCGAGTAATGATTGGCGTGGCTTTACGTGTCACTTTGTAATTTGAAGATGGCGATGCGTTGTTGTCGATTCCCCATTGGACGACAGCGAAGCAATCAATTGCACCACCGGGGATTGTGAACAGGGGATAAATTCTCTCGGGAGCCTAGCTACTCAGATATTATTATGATAAAATATTACTACTTTACTTTTACTTTTTCGTTTGGTAAAAATCCCTCAATAAAGTCCCACTACCAGTGTTTTAGTTAAGATGGTTTTTGTTTGAGTGTAATTTGGAAAGTCGAAGGAGACTGCATCCAATTTTATATTGTTTAGTGGTAAAATTGGACGTAATTTATATTTGCCGGGCCAAATGAATTTTCCCGGGCTTTGGCATTTTGGGGAAGGTAATCACAATGTGAAGAGGTGGGACTCTCAAATTGCATGTGAGTCCCGCATTTGAAATATTCAAAAACTCAAATCTACCCTTTTGTCTCCTTCCAGAGATGTTTTAAAGGAAGGTTATTTTTGTGAAATCACATTTATTTCACATCACATTAAATATTATAATATTACATTTCCACTCACTTTTCAAATAATTTAAAATACTTACCAAACACAACAATTTTATTTTACAGTCTACTTTTCATGTAGAACACTAACTTTCTACTTAATGTAAGATTACGTTCGAAATTTACATGAATCGAGGTATACACAGTTCAATGGTACATTAGAATTGGTAGAGATCTATGTGACAACTTATAGGTAAATTTTAATAAAAGTTGAAGAAATTAATACAGTTGGAATCGATTTCAATTTCTGGATACTAGGTTTGCATGATCAGCTTTATTGACCTCGATTTCAGCATTCAAATTTCAATTCTCACAGTCGGATTCCTAAATTGATGAATTCTTACTTAATATAATAATTATGAATATTTGATCAATTTAATATACTTAAATATCGAGGGTTCAAAAACCAATTTCATAATTTAAAAAGTGATACCATGCATAGATAGTGAGAATTACAAAAGCTAGTATGAATTCATAGACTCAGAGCAATTCGACTTAGGATTCCTTCCAAGTCGGTCTCCTCGTGCAAAAGCATAGTCGTTTTCTCTGCATACTCAAAACTGGAGACGATTCTGATAAATGACGGGGGGAGGGGGTGCCGGGCCGGGGGGGTGTACTACTACAAAGTCACCAGTAATCGTTGCAGGAGCATTTCCCGTCCCTGAAATGGTGGAACCTGTTTGCATCTCTAACCACGATCTCCCTCGCCGCAGCTATTGATATGTACTTGATTGCGGAGTGACAATCTCCGCAAACTCGGAGGTTCTTAAACACCCTGATCGGTTTCGGCCTCAAAGTGCTTATAAGCCCGAACGCAACGGCTAATTTCTCGCTATGGTGGAACAAGTACTGCTCCTTTTCTTCCTCCTCCACATCGTGAAGAGAGTAATCGGTATTTGGGACATAACCCATTTTCTTTATCTCGATAACTAGCCGATCGAGCTCGTTGAAAATCTCCAGAGCACGAGGATGTGACGTATCACCCACATGGAATTTCAATACCGTGTCTTTTACCTCTATCCAACTACAACCTGCTTCCTTTTTCAGATTCTTCAGCTTCATCATCCTTCTGATTTCTGCAGCGTCTTCCCATTGACCCAAGGAAGCATACAAGTTTGCCAGCAGAATATAAGCAGTGGGATCGTTTGGGTCTTGCTCAAGAATCATACTGGCAGCCCTTTGGCCGAGTTCTACTTGCCCATGGACCCGACAAGCTCCCAGAAATGTACGCCATACTATGGCATCGGCCTCAAAAGGCATCGAAGAGATTATTTCATATGCTTCCCAGAGCGATCCAGACCGGCCCAACAGATCGACAAGGCAAGCATAGTGCTCCATCTTTGGAATGATTCCATGATCGGTCTGCATCATCTCAAAGTACCTCTTTCCCTGGGAGACCAAACCGACATGGCTACAAGCAGATAAAGCTGCAACAAATGTTATCTCATTTGGCCTTAAACCTAATTCAAGCATCTCGCCGAATGTCTCCAAAGCTTTCGCAGCAAACCCATGCTTCGCAAATCCCATTATCATGGATGTCCAGGAAATTACATTCTTCTTATCTCCCATTTGCTCGAAAACTCGTAAAGCAGCTTCTACATTTCCGCATTTCGAGTACATAGAGATCAGAGCATTACATATGCACTCATTCAACTCAAGCCCTGATTTTACAATCCAACCGTGGATTAGTTCGCCCTTATGGATTGCTCCAACATTGGAAGCCCCGCTCAAGAGGCTTGCAAATGTATAAGCATCAGGACCAATTCCTGTGTCATCATGATTGAAGAGTAAAAGCGGT
Organism: Lagerstroemia speciosa; assembly: GCA_037672795.1. Lineage (NCBI taxonomy): Eukaryota > Viridiplantae > Streptophyta > Magnoliopsida > Myrtales > Lythraceae > Lagerstroemia > Lagerstroemia speciosa. The sequence continues at coordinate 10,413,787 of CM075287.1, forward strand.
TCCTCTGAATTCAAATAATATGCATTGGGCATTGTACTATAAGACACAATACTATTCTCGAAAAGTGACTCAAAAGCCTTTCGGGCATCTTCTGTTCTTCCTGAGCAGGCAAGCATGTTAATAAGTGAATTTCCCACACAACTAGCACCAGACATTCCTAACTTCACCGCGTGAGAATATACCTGCATGCCAGTTTCAACATTGATAGAATTTGCACATGCCTTGAGAACACTAGAAAATGTTAAATGATTTGGCCTGATGGGACCTTGAATCATTTTCAAGAATAGTTCAATGGCTTCCTTGCTTTCATCACAATGAGCATATCCCATGATAATTGCCGTCCATGACATGACATTGTGACTGGGCATCCTATCAAATACCTTTCTTGAATCACTGAGGGACCTGCCTGCACCACACTTTCGGTACATGTCCACTAAGGAACAGCCAACACAAACATCAGAGTCCAGTCCCGACCTTATAGCCCAAGAATGCAATTGCAGCCCAAGCGGTAAATGTCCCAGGTCCGAACAAGCCGAGAGAACAGCACTGATAGTAAACACGTCGGGCATGTTCCCTTCAAATAGCATGTCCACAAACAGATCCACAGCTTCCTCAGGGTGATCCATTTCAGTACACCGAGTGATTATCTGAGTCCAAGCAACAACGTTTCTTTCAGACATTTTGTGGAACACCTTGAGGGCAGAGTACAGATTGCCACTTCCCTTCACGAACATGTCTATCAAGGCACACCCAATACAGACGTCAGAGTCGAAATAGCCATCTTTCGTCAAAAACCCGAAAATGGAGTTGCCAACGGGAGCCGTCTTAGGGGTTGAGCCTGCCCGAATAACTGCCGTGTAACAGTACTCGTTGGGAGAGAAACCTTCTTGCAGCATATCAAGAAACAGAGCAATTGCTTCCAGCTCCTTCTTGTTGTTGGCATAGCATGAGATCATAGCGCTCCAAGAAACCAAATCCCTCTTATCACTCCCCATGCTCCGGAAGACCTCCTCAGCCTCTTCCCAGTCGTTAGATTTCGAGTAGAGGCTGATAAGCGAGTTGAGGATGACAGAGTCCAGCTCGATCCCCGATTCCACCAGCCGCCTGTGAACGTGCCTACCGAGACGGAACTCACGGGAGCGGATGCAGGACTTGAGGAGTAGGGAGTAGGTGATGAGGTCCGGATGGGACCCACACCGAGCCATAGAATCGAGGGCAGAAATCGCATCTCGGAGATGACCCGCATCGAGGTGGGTGGTGATGAGACGGATGTCGATAAGCTGGGCACTGCAGGGCGGTCGAAATGAAGGGGATGGTGAGGTCTTTGACGAGGAAAAGACGAGGACTTGAGAGGACAGAGGTAGAGTTGAGAATTTGGCGGGAGAGGACCAACAGAGGCTCATGGGAAAAGTCCGGTAATGTTCGTTAAAAGAGTTCAGTTCACCCAGAAGTAAAGAGCTCTACTTCCGGAGAAAGTCTGGCTAGGCTTGACGGTACCTACGGTTATCAAGAATTAATTAAATTAAATTATTTTTAAATTATTTTTTCTTTTAAATCATTTTAAAAAATTTTAAAAATAACTGATTTATATTATAACATGATATCACATTAGCTCTAACATGTTATATTCATTATACACAAGACTCTCTACTACTTCCAGAAGTAAATTATTTTGAACCCTCGAAGTTTTGTATTTGATTCATTTTGCCCTTTTAGTTTGCAGTATCATTAATTTGCCCCCCAAAAGAGTTCTTCTATTTCGACCTAATCCACACCTTAGCTCCTCCCCTGCCGGTGCAAGTGCAGAACTTGTAACTGTTACACCACAATATCTCTTCAGGGAAGATGCAAAACTTGGCTTTCCTCTTCCAGTATACCCGAAAAATGTTTCTAGTGTGGACGTTCACGATATTCTCATAGTCTCAGGCTCTCGTTATAAAATGGCCATTTTGAAGAACTTGAACAGACCCATTCAAGCTTCTGAAGCTGACCGGCCAACGGATGGAATTCCCGGATGGTGAGAAAATCAGTGGATCAGCTCCAGAACAGTCAAGATTGGCTTCTCCAGTCCATGACGAAGTGGAGGGTTTAGACATTATCGGTTCCAGGTTCCTTTTCTCCAGGGGGAATGTGTTTGATAATCTTGACCTGGAGCTGGAAGGACGCATTGGTCGATCTGCATTGACGACATTCTCTTCAATTCATCTATTTATAGTCCTTTTTGTTTGTCCTGCTCTTTTTTTTTCATTAAGCAGCGAAGAAAGAAAGAAGAGCCTGAATCTCTTTTATGCAATATGAGAGTTACAGATCAGTTTGCAGGGCGATGAATCCTTACCTCATGAACTGATGGGCATGGTTGCTCATTATGATTGACAAAGTTTTCGAATCTGGCACGAACGTTTGTATTCGTATCCCGTACATGGAATAGAATTAACAGACTAAACATTGTAAGAGACAAAATCGGCAGCTGGCAACCGCATTCACTTCATTAATTTAATCAAGCATAATAAACATGAAACAGGATAAGTAGCACATACACATAATTCCACCGCCGGCTCTTCCTTATTCGACAAACCCCATCTGTATATAACACCATCCCGATACTCCTGAGCCTTATGAGAAATTCACTACAACATTAGCCTTACAGGTTTTGGTTTCTCCAGTGACGATCAGTAGTCGCACGAGGCTCGTACTACTATGATACTCATCATCATCAGCACCCTTGAGTCTTCAGTAATACAAGAGAACCTATAAATCTAACATCCTTTCCTAAAGATTCCTTGTTATTTTTAGCTGTGATGGGTCGAAGAGTTATTGCTTCCTGGAGACATCGAGCTCCTCAGTCTTTGCAAATCTTCCTCGGATCCTTGGCTGATTATCTGCTAGAGCCTTCCTGCAAGCATACTGACACCAAAAACTTACTGTTAACTAAGTATTGACAGACCTCTTGAGGAGGATCAGATGAAGGGGTGTTGATGGAAAGGTTTGGTCCGAACATGAAATGGATGGGAAAAAAAAGTTTTCTAAGATCCCGAAAATCTGAGACAAGTTCAATGACGGATAGTTGGATATATACATATCTCTGAGAAAACTGGATGATAAGCAAATATGTCCTCAACCAAAGAACCAGTTGAGAGACCACCAGATGGAGGCAAACCATAAGATCATTAAGTGTACCTTGATCTTCCTCCCGAAGTTCCTCTTTGTCTTCTTGTTTCTGTATCGTGAAAGCTTCTCCCGGCGCTCTTCGGAGGTACAGTTGATAAACAGTACCGGTCTCTCAAGAGGAGAATGGATTAGGCTAATATTACCAATACCATTACCATTGTTATTATTACTAAGAGTCTGTCATAAAAACTCAGTGTCAATGTACGATCCAGCCCTATCCTGTCGAAATGAACCAGAAACATCTAAAAGTTTCTCAGTCCCATACAATTCAATCATCACACAATCAGTCAACAATCAATTGCTTTATTGTGCATATGAGTCATTGAAGCTTCGTTTGTTTAAAAACTAATTAAATGATCGAGAAATTGAGGCTTGATAAATGGTTAAGACTAAGCACGAAAATTCAACATTAAAGGCAGGAGATTTCAACTTTTCACCATAATGGTTGTAGATGCTAGAGGTTGAAGTGAAAAAGAAGGTGAATTATAAACTGTGTTTATAGATTGCTAATCAGAGAACGCCAATTTTCGACTAAATCAAAGTAATCAACTGCAAAATTAACATGTAAAACAGAACATGGTAGAGCTTAACCTTTTTAGTTATAACTGGAAAAAATTGGTTGAGGAGCAATAAACCCTTCTCAATCCACGTTTATGGGTATTGGGCAGAAAGATTCATAACAAAAATGGTAAGCAATAATGAAGTATAACACAGAGAAAGTAAATTTGACCTTGATATCTCCTTCACTGAATGCCCTTCGCATCCCATATACGGATCCAAAATCAAGTCCAGAGAAGTCGAGAAATTTCGGCTTCAGAGCAGCTCCATGAACCCAATCCATTGAGCTCAGACATCCTGAGCTGACACTCTTCTGGAAAGGTAAATCATGAGGAAGTTCATTTACCACAGTCCGACTCTCATCAATCTTCAGTGATGGTATCTTAATCTCCAAGGCCTCAGAGAAGGATGTCTCAGCTGCTGCCTTTTCCAACAGATCCTTACGACACTCATAGAAGACCTCGCTAAAGAGAGGTTCATTCTGAAGTGAAGTGATATCTGCAACCTTCAGGTCTTGGGCCAAGATGGAATCTTCCCCGCAAGATATCATTGAAATGGCTGCGGCCATTGGATCGAGTCCCATGATCGGTTCTTCTATTATGGGTTCTGGAGCTTTGAACAGATCTCCTTCCCCGCCTAAGTCATACTCTGTTATGGTGGAGGGCTGAACAAGTTTGCTCTAAAACATGCACATGCACACAAACGCACGAAGAAGAGTGATATCAGAAACTTTTAGAAAACAACAATCTTTAGCTAAATGGAAGAATCAATTTAAGTAATTCAAACTTTGTTACAAAAGCAAATATGTGAGAATGGCATGTGAAAGATTTGTAAAGTCCACTAAACAAGAAAAACTGCATAGCATTCCTTAGAATCTCAGCACTAAGACGAAATAAAGTTTTGTTCCCCAAATTAGTATCCCCAAGGCCAAAAGGGAACGCTATAGCTGCCTATTATGGGAATTTTCCTAACCTTTTCTTCACACCTGTGGCTGCACCACTGAAACCAAAGTGCCAAAATGATCCCGTTGGATGTTAATGCTAGAGAGTGGATTAGCTTTTTTCTTCAATACCCATCACTTTTTTTGGCCTTTTCTAGTGGCCCCCATAAGTTCAACTCATATTCAGTCAAAAAACCCAACCAAGGTTAGTCTAATTGTCAGAAATTTGGAGATAATGGGAAAATCCTTACAGGACATGGAAATTGAAAGAGTGAAGTTCTTTGCTACGCATGCTTCTCTTTTTTATTTTTTTTTCCTGAATAGAGATCATAACATACAAAGAAAAGCCTCCAACCATTTCCTTTATGCTATTCGGTTGCTAAGAAGTGGTTCAAAGAGTAAGAACAACCTTGGCCCTGTGGCAGTGAATGTCCTTTTGACATCAAATTTCTTTCATAAGACAGATGCTGGATGCAGGATACTTTGAACTTCAAGGCATCAACATTCAGCAGGTTACTTAACAAACAATTTGTTTCAAGAAATGTCATTACACACACGGTACGCATCTCAAGATTTTGTTTTTCTGATAAAATGATTTAGAACTTTATCAAACACTTAAATACGTGCATTTGGTGTTTCTTCTGCTTTGCCCTGTTCACTATTTTCTCAAGGAGCTGTTCAAAATCGTACAGGACGACTCCACTTAAACTAGCATTCAACATAAAACTTGTCAAAACCACAATGTTCAGCGAGCATTTACGGCAAAACCCTCATAAAGAATCACAAAATGATAATAAAGTCGTCGGTAAGACCCGCAATCAACAAAGACAGAGAGAAAAGGGTGATCTTTTAAGCTAAAACCCCCTCGAAGAGGGAAGGCAAGAGAAAATAAAGAGTACCAAAGAAGCACCGGGCCTGTGGGATTTGCAGAAATCGTCGAGCTGTTGAACTTCCTGAGACAGGTTCTGGAAGCAGGGGAACATTAGCCCTGTGTCCGCATACATTTTTCTCACGAATTGAAGAGCACCCAAGTCGGAGTAGCTCCACAAAGTCTGTTCTTTGGTCTCCCGAAGCTAAGGTTTAAGATCCAGCAGAGCAGCACGGCCGCAGTAGGACCTTTCACACGCACTCAGAGGAGAATGTCTCGGACTCTGAAAAAAGGGCCTTCTTTTAGTTAATCAAAGGTCCTTTTTTTATATTTATATAGGCAGGGAAAAATTATTGCTGTTAAATTGTTCCAAAATTACCCTCTTTCGAGTTTGTATGAAACGAAAAATCAAATCAGATTTTTTATTTCTAATTTGAGAACGGTATCAATATATAATATTTCTCAAAAAAAAATTTACATCGATAATGTCTAGCTCTCAAAAAGTGATAATTGTCGAGAAAGTACAGTGATTATACGATAAAGAAAAATTATTTATAAATTCGACCTGTTCACAAAGCAAACAATTATCAATAATTCATCGGGTCTCTCCTGACCCCTGAGGAATTTTACGACTGCCAAATTTAGCTTAAAGGTGTTGATTAACCTAAAGCTATAATAAAAAAAAGAAATAAAAGACAAAATTTAAACTTTATAACAATAATGGGTAAGTTTCTACTGTTTAGATGAGTAAGTTTCAATATCTTAATTCACCGACTCGCAATCAACTATGTTAATTGAAAATTAGCGGCTATGAATTATTTTTCACCAATTTAACAATTTAATGAAGGAAATGTAATATTTTCTTAACCATCAAATCACCACATCACTATGAAGGGCCAGCTACCTCTAGCTGTTTAGTATGCTCCAGTTGTTTATAAACTTAATAATCACAACAATCTGGGGCAAACCTTTAAACTGGTAAATAATAATACCGCAATTTCTTATATATCTAATTTTTCTTTTATTTATTTTTTTGATATACAGAGAAAATATGTAGATCCAGAAAGAATAGAAGAAGAAGAAGGCGATGAGATAAGCACAAAAAATTCTGCAAATAAAATTAAATATAAGACCTTTAGATCACAGGACGCAGCACTAAACCATATTTTTCATATTTATTTATTTATTTATGGATGTGAGATTGTTTTTGCCATTCCATGTGAGGACAAATGAGTGGAAGTGGGTCCCACGCTCCCCATCATTCCTTGTCTGTGATGCACTGTCTCCCAGTCTCTCTTGTCATCATCCTCCTCCTCTTTCTTATTTGTTTATTTATTTATTTATTCTTCTATGAGTTTGGATCTTTGAAAAGTAATAACTTTTCTTTAAGCGTATGAAAGAGATATATAAATTTAAAAATATAAGAGAGATAGAGATATTTATAAAGAAAGAGAAAGTGGGGATAAAAAGTATGTAGGAAGTCCTATAGGTGATATCGAATATAGAACTTCTAGGGTAAAGCCTGAAAACAAATATTTTATTTTGTTTTACTTGAAAATTATCGTAAATGCATTTTGGTTAAATTTTTTTAATGCAATTTGCCATGGAGTGCATAGATGAATGAGCCGACGGGCTAGTGGTTGGCCTAACAGTTTTATTATTAATATCTTAAATAAGTGATCTCAGAAATCAATTTTTAAGTTAGAAGGGTCAACAGAAATTTTTTCAAGGATTCCAGTCTGACCGTAAATTACTCTTAAAATACATTTCGACTGGTTTAAAAATATTATATGATATTAAAAAAAAAAAAAAGAAAGAGGAATGCACTCAGCCGAAATCACCGAGCCCTCAGCCTCGAGACCATTTCCCGGTCAGCGTGGGGCGCGTCAGGGCCACGCGCTGATGTACTTTCTACTCTCTTCTTTGTCCAATGATTAGGGAGGGACCATTAGGGAGTGATTTTAATGGTTTAAGCCTCATTTATAAGAGGCTTGACCAGCTTAAAACCGTATATTTAAATTTCTTCTACGTATTTATATTAAAATATTTATTTAAAATTATGTACTTTGATAGAATGTGCCAATATGGTCAGTATTGGATGCTGATGAGAGAAATTGTCGACCAAATATCTAGTAAATATAAAAATCAATAATTGTTCAGGGGCTTCACGAAACATTCGACGTCGATCGATGGTTTATTTCTTTCTTTCTCTGAGCGTAAGTTAGAGGTAATCGCGAAACCGATGGTATCGCTCATAAAAATTTAGTAGGAGAAAAACGGGAAATGTGACATTGTTCAATTAAGGAGAAAAAGACACTTTTAGCTATCAATCTTTCGTTTTTTTACCATTTTCATCATAAATCTTTATTTTTTACTATTCACATCCTTAAACTTTTGAGTTTTTACCACTTTAATCCTGTCGTTTCTTTTTCTATAAAAAAAAGCATATTCCATTCTAAAATTATTTTTTTAAAAAAATATTAAAAAAAAAGCATATTTCGTCCTTGATTAAAGAAATATTAGTTACTAGCAGGTGACCCTTCTAAAATTAGAACTCATTTTTCTCAGAATGAGTCATGATATTATGATGATGATAACCATCAATCAATTTTAAATCGAAAATATGTCTTGATTTTAACGGAGATATGACCATCGGTAAAATCCTATCTATAATTTTTATTTTCATTTGTTTTTTCCTTTTTTCTTTATTTTTTTAAAAATAATTTTTGGATGAAATATTCTTTTTTGGATGGAATATGCTTTTTTAGATCGGAAATTGTAACGGTATGATCAAAATGGTAAAAACTCAAAAGATTGAGGACGTGAACGATAAAAAATAAATGTTTATGACGAAAATGATAAAAACGTGAAAAGTTGAGAATTAAAAGTGTCATTTACCATTCAATTAAGTGATTAAGATCTAACAGTCATAATCTTAATAATTACAAGGTGACAATAATTAAATTAAACGGCCGAAAAATCTGATGCGCCCGAGAGGTTGAAACGAAACCCACTAAGCCACATAGGGTTAATTGTCAAATTAATCGTCAAATCCATGCCCACTGAGAGTTGGAAGCTTTCCGTATGTAATTAATTAACATGTGAATTGAGGGTATCATTTGCAATTATATACTCGAAATTATGAAGGTTTGAATTTTAGAAAGGAAAACGAAGTTCAATGCACCGAGAAAGGGACACGGTACAGTTGGTACGATATTCGATATGAGATCAGAAAGTCTTCAGTTCAATTCTCACGAGTGAATTCCGTATATCCTCTTATTTTATTTTTCTTCTATTTTGTTCTATATCCATTTTTCTCTTTTGTATATCGAAAAAAAAGAGAGAGAGACTCATTGTTCTAATTACGGCGAGATATAACTAATATAATACCACTCCTTGAAAGATTGACAAGAGGACAAAATCTAAGTGTGCAAGTGGAGCTATTTTCAAATTACATAAAAATGTCAATATTAGTTAATTTTTTTGTATTATAACTTATAATACGATATTAAACTGTTAGTTTAAGTACGCAGATGGTTAACATTTGATAAATATCGATAAAATAATTTTTTAAAATTAACGACGTAAATAATTTACCGATTATATTATATTATTTTATTACAATAAACTTTTAAAATAAATACCATAAGTAGTTTATATTTTATTTATTATATTATGATTTTATAATAAATTTAACATCAAAATAAATACTACCTAAAAAATATTAGACTGTTCATTTCATCACAAACTTGCATCATAAGAAAGCAGTATTATTCTATACACATTTGTGGCAGCCAATCATGACCAGTCAACTGACAAGGGGAAAAGAAATTGTAAAATACAATCCCAATTGTAAAATTCATTGATTTGTCGAACAATTTAATGAAAAAAAAACTTTAACAATAATTATTTTTTCTACTTATTTAACGATCTAAGAACTGGAACATAAGATGTCCCTTGTGCCATACCATCAAGACTTATATATCAGTGTATAGTTTTTCAATATTCTTTATATTCGACTTTACTCCGTGTCTCTGAGTGCAAGCTCGATGGCGATGACGTGTTAGATGTTAATGCTACGAATTTCCCTGAATGTATAGTAGGAAAAGACCGGCGCATCACTGGACCTGGCTCGATCAGATGAGAGTTATTTGATAGTTGTAAAGTGGAACGATAGATTCGAGGTTCCAATTCGATCGAAATATTCAAATTCGCATTGGAAGTGGAAAGGGCTATTCCCTCCATCGCATTGCAATTTGAGATAAAAACAAACAATATATTAAAGTGTCAACCTAACTTTTGTCCCTTTCACAAACACAAAGGGCACGCAAAATTGGAGAATGGGAGTCCTACATGGCATCAGGGTGGGAAAGCAAAGTATGGGAGGCTGAATGAAAGAAGAGCACTGGCCAAAAGATGTCCTCTTTTTCTTTTTCTTTTTCTTTTTTTGAAAAGAGAAAAGTTCTTTATAATTAAAATTAAACAAAATTCAATATTGGTGATGCACATACGACCATGTACAGTCCGTGGTCCGATTGAGTTGGTCGTGACCGATCCGCCGACTGACCCAGATCATACTCTGCACGTGTTGTAGTCGGGCTAGGCCGACTGTCCTACAACCCGCGTAGCAACCAACAATTCACTGACTCTGAAATGGTTGTCATCGAGCTGATACGATGGCGATTTTATGTCACTGAGATCTCATAATACATCCTCACAAGACTTATGCTCTTGACATATTTTATATAATTCATGAGAGAGGAGGAGAGTATTGATATTGAAATAGATAAACGTGGTCAGCCACAAGCTAAAACTATGGAGTCGACTGACCGACTAGAAGATAACATAAGACGACCAGCCTATTTACAGGTTCAGAAAATCAAACAATCTATAAATAAATGATTAAGAATATCGGACTAATATCAAATTCAATATTATAAAATTTTAGAGATATTGACCAACTTAAAATATTTCTAAGGGGACAAAGAAAAGAGCAATTAGCCAATAATTGTCGGGGCCAAAGAAGCTTTCAAGAGGACTTTTTCTCCGTATTAATGACGTAGATTTTATTTCCTAAATAACCATAAAATACTTTTAACAGCTCTGATGACCACGACTGTGACCTCCTTCTGTTTTCTGAATCTACGTTGCTGTAACCCAACATGCAAGTTAGAAATTTTGAACGGGGAAGGTTCAATGAGGAGTCTCATTTGTACTGAGGGGGACAAAGAAAAGAGCAATTGGCCAATAATTGTCGGGGCCAAAGAAGCTTTTAAGAGGACTTTTTCTCCGTATTAATGACGGCTCGAATATTCTGCTATATAATATTCATACATTCATGTTCAATTACTAACATACCAGACATGACCGGTCAATATAATACCACCAAAATTCTAGTATAGGTCAGAAAGTCGTCGTCCTCCAAGTTCAATCCTAAATAATACACTTCTAATAGATGTTTTAGTGCGGATACATAGAAGGAATTCAAAAATAGGAGTTTAGACACATCAAATGACTTGAAATCAAGTTCTTAACCAGTAAACACTGTTTCTTATTGGTGTTGTGCTTTCAAGAGGACGTGTGGGAAGAAGGAATATGGAGTTTGGTTGTAAAGTAAAACAAAAAGAGAAAAGGAATTTCAACCAAAAAGAAGAAGAAGAAGAAGAAGAGATGGAGGGGAAAAGGGGAAGTCGGGCATATGCCCTCTTTTGGGTAATGAGTTGCGGTGAATTGAACACTACAAGACAGCGTGTGTAAACCTCAAGAAATTCCCACATCGGGAAAGAGGCCCCTGCCCTTTTATGGGTGGTGGACATGCTACATTCAGAACTCCCCCATACTGTCGTGTTGGGAAGAATCGGCCAGTGGCATTCTTACACGTGGTTCTCTGTCGTCGAAAACACTCCGTGGCTGTGCAGATGGCCACAATCCAAGCCCCCCTCGGCCTCGGGCCTCCTGCTGATGAGTGAACGGTTGAAGGGTGAAATTTGTTGGAGTGGTAAGCAATTGCCATCGCCTTTTGCTCACGTTCACAATCAATCCATGTATGAAAACCAGACTTGTGGATCCCTTTAGTATTTGGACACTTTAGCACGCTTGAATAAGACCCGATGGTGTGAATTAGCCATGAAAGACACAATGACAGTGTTGATATGAATATAACACTTAAATTCAGTGGACCCAACTAAGTAAAGTTCGCGTTTAATCGATCTTCTAAGAAGTAAAACCCTCATATTATGATTTTTTAACTTATAATACTCGAATCCGAGTTTTTATCTAAGAGGAAGATATGTCGAGTTAACTTAATCAACTCGATTTGGTCCATTAGTCCACCGGTTGATAAAGACAACGAGGTGAGGAGAAAGGACCCGTCATTGCAGAGGAGGCTATTTCCTTTCCATGAATGGGCATGTCCCCGTCGTCCATCAGCCGTAGCTATTTGGTTTTAGAGGCAAAATTCAATCTCTCCATCCCGTCCAAGAGCTATCGATTTTTGTTTTTGTTCAAATCATAAATGAGTTGATCGATCAAGCAAGCCGACTGTCATTTCAAGGCTCTCAAAGTTCAGAAAAGGAGTGATGTTAATCGTACGCAAAAGCTACAAATTGATCGATCGAGTTAAATGTTAGTCATCAATGCCTGGTTCAGTTTAATCTCGAGTTTTCGTTGAACGCATGATCGATCAGATGTTCTTGTGTTTCCATCAAGGGCCCATCATCTCCTTTAATTATATATATATATATACGTGTACATATATATGTTATGTCACAGCTGGAGAGGACTGTCTTGAAGCTGTTTGTCTTACCTGATCAACGGGAACTTTGGAATGTTTATATTTTCTTCTGGCATCAACATCAACGTAAATTGAAATTGAAATGTCAAAACAATTACAAAGCTGTCGTAAGTTACCGGAAAATCGATCACTCGATCACAATCGACCGTAACTAGATGACTTTGGGGGTGAATGTGATCCGGGATGGGTTTGGTTCTTTAAGATGTCCCATATTTTAGTTTTTCCTCAAAATAGTCCTCTTTTTCAAAATATTTACCAATCTAATATTCGCCAGAAAATATTTTTCAAACTGGTCTTCTAAGTGCTTATATGGCAAAAATACGTTGATATGGCAAATAAAAGTGTTGATGTGGCAAAAAAGGTGTTGATGTGGGAAAAAGTGTCCACATGGTAAAAATCATGTTTAATTTTTTTACATGTATTTCAAATTACTTTTTTTTTGTGTTTTTCAACTAATTTGTACGACTTATCGCAAATCATATTTAAAGCCCGATAGACATCATATAATACAAGTATTTTCTTGTAACCAAATTTAAATAGTTTAAATTATGATCACGGTTTCAGATTTTCATTGAAACTAATAAAATTCATAATAATACACTTCTTATTGTATAAGGATATTATCAAATTGAACTTAAATTTTTTTCAAATCTTAAAACTTAAATTGAATTTATAAAAATATGACCATTATATTATCGGTTGTACAAATTAGATTTATGAACATAAATATAATCAAATCATGTTTCAATTCACTCTTTATTATATATTAATTGAATCATATTCGTTAACTTTCACAACTAAGAATATAACAATTGAATTTTTATAAATAAGTTTTAAGATTTGAAAAAATTTTAAGTTAAATTTGATAATATTTTTGTACAAAAGAAATGCATTATTATGAATTTTATTGGTCATAGGAAAAATCTGAAAAACCGATCAAAATTTGAACTCTTTAAATTTGGTTGCAAGAAAATATTAGTATTATATGTGATTCATCGGGTTTTAAATATAATTGGCGGTACATCCTGTAAATTAGTTAAAAGACACGTAAATAGTGTGTTGGAATAAATGTAAAAAAAATTAAACAGAATTTTTACTATGTGAACACTTTTTTACCACATCAATATCTTTTTTGTCCCATCAACATATTTTTACCACATAAAAACTTAGAAGACTAATTTAAAAAATACTTTCAGAAGAGTAGAAAATATTTTTTAAAAGAGGATTATTTTAGTAAAAAAAATCCTCATATTTTGACACCAGTGATATTCTCAGAAGGTTTTCCTGCTCGGAACAATCCCATCTACCAATTATTGGTCAGTTCTACTGGCAAATCAGATTGATCTTCTGGCAGCCTTTTGCACTGGAAATTGAATGCGAGCTTTATCAGAAATTGTCCGCTTACCCTTTTGTTTTGGGCATACATCCAACTTTTTAGTTACTTCAGAGGGTTCCTTATCTATTTTTTTAAGTAAGATTTTTTTATTTGAGTTTTTCGAATCGAGAAAAATACGGATTGGAAGAGTTCTTGTCCCTCACGGGATTGACCTGGCTCCATTCTGAGTGTTAAGTCAACGAAGCACGTAAGCTCGAGAAATTCGTATGCATTTAATTAATTTATCAAGAACGCTCGTTTTACATGTTTTCGAGAGTGGATGTGTACGCGTGAGAGATGAGGAGCGTACTGGAAAGAAAATTGAGTACTTCACTAAATGACAAGTGAAATGCTGATGGCATAAATTATTGTACTTCCTAAACCTCGATCGGAAGTGGACCCCCTGTAGCTTCGAGATAAGAATTGACCATCAAATGGAATTTTAGGTTCAATAATTTTCTCACGGTCGATTGTTTAAGTTAAACTAAATAATCATATTTTTCTCACAATTGATATTGTTATCTTTCCCTTGATTTTCGTGAGCCGTATGCAGCAGTAGGATGTGCCATGGGAGACTAAGACATTCGTTCACTATGTTACATCTTGTCTTCTCTATGCGTGGTACCTAGATCAGTGGAGGTCACTCGATAATGTCAATGCTCGTACGGTAAGGTGAGATGGGTACATGCAGCAGCGTGGATGCGTCCTTCCAAGTGTAGCCCGGGCTTAGATACATTAGAATATGAATGAAACAGCTCGATTCGATAGATCATGTACGAGTCCTCTCTCTTCGAACATGCAACTTTTCTGGTAATGCAAACTATAACGGATCAATTCTCATGCTGGTCCAAGACCATTAATTCTCCTCATAAGCTCTTCTCGGATCCATGGATTCGTGGCTTATGGATACTCTGTAACCCCATCGACCCATATAAGTTGTAAATAACTGTGTATATATGGATGGAATCGCCAATAACTAAGTAAACTACTTGTTGAATGTATGCACATTCTACCCATTTCAACTAAAGTTGCATGGACACGTGTTCAGTGTATATACACTCATGAATATGGATGCATATGGACAGTCCTGCCCCAGTAGAGGACAGAGGGAAGCACTGTGGTTCAATCAATGGAGGCCCATCTGACCTTTTCGTGGAGAAGGACAAACTGAGGTCGACCCACATGGACATTTTTCTGCCAGGCGTCAAGACATGGTGGCTCCATCCGAAATGCCCCCACCGTAGGGTGCACTGAATTGAACCCTGTGGCATACTTGGGTTTCCAGATTCGTCCAAGGAATTGGAAGTAGCATGGCACTCCAATCCTTTCCCTATTGGACTGTGAGATTCCCACGGTATGATAAGACCCCGCCCACCTTCTCGTCTTTTTCTCTCCATGATATCGTTTTTTGCAGAAAATTCACATTTCTTTTCCATTACGAAGAAGAGTTAGGTCGATCCGGAAAACGGTTCTTTGCCACTTGCAGCCTTTCATTTACCCGTCCCCGTCGCATCGTGGTGGAGGTAGCCAACTCAGACTTTAACCAGCAAGCTGTCCTCGCATCGTTGGCAGTAGTGTTGTTAAATGGGCCGGTTTGGCCTGGAACCGGTCACAAACTGTAACCGGCCCGTCCCTACGGGTTGAGGCCTAGTTACAGGTTTGATCGACAAAATCGGCCCATTGAACCGGAACTGCACCGGTCCAGAACTGTGAACTGGACCTTTAAAAAAACCATTCCAAAAGCCAATGGTCAATTAGTGGCGCCCCCTACGGAGACCTGTGTTTTATATATTTTTCCGGTAGTAATTCTAGGTACTATCAAGAAATAACACCTCACATGCGAAATTATAGAATGTATCTTATGAATAAAAAGAAAAAAAAAAGTAAGGGTCAAAGAAAAGGCGAAGATTCCAATCAAGATTTTTCGCTTAACATTAATTTACACCATATCTAAAATGTTATAAATACCAAACATATAGTAATTTTTTTAAATTGAAATATCTATATCTTTTAATTTTATTTAAAAATAAATGATTCAAATTAATTTGAAAATGCTAAAAAATCTAGCATAATTTAATAAAATTAGTTATATAATATTGAATGTGAAAATATAAGTAAAATATGATTAGTTCAGTTGGTTAAGACTCTTGACGTTTAAGTAGAAGATTTGGGTTCGAATCTTAAAAATGAAAACTGACCTGTTCAATCTGGTTTAGACCAGACCTGACCGTGACCGGCCAGTCTGTGTGACTGTTGCGGGCCGGAAACTGTCCACCCGGACCCTGACAGTTTGCTTCCCGGTCTGGGTCAGGCCGGTCCCAGCTGGTTCATGAACCGGCCTGGCTAACAACACTAGTTGGCAGTCACTGGAACTCAGCTTCCTTCACCCGTAGCTAGGAGAACGGAACCTGATCTGCCCCTCCAAGGAAACTTGGACTAAAAGCTAAGAAGCATATGTATGAAGTAATTCCAGGATAAAAGCCCTTGCTCTCTCCCAATAACTTGAGATTAAAGTAGTGGCGTCCTTCGTACAAGTCATTTAAATTTGTGCCTAGAAAGACTCACTCAAAGTCCGGACAGCCGCTGGTACCATTCCGGGAGGAGTCAATCTTCTCGAGACAAAGAGTAACTCTCTAATTTCACCGGGTAAACTTACAACAGTTGATTTTTCTTCTACTGATAATACAACAATCAAATGGCCCAGCAGCTTAACAGATGCCAGAGAAAGAATTCCAAACAGAATGAATGCTTCTAAGCAACAATGAATCATAGGCAAAACCTACATAATTAAAGAACTTCCTGTGATTCCGAGTGAAAGAATTCCATTGCACAAGAACATGTGACTCGAGTTCTTCTGTATCAAGTCAAAACGTCTACTTGGATCCGCACGAGATCCATGCCTATGGCTCAGCAGATATCGGTGCTTTATCTTTTCTCAGAACAGCAGCCTTGATGCTACTCAGACACTCCTCCAGATCATCGCAGAGCTGGTAAGGGTCAGGAATAGCCTCGGGGTCGACTGCCAGAGAAATTGTCATCTTGTTCACATAGCTCTGGTAGTGGATTGTCAAGGCCTGCATATAAGAAACCAATCCTCTCGTGAATCTCAGGCAGTGGAATGGAATCGATTCCAAACTCGGGAAAGAGCAGCAGTTAATAATAAAGAGGGTAGTGTTGTTTTACATGAGGATGACCGTAGACACTAGGAGCAAGATAAGCCATGGGATGACCGTAAAAGCTGATCTCCTCGAGTGGGCCGACGACATTCGAGAAGGCCAACGATGTCTGGGACAGAATTCTATGTGCTATTACAGCTGCAACCTAGAAGGAAAATGTTTCCTGTCTCCATAAACTTGCCCTTTTCTTTTCACTGAAAATTTCTCTTATCCTTGGATGAGAAGAATGATCACCTACCTTGGCTCCGAAGATCTTGAGCACAGCCTTGGCACATACGAATGTGAAGATGGCCTCGAGGGAGAGCTTTTTCCGATCGATGGTGGCTTTAGCTCGACGAACGTATTCCAGTGGATCCTCTTGATGGGCGATAGAGAAAGGAAGGACAATGTACCCGATCCAATTTCCCCACTTCGTTTTCGACTTCTTGGCCATCATATCGCTCAGAGCCTGTCTCGAGTTCCACCAGAAAGAATAAAAAAACTTAGTTTCACACCAACCGAACTCAAACCAGAAAAAAATCTCAACAATCTGCGGCGAGAATGGCAGACATTTACCTGAATTCCAACAATCGGTCTGAGATTTATGAGAATGGTTGCCCTGAGCCGCACATTTTTTGGGACGTTGATCTTCTTCTGTCTCGTGCCATTCTCTCCCTTTGCATCAGCAGCTGATGAACTCAATTCAGTTAGGGAGGATTTAGCTTTTCTAATGTAGATGCTCTGGGAGCTCGGCTCGAATGACTTACCATATCTACGATTTAAATACCGAGAGAGTCCTCCTTGAGTCATTCCCAGCACTACATCGTTGATTGTCTAAAACCACATGGCACCGGCCCAGCAGAAAGAACATTAGAATTTAGAGATGTCACACTAGCATTTTCAAAAATAGTATGAGAACCTGTCCAGAACATACCATACTGAGCTCATTCTTCACGAGCTTTATATCGTCCAAACTAACCGTGCGGTGCACGAACCTCTTCGGAGTCTTCCCGACCTCAGGATTACCTTTAATTGGGGTCTCAGTGTCCTTCACGAATAGGAATGTCGCAAAAAATAGAATGACATCGATGAGGGTGTTGCGGATCAACTTTATGGCCGCCCAGATAGCCAACAAGAACCACCAGAATCCGCCCGATGATATCCCAGAGCCAGCCCGCTTCTGCTCGGGCACTGTAGGGAGCGCTTCGGGATCTGATGTTTTCCGGGTGCAGGCGAGGAGGAGAGACATCAGCGAAGCCCCGTCTCCCATCGAATGGTGGATCCGGAAAACCCCCACGGCCTCTGCATCCGAGGTCCTCACATTCAGCACGTGGAGTTCCCACAGAGGTCGGGATGGGTCTAAAGGGGTCTTGGTGATGTAGGAAATGTAGTCCTCCACAAACCGGTCGGGGGAGTCCATGTCTCGGTCCACGCCGGGGACTATCACGTGGTCGTCTAAGTTCACCTCGGTCGGGACCCATTTCATCTTCCCGCTTCTACCTACATCTCCAACCTGGGTTTGTTTTCACAGAGGCAGCAAGAAAGGAAGTGCAGTGAGTACATTCACAATCACATTCTAGTGCAGCCAAAGGAAAAAAATCTCAACTGTTGGATCACATTTGGGGAAGTTATTTACTGGTAGGTCACCATAAAAGGTGACTACGTACAGAGCAGAACATAGAGCAAGGACAAGATTTCAGATTTTGGGCGTACATGTAGAATGTAGTTGTGCTGAAAGGTCAATTGATTTCCCTTTTGTGGGCAACAATTTTCTTCCCTGAAGAACTGAGCAGCCCTTTCAACCCTCTTATAGGTGAAATGAAAAAAAAAAATTGATTTTTTGATAAAAATCGAACCGGAAATTGAAATGACCAATAGAAAGATACCATCTTGCTGGAGAAGCGGGGGTGGTGGAGCAGAGTCTCTTTCAGCCCCGCTTTGACCACGACAGGGTCGATCCTGGTCTTGCAGCCCATGATCGCCACTATGCAGCAGTTGAACCTCGGGGCGTGGAACAGACGCGCAGCCGGGCTCAGCCTCCCCGGCTGCTGAATCCCATCCACCCCGACAACCCCGTTGGTCGCCGCCGTCCTCGGAACATCCCCTCCGTTCTGCTCCACGTCCACGTCCCCTTCCTTCTCGATCTCAAAAGTAGCAGCCATAGGAAGAGGGATGAACAGTCAGCGGCCTATGCGATGCCTATTTACTGTTTCAGAGGCTAAGCCCAGAGGAAGAGAAGTGGGGCGGAGGAGACTTTTCCAGAGAACATTTTTCGACCGGCGCCAATCGCGAGTCCAAGAAAGTGTCTTCTAGAGGGAGACGGGAATCGCCTTAAAAGAGTCAACAGCGAATACCAGGAGGAGGGGAGGGGTGGCTTCAGAAACAAGAAATAATTTTTTTCTTTTTTCTTTTTTCTGAATAATAATCAAGAATTGAAGTCAAACTTCCATGTTTGAGTTTTTTAAAACTCTTTCACGTTATTCCAACCAGGTGGACAAAGGAGCCAACTCATGTGCATTGTCGAAGAACATCTTCGGGGGAATAATGGATCGATCAATCATTATTAGCATACCTGCTAGAGTCCCGTGCAAGGTCGAACGTAGCATTTAGTATGGGTCGTGAATCGTCTGAATGGGCTCAAACATGTTAATCACAACACCCGAGAGTTTGTGACAGGAACCGATTTGATGTTCTTCATAGATCTTGTTGATGGCCCCCCCCGAAATCGACAGCAGATGTAATGTCTGACATCAGAAGTGTGCATAGTGGTTACCCTGCAAAAAAGGGTAAGGGAAACTACAAGAAAACAGAGATGTTAAAAAAAAAACAGATAATAACAGAAGAAGATGAAATCTCATAACCAATCATTGCACTAAGCTATCGAATTTGAAATTTATAAATTATTAAAAATTATAATCTAAAAAATTGTATTCTTAAGTGAACCGACTTAATCGAAATTTAAATTTATCGAGATATAGCTCACTCAAGTCAAAGAGAACAAATTCGAAAACACTGGGGCTACAGTGAATCTCTTTAAAAAAAACAAAGGTCACATGGGAGGAAGTGAACCGCCCAACTTTGACCGGTTGCAAAATAAACCAGAGATATAAGAAAAAGACAAAAAAAAAAAAACAGTTGAAATACTTAATACTGACAAAACAAAAAAAAACTGTTTTTAATTAAGAGATTTAATATATTTAAATTTCTTTTATATTCATTTACTTCTCAGTTTACTTTTTATATTTTGAGATCCATTTAGAAAAATGTGTGCTTATTTACGTTTCGATTCACGAGGAGGATGGCAACAGCATGTTAGATAAGTCAGGGTTTTTAATTCCGAGTCGTGGGGACGCGCCATTGATTGGTGCCCCCACCTAATCACAGCAGAGCACCATGGCCTGCACATCCATATTTAATGTTATCTTTTTTTCATCACGCTGTATTTCGAATCAGTCGAAACGCATATCGAAATTAATTTACAGTTGAATCAGGATTTATGAGAAAATTCTCATCAACTCTCGTAATCTAAAAATCAATTTTATATTGGTCGTATCCGATGCTACCAATCCTCAAGTCATGACTGTTCATTTTTTGTCTGTTTCCCAATCCGTCGGGTTTCCATTTATGTACCGGCCTCAATTTTTTTCTTTTTATCTTTTTTCGTGTAAACATGTCGAAGCGGTTAAAAAGAGAAATTATGTCTGAATCCGTCTAATCATTAATGATAATCTCCGTAACTTAATTACAAATCTTCTTTACGATAAAATTGGGCAAGTGAAGTGACGGATGAGAAAGCAGTCCTCTTGAAAGTTAGACTGCCATAAACCTTCACTAGCCCAACAATTGATTTAAGAATAGTGTACAATTCAAGGAATTTGTCGCCTGGGTTAGGAATTGGACCAGACATTTTAAGAACCAGACCAGACATTTCTTTTTCTTTTTCTTTTTTATTTTTCTCCTCACCAAACAGTGTACAGCTGCTCATGACGGCTGACTGACACCTAACCGATCTCAGCCGTCTAAAACTGTCATCCTGTTTCCTCCAACGCTCTGTCATAAAATCTTTGCGATCTGCAATAGGAGCTGATTGCCGTCTGATGGCGGAAGCCTACCGTGCACTTACATGAGATAATATTAATATAATACGATTAACATTTATGTAACTATAATTAGCAAAATTTTAAAAAATATATAAAATTACAATAAATAGTAAATTCTAGTTAAACCGATGGAATACATCAGTATTATCACATAGTAAAATTACTGTATCATAATGGACATGATGCTGAAGGAGAATCATACAAATATTCCACCTGGGAATCAGCTGCACCCACGAAATGTTACAGATTCAGATGCCGTATCATTCTAACCTTTCTCATGTCAGTAGCCTCTGATCTAATCTGTTTCCTTCCGCCATTGCCACAATTCAATTAGTGGGCCAATTCTGGTATGGGCTCTGATTTTGGGTTCAGTCGGTCTCAGATGACCCAATGCGGCCATGCTTACATGGGTCGACTTCCGGACATCGCTGTTAGGACGCGCCGCCATGGCCATGGGCCACTCTGTGCCAAACTAAAGTTCCATATCGAAGTGATGGTGAAGGAACTATGATTGCATAGAAAGGCTACTGACAACTTTTTTACCAACAGAAAAATAGAAAAGAGAGATGGAAAATAATAAAATTTCATCCCATTTAGCACAATTTTTTTCCGATGATCTTACCTTGCCATACATGGTACGGAAAAATACCAGTTAAATTATACCGGGTGTGAAAACGGGTGTCAACGGCTCATAAAATTGTCATATTTTGTTTATCGTGCGAGCGTGAGATAGGATTGGTTAAAAAATTTGTTGGTTAACTGGGGTTAGCTGGGACGATGATTGCCAATGTTTACAAGATCGGAATGTGTTAATTAGATCAGAGGTAAAGGTATGAGGCAAGCTTGTCTTTTTGTTTGTTTTTCTTCCGCGTGTATATTATCTGATAATCAGAAATCTAACGGGTCTTGATTGATCTAGTTTTAAGTTGGATTGGCTCATTGAGAGATAAAACTCTCTCGATCACGAACTTTCTCCTCGTACAATGTTCGAATTGGAGACCTTACTTTAAAAAAAAAAAACAGATGTTTTATAAAAATAGTTCATTGCTAATCATGTTGGGAGTTATTAACGGGAAAAGGCATGATTGAAGAACGCTGATTCTAAGGGAGCAGATGGAGGAGTCATTTTGCGGAATCATAGTTGTTTTTATGTTTCATAAGAGCAAATCATGCGATTTGGCAATCTGTCAAAAGCTTTCTTGATGTCGGTGCCCCTCACATTAAGAAAAGGGAAGTCTTTCCGATTCAGTCACCAAATTGTTCATCAGTTCAGTCTAACGGCTTGCATTCGCCTGCCATTCTTACTTCAGCAGCATCGTAAATAAGAGCAGTACCGTCGCTTACTTGAAATACGGTGGTATTTGCAACCTTTTTTTAGAGCGTATGTCACTATTATCCAAAATTCTTACTAACCCGGTTCAAGCTTGATCGACTTACTAAGGCATGAATTTTCTTCATTCATAAAGATTAAAACCCAAGACTTTTACTTGAGGAGACCCAGTGTTGAATCACTTGAACAAACTCATACTGGTCGTGCGTGCAACCTCTACTTCTCCTAGTAAAAA
This sequence comes from Lagerstroemia speciosa, assembly GCA_037672795.1. Lineage (NCBI taxonomy): Eukaryota > Viridiplantae > Streptophyta > Magnoliopsida > Myrtales > Lythraceae > Lagerstroemia > Lagerstroemia speciosa. The sequence goes on from CM075287.1 coordinate 10,436,309, forward strand.
ACAGTTTAAATTAAAAAAAATTTGAATTGCATGCACTCATTTCTCCATCTACTTAACAGTACAATAATTAGACTCAAGTTTTCTCTTTTCCTTTCCCCTTCTCAATGAGATTCCCTCACATTAAGAAAAGGGAAGTCTTTCCGATTCGGTCACTGGACTGTTCATCAATTCAATCTAACGGCTTACATTCACCTACCATTATTACTTCAACAGCACCATAATTAAAAGCAATACCGTCACCTACTTGAAATACGGTGGTATTTATTTATAACTTTTTTTTAGAGTGTTATCACTATTACCCAAAAGTCTCACTAACCCAGTTCGATCTTGATCGACCTACTAAGGCGTGAATTTTCTTTATTCATAAAGATTTGAACCCAAGACTTTTACTGAACGAGATCCGCCGTTGAATTTCTCGACCAAACTCATATTGGTCGTACGTGCAACCTCGACTTCTCCTGGTAAAAAAGGATTTAAATTTTTTTTAAAACAATTGAATCGCATGCTCTCATTTCCCCATCTACTTAACAGTACGGTAATTAGACTCAAGTTTTCTCTTTTTCCTTTCCCCTTCTCAATGAGATTCGCAGCCGGAGAGGGATGGCAAAGCTCATCCAAAAATGTTTCCACCCCAAAAGTATAAGAAAAATGAATATAGGTTGGTCTAAATCGTTAAATGTCTTTTTTTATTTGAATTTTAAAATTTTAGTATTGTAAATTTAAAATAAAAATTAAAAATTAAGAGAAAAGTTTAACCATCAGTATATTGATCAAGTTCGAATTTAAATCAATCAGAAGTCAATGCATTTTCGAATATTGGAGGTGAAAAAGCGGTGAAAGTAAGGAAAAGAAAAAGGGGTGAAAGTGATCCTAAAGGAAATGAGATATAAGGAGCATACGATTCACTTCATGACATGTCAAAAAAAAAGGGGGAGAGATTTGGAACCTTTGAAGGCAAAGCATTTGTTCTCCTCCACCGAATCCACAGCCATTCTCCAATCAAGATTGAATTTCCATCGTATCGGCGGTTTCTGAATAAAGGAACATGTACACTCGATAGTACCGTAGAATTTTCACCAGACCGAACGATGCATATTCCGTATCCGAAAATTATTCGGTCTATAACAAGTGTTGCAAGCTTACCTGCAGAGACTTATCTTGTTAGGCCCGGTGAAGTAGCAGAAGGGCACATCCTCATGTGCATGTCTTCCCTCTTCCGACGGAAGGGGATGGATCATCTACACATGAAAAAGTGCAACAGGTGGCAGACATAAATGCAACCAAATTTATGATTCCTTTTGGTCTATTGTCTCCCTTCTTTTTTGTTTTCCTTTTTTCTTGATCTTTTTTCAGTTGAATTTATGCAGAAAAAAGCGAGGGAGGAAAAACAAAAGCAAGAACTCAAGACAACCTTAAAGGGCAAGAAAAGAAGATGAAAGAAAGAGAAGGATCTGGTGCCTTGGAAAAGGAAAATTATCCTTCTAAGAGGAAGGAAGATCTAGTGGGAGGGTTTCTTTACTTCATTAAGTATTCAAGCTATGGATGCATAGGAACTGATTAAAAATTGATTTAACTGGAAATTAATCCAATCATTGTATTGTGAAAAATGAAAAATTGTATTATTTGGTGCAATGGACTGCAATATTAATAGAATTAAGATCAGTCGGGTCTATTGTACTTCTGAATATCAAATGATACAGTACCGAAAGAGAAAATCTAAGGAAATTACCTTTAGCATCGACTTTTACATCTGGAGCAAATAGTTCTTCACACTCCAAACGGGTAATAATTTAAGTCTATCATTTAGTCGAGCCTCGATTCAACCCCATCCGAGCTAAACACGGTCATCATCTTGAATCTCGAACACTTGTCGATTCCGCACGATCCAAATGCATAGACAAACTAGACTTGATCAACATCCAGCTCCTAGAATTTTCGGGTCATCATCGAGCTAGCTAGCTAGGTAGAGAACAATACTGGAACTGTAATTGTGCAGGGAGAGCCAAGACCTACCGAATTATTAGAAGGAAGCTTCTCCAGGCTGGAAAACCGTGATGTTTCAATGCATTAACAGATGAGAGAGACAGCCTTCATAAACCCTAGAAAGGAGGTGTCACCTACCTTCCTCTGTATATTACTTATGCCACTGCCACCCAGTGAAAGGAATACACACACGCGCACACCCACATATCTATTATTATATGATGTATGTATAGCATATATATCTATACATAGATAGACAAAGAGTAATACTGTATGAAATAATCAATACATATGTAGTCCCTTTCTTTTAATAATCCATCGAGGAGGTTTCATGCGTACAGCTCTAGAATTAATTAACCTAATAGATGATGCTGTTTAATCCTGTTATAAAATTTGCAATTTTCATTGTTTCCTCGACGTGAAATGCACTCTTATCGTTTCTGCTTATCGATGGGAAAGCGAATAAGGTACAAAATAAGAGGTGGGTGCACAATAATCCCGTCGACGGTGACTGCCCTCTCGCCCTCCTCCACTGGATTTCCACGATCAACATCAGCTTCTAATTATTTGCCCCTTTTTGCTAATGCATGCATATATATATATATATATGTATATGTATGTATGTGTGTGTTATATATAAAAAAGAGATATGAATTTGCGATATCAATATACCAAACTCCATTTCTGTCTATCTATTGTTAGAGGTTGAGTCATATTATATACCGTTTTCGTTATTTAATGAAAATTTGTGAAAAAGAGTGATAAAATAAAGTAATATTTAAAGTATGGAGTAACTTTCAGGCAATATAAATATAAAGATTAAGAATAATAAATTGAAGAAATTGAGTGAATTTATGTTCGGTGAAAAGGATAGAGAGAAAGGGAATGAGAAAAGAACGTAAGAAGGAGAGGGAACAGGAAAGGAGAGGGCGAAAGTTACGAGTAGATGAGAAAATAATGAGCCAATGATTATTTTAATAATCATTAAAAAATTAATTTTATGCATAGACTGAAAAAGAATTTATCCAATAAAGATAATTTGAAAAAAAAAAGATTAAAAAAAAGGAGAGTTCATCTCTTTTTTTTAAATTATTATAATATAGGTTATTATTTTATAAAATTCATAGATACATACACACACATATATATGTGTGTATATATATATAATACGTGTGTGTTGTGAAAAGAGTGTCGGGACGTTTTCCTCTTCTAATCATCTTTGGTTTGTTCTGCCACCAAAGTCTTTAACTATTCGCCTTCACTTCACGGTTTAGTACTCTGTATATTGTTAAAGTTTCCACCACATGTTTAATAAAGCCATTTGACGTAGACCCGCCCACCCGGATGTTGATATCAGTACCAGCGTACTCCTCTTCGAAATAAATTTTGTAGCGCCACTGACTTCTAATACCGACTCGAGATGAAAATGATGCTAATTGGACCATCGATCACGGGGAAGCTACGTTGACCTTGACCTCCATGTACGGTCGGGTTGTTTTCAGTTATGAGAGATCGCCATCGCCTGTTGCAGCGCGTCCAGATGTGGCACGCACCGGGTTGTCGGACGACGATCAAATCGACTTTAATGGGATAATTACTTTGGTTTAGTATTTTAAATTTTTTCCCAATCCTCTTAGCTAGAGAATTAGGCACAATGATGGACAGTGTGCTGAGCAAAGATCTACGTGTTTGTACGAATTGGGCAAAGGAAATCGAGAGCAGTATCTTACAATTTGCATGTATTATCGTGTATAATGATTCCACCAGACAGAAAATCTCAAACTCTCAATTAGATCAGAGGACATGGAGCAGAAGATGTAGGAAACATTGCAAAAAAAAAAAAAAAAAAAAAACTTCTGGGGATGGGTTGTCGGCAAAGCACCCTCCAGTATCCCAAATTTGGATTAGTCAGGTCTTTCGAAATACCAGATACCGGATGGTCTTGCACACAAAAAAAAAGTGCAAAAAAGGCTGACAACCAATGGATGTGGAAAAGGGACTCTTCTTTATTTCCTTTTTGGCATAATTAAGTGTCTGTAAAAGTTTAATGATATCGATAATAATGCTGCTTCGAGTCAAATCCATCTACTGAGAGGCGACATTTATGGAATGTTTTTAATTTACGTGACTCGAACAGAAAATTACATTTAGAGTAAAAAAATTTTGAACTGATTATATATATATATATGCCAATCCATATCGGTGAGAGTCGGAAAGAAACTCAAGGAAACTAAGAAACAAAAATTGCAAGAGAAATAGAATCGATGCAATATTACGGTTGTTGATTGGAGACCAAGAGATTTCAAACTCGATCTTTGTTGGTCAAACTTCTCATGTTGCCGTATTACCCTCCTTTCTATCATTTTTTTAAGTGATAAGGCGGATTTCTGAGCATGATACAAGAATAGAAGACTAAGAGAGATCAAATGAACACGTAACTCCTACGATGAGAATTGAACTTCTAACCTCTAGGTTGTGAAGTAAGATCTCGTACCACAGTACCAAGAACCGTTCCTCACGTTCCTATCATTTTTAGGTTGAAGAAACTTCTCTCAAACCAATTGAAATGAAAACGTAGAGATGGGAAATGGAGCAATAATGACAAGCTTGACTCTTCTCTCTCTTCTCTCTCTCTCTCTCTCTGCCTATCAACTCGAGTTCCTAATTATTCATAATTTGATTCCAATAAGCTCACTCACCGGTACAGACACTTACATACGGAGAAAAGAAGAACGTAGTTTGCTTAGTGTTAGCGGTAATTCATCTCTGTACTCCCCAACACTTGCAATAGCAGCAGCAGGAGAAGTCATGGTCTTCGTCGTTGTTTTATAGAATCCAGCTCAGGCATTTGGACATCGACCTCGACCTCGCACCAACCTCCCTCCATTAAAGCCCAGCCCCCGCTCTCTCTCCATTAGCTCCAACTCCAATCCCCCATTAATCGCAAGTCCCCACTCCACCCATTTATCCAATAAACACCTGTAAAGATCCGCACTCTCATCCCCTTAGCTGATTAGAGAGACATGGGCTACGGCAGGCTCGGAGCAGGCAAGGAAGAGAGCCAGGAGGAGACCGTCGTTGTCGACCAGCCGGTTTCCGCTGCACCATTGCGGTCCTGGACCAGGCGGCGGCGGCTCATCCTCCTCGCGGTCCTCGCCCTTGCGCTGATCATCGCATCAGCGATATCTGCCGCGCTGGTGATCGGGCTGAGGACCCAGGCCTCCGGCCGGGGCAGCACCAGGAGGCCGACTCGCGCAATCTCTGCGGCTTGCAGCCACACCCTCTACCCCGCCCTGTGCGTGCAGTCGCTCCTCGACTTCCCAGGGTCGACCGCTGCCGGGACGACGGAGCGGGACCTCGTCCACATCTCCTTCAACATGACCTTCCAGCGCCTCAGCAAGGCCTTTTACCTCTCCACCTCCATTACCTACATCGAGATGGATCCGCTCACCCGCTCCGCCTACGACGACTGCCTCGAGCTCCTCGAGGACTCTGTCCATGCCGTATCACGGGCCCTCTCCTCCATCTCTCCGACGGATGGTGGAGAAGATTCGGAAGAGCGAGGGTCGGTGCAGGACGTGATGACGTGGCTCAGCACAGCTCTGACGAACCAGGACACGTGCTCGGAAGGGTTGGAGGGCGTGGCCGGGCCGGTGAAGGATCAGATGTCGGAGAAGCTGAAGGACCTGTCAGAGCTCGTGAGCAATTCTCTCGCGATATTCTCAGCCAGCGACAGTGGCGGCGATGGCGGGGACTTCTCGGGCGTCCCGATACAGAACCGGAGGAGGCTGATGGAGGAGGAGGATGAGGAGAGGCTGAACGAGGTGTTCCCGAGGTGGGTGAGAAAGAGAGAGAGGGAGCTGCTGGACATGCCGGCGGCGGAGATCCAGGCGGATATAGTGGTGTCGAAGGACGGCGGGAACGGGAGCTTCAAGACGATCGCGGAGGCGATCAAGAAGGCGCCGGAGCACAGTGACCGGCGCATAATCATCTACGTCCGGGCCGGAAGGTAATTACTAATTAATTAAAAGGAGAGCTTTCGGTATTATATTATTACTTGGAAAATATTCCGTCGTATTGATAATCAATCAATCATATTCCAGAAAAATACGAGGGCTATTTCCTCAATTAAATAAATGTTGGGAAAATTCCAAACTGCCCACATGTCATACCATAAGGCACTAGAACTTCCCACGGGCCCTCGCACTGCTCTTTACGATAATCTCGAGAAAGATAGTGTCAGTTATCCACTGTCAGAAAGACAGTCCACAAAAGAGAGTTCAGAACTGTTGTCTTATTTTTATCATTTCATTTAAATTTTTATACCTTTTTTATTTCTCTCTTTCTGTTCCTTAGAGATTTATATATCTCATTTATATATTAAAAAAAAAGAGAAAAACAGGATATCGGTAAAGTACAAAATAAATTCTTTGATATAATTTCATACTTATTTTTTGAATAAAATATTAAATTTAAGTGTTATAAATATAATAAATAAACGTAGACTTTTAACTGCATCTATAAGCTTAAGTCAAGAGAAACAGATACCAGTGCCATTATTATTTGTATCTATATTCAAGATGTTAGACTTGGGTCGGTGGAAAAGGAGAAGTTACTATGAAGGGAGCTGGTTTTGGCCCCTTGTCTTTTCTTTCCTCTTCCGTCCTTTCCACGAAACTCAATTAATTTAAATTTGAATTAAATCAATTTAAATAAAAAATAAAAATTCTTCAATTATAAATTTTATCATTAAAAAATTTTAAATGTGAGAATTAAAATTTTTTTTTTTAATGCCGAACAGCCTCAATTAAACAACATATGTTTGGCCTCTTGCCTTCATCTCATTGGGCTGCGCTTTATATCATTTTCTGCTGGCTTTTCCAATGGAGAAAGGAATTGATGGAGATCTTTGCGTATATATCTTTCCGTGTTGTCTTCGGATTGGGTAAACTGACTTGCAAAGTCCAAGTCATATGTTCTTCTCGTGAACATGGTTGTACCATGTGAGGTGTCTACGAATTATAGCCGCTGTTTGTGTTCTTTGTCTTCATAATAATAATAATAATATAAAAAGAGGAGATTAATTAAATATTGTCGGTGGATTAATTAAGTATTTTCGATCAGGTACGAAGAGGACATCTTGAAGGTCGGGAGGAAGAAGACCAACCTGATGTTCATTGGGGACGGCCAGGGCAAAACCGTCGTCACCGGCGGCAAGAGCGTCGCCGACAAGATGACCACTTTCCACACCGCCACCTTTGGTATGCCAATTTCTACTCCAATGAATTAGGTCTGAAACTCGTGGAACAAGTAAAATTAGTCTCGGTTAATAAATAAGCTTATAAGATCTCATAATTTTACTAAATAAAACAGAACCATCAGTTATCAGATTAAACCGAGAAAAGGTAATAACCATCCGTCGTGGTACGGATAAACCAAGGACCGTCGAGTACCTGCTGACCGGTACACAATCCATATTCCATGTGGGTTGTATAAATATGAGTGGCGCTGTCGAGTGTCCAATTCGACAGTGAACTTATGGCATCATTGTCGGATACTCTTATGATCGGCAAGTGTGTCTTCTCCAAATGATGTTTAATCAGTCTGATTTATTTGGAATCTGAATTAAGTTTTATGTTCTTCCCGTCCCTGCTTCTTCAGCTGCCACAGGGGCCGGCTTCATTGCTCGGGACATGACGTTCGAGAACTATGCGGGGCCAGGGAAGCACCAGGCAGTGGCCCTGCGGATCGGGGCCGACCACGCGGTGGTCTACAGATGTAGCATCATGGGGTACCAGGATACCCTCTACGTCCACTCCAATCGGCAGTTCTTCCGGGAATGCGACATCTACGGTACAGTCGACTTCATCTTCGGGAATGCAGCGGTTGTCATACAGCGCTGCAACATCTATGCTAGGAAGCCCATGGCTCAGCAGAAGAACACCATAACTGCCCAGAACCGAAAGGACCCGAACCAGAACACAGGGATATCGATCCACGATTGCAGGATCCTCGCGACCTCCGACTTGGAGGCGTCCAAGGGCAGCTTCCCCACATATCTGGGCCGACCTTGGAAGATGTACTCCCGGGTCGTGTACATGTTGTCATACATGGGTGACCACATCCACCCCCAGGGTTGGCTCGAGTGGAGCTCAACCTTTGCTCTGGACACACTATATTACGGGGAGTACATGAATGACGGACCCGGGGCAGGAGTGGGGCAGCGGGTCAAGTGGCCAGGCTATCGGGTCATAAAGTCTGAAGCCGAGGCCAGTAAATTTACAGTGGCACAGTTTATATACGGATCTTCGTGGTTGCCCTCGACCGGAGTGGCTTTCATGGCCGGATTATCAGTCTAAGCAGAAGCAGCAGCATAACCATCCAAAGTACCAGACCAAGAGGGTGGTTCCTAGCACCGTTAAGATCCAATTTTCTAGTGTAATTTTGGGCCTTATTTTTTTCCGTAAGTGTAGTCATAAATCATAATGATCATAAAATGTAAACTAGAAATCGAATTTCCCCTAATCAAAATCCTCGTCATATTAACAAGTACGCCTCATTTAGTACAATTTCTCACAAATTTAGGTTCTGTTTTTGTCTTGTTTTTGTGCCACTTTCTGCTTTAAGATCTTTTCTTTCCACTTCCACTGGAAAGGGATTCCTTCTAGTAACATCGTGATGCCTATAAAATCTTGCATGATCTTCCCTTTTATGAAAGGACATGAACAATACAGAAGCAAAGCGTGATCTAGTTCGAGCAGCAAATGACCACATCACAACACGAAACAAGCAATTCCATATATCTGCAGAATATATTTACTTCCGCACCTTATGGTGTTGATATCCCATCGAGGTAGCGGTCCATGATCAATGACACGGACTCAAGAAAGGAAACTTCACTAGCTCCAGGAAGTAAAGATTCTTGAGCTTCTCGCACTAGGAGCTCAATTGCAGATTCCTGCTTCAGTGTTTCTCGGCACATTATGCTTCCAATGCTGAAAGCAGTGAGTCCCTTCTCAGCGCCTTTCTTCAGAAGCATGGTGGAGATTCGGAGTGTGCGAGCGCATTCATTTGGCAGTTCCCAGCCATGGGATTTCAGAAGCTGAATGTCTTCCTCGGCATCGAGTGATTTGATGTAGTCAGCGGTTTCAGCAGAGTAGGGATGGCGAGCTTGTGGCCAGCATAACCAGTCAAATGTGCAATCTTCAAACTGCAGAGGACGAGCCAGTAAGAATGAGGAAGAAAAAAGCTCATAATCACCCAAGAATTGCAGTATGAATTCACCAATTTACCCATTTTTATTTTTCAGGAAAAAAAGCGAACACATGTTATACCACAAACTGCAGAATTCATTAATTTGCATAATGCATTGCATCACAAAACATTTAGTCAAGTGCAACCCGGCAAACTTCTATAATTTCTACTAGAAATGGAAAACTATAAAACAGTTCCAGAACCAAACAGAATACTAACAGTCTCAGGCAAACAGTATCCATGGTCGATAGGGGTGAGCACAATTTGTCCATCTTCACCCTGCATGCCGATCAATATGTTCCCTGCATGCCGATCTGCATTAGCCAACCTTATGTCCAGCACAGTGATCTTATGAACCTCATGCACAGGAAAATTGTGGGGACCCATCTCCTCGCAGCTTCCCTTGTTCTTCACAAACATTTGAAGAGATCCAATCTTTATGTTTCCAGAAGAGGACTCGTAACCTTCTGGATAGTTGAACCCTCTGTGCAAACACTTGACCATAACTGTTGGTGGGACCCCAGAAAAACCCTTCTCTGCACTGCTGGATGATCTTGATCGGGGTCCACCTCGTGGATGGTCCAAAATGAAAGCAGCAACTTCCCTCAGGGCACCTTCTCCTACACGTGTGCCCTTCTTTAATCCTTCACCGCTTACTGATAAAGGCAGTCCCCTCGGGTTATTTACAGCTAATGGCTCCTCATCAATCGGCTTAAAAACAGATATGTAATTCCGACCGGATGAATTCTTCATGAGGTATGCTCCTCCTGAACCCTCTAAAGAACAAACTGGTTCATTCCCCTTCTCTAGTCCTTGACATGTGGACCTAATTAATTCTTCTAAAACATATGGGAGTTTGACACCTTGGTTACGAGAAAAAGCTTCCAATAGAAAATCTCTTCTCTGCTGTTTCCTATTTACAACGCTACATCTTGGCAATTGGGGCCTTACCGGGTACTCTTCCACAGGTTTTTCCAGTTCATTCACTTTTGAAGCATCAATTAGCACCTCAAAGTGTTTCTCAACGGGTTTGGCCCTCACTTTAGCAGACTTCCGAACAAGCAAGTGAATCACAGCATCAGAGTTTTTGCAGATTTCGTATATGTGTCTTTGATCTTCCAGCTCCTCACCATCACATACCAGTTCTTGATCCTTCAGATCGATAAGGCTTCCCCCTTTCTTTGTAATCTGCTCCTTCACATAACCCACATGTCTGCTCCTCTCCACGTGGAAGTCAAACTCCTTTCCGCAGACAGTACGGACGATGATAGCTTGCAGATCAGAAAGCCTCAGCACCAGGTGCAATACATTACCATCAGTAACCCCATAGTCACAAACACGAGAATTGTCCCGAGCAAGTTCTCTTCCACTATAAACAAGTTTCTGCCTTTTCACAAAGAATCCTTTTACTGACTGAATCCTCAGTTTGACAGAGGCAATCGAATCTGACTCCATGATATGCATGGGCATCATAGATCCAGCAGCAGATAGGTAAATCAGGATCGAGTCATCTGACTTAGGACCATATTTGCCGATCATACTGCCTGGGAAGTTCAAAGAATCTTCCTCTACTGGACTAAGTGCAACACCAGCAATACACATCTTTCTGCCCCACAATCAACAACCTCTTTTATGCTTTCAGCGAAGACAATGCAACTATCAGACCTTCTCCACACTCCGTGAAAAATCGATTTTCTTGGCTAATGCATAGGACATGCACTCCAAGAAAATTTTTCATGAGAGAGAGAGACATGAAAGGCTAATATTGTTAAGCCGACGAGTTCCCCAAAGCTAGCATATCCAGAACACAGAATACTCTTCTCAAAAGATTTCAGGGTTCATTCCATGGAACCTTTAAAAATCAAATGCCTAATGCTGCAACATGGAAGGTCACAGGGTAATTGAGGAAGGAGATATACAAGACCTCCCCTGAGGAATCAATTTACTGTCTCTCCGAAGGCCAGTGGAGCATAGCATCCCTAAAATTGATGACCCATACCCACATATTGCCTGACACAAAGGAAGGACAAAAGGATGGAATCAGATGGTATAAATTATAATGGGTATCAAAACAGCTGAAAGATTAGACAAACACCACAAAATTTGAGATCCATTAGCAGTAACTGGCAACAAAGGGGCAAGTGATAGAATCAGATGCTGATAAGCCTCGCTAGGACCGACAACTACAAGAAAATATACAAAATGTGCCAGTCAAACTCGCAAGCTCTACAGCCTCAATTGACTCCATAGCTACAAAATAACTTCGGAGCGGCAGTCAAATTCCCGAGAAAAAGAGTATGATTTCATCAGAAATGCAGACTGCCAATAATTACATTCTTCACCATCAACAAAATGCATGCACAGTTCCTCCGCTTTCCATCGATCCTTAACTCAGAAAATGACTTCGTACGATGTTCTTCCTCTATTAAATCAATCAACAATCAAAACAACAGGATGACGGAAAACACGCTAACCAGGAGAAGATTTACGCAGAACGAGAAACTGCGATCGATGGCTGCCGGAGCTAAGGTGGGAAGAGCGAGGGAGGTGGACTGACTGACAATGAGAAGATGGTGGCGGTGGTGCTCTGCCACATGAAATTTGTACATATAATTATGGAGACATCAGAGTAGAGATGGCTTCTTTCGTAGAAATTCTTCCTTGGAAAGTGATGCAGCGGCGCCATCTTACTTAACAGCCGTTATCTTTACGGCCGAGGGAAAATTTTGAAAATTTTTGTGACAGGATTGCCCCTTATTTTTCTGGGTTACCCCGAACATCAAAAATAAAAAATATATATTTTTCAATATATAAAAGAAATAAATAAACTTACAAGAGAATGAAATATGAAATAAACGGACATAAGAAATTCTACTAGTGAGAATCGAATTCGAAATATCTTAATTTGAGGTCGAGAAAGACACTAACTATTGAGTCCACCCTTTTTTTTCAATTTAAATATCCTTTTATAATAAAGTTTTTAATCTTTTCAATTTCTATAAATAGCACAGTCTTTGCCTAAGTTTTATTAATTTACAGCACTCTTGAACTTGTTCTAGTAATTAGTGCCAAGCAAAGGGTTCTGATTGTAATTTGGATCAAACATGTCGCGTCGCACGTGTCGTGTAGAGTACGGGCCAGAGCCAGAGAGATTGCCCGCCCCCCACGTACGGAGTCAACGGTGACAGCAGCTGCTCTTTGGCCAGGGTTAACGGCGTTAAGTTAAAATCCTGTCTGTCTTGTCCTCCAAGGCTAGGCGGATTTTGAGGCTCCTGAGTTCGTGCGTAGTACGACCAATGAACCTTCGACAACTGTCAACACGTCGGACGGGTATTGGTTACCATCAATAACCCACGATCAGAAATAAATTAAATCGAGTAAATATTTACTTTAATCCTAAAATTTATATTCAATAAAAACTTTAGTTTTAAATTTTTTACGTACAAGTAGATTCAAATATCCATATTTTTACTAATAAATTGGTCCAACAGTTAGTTTACCGTTAAAAATACTGACGTAGAGTTCGATGTGTCACTTACAGTGTTAGATTTATGCTTTTTTATCAGCGAAACATCAAAATGACGTCATTTTATTGAATATAAAAATATAATGATTATTTTATCTTTAACTATTGATTGTATTTTCAACGAATTACCATTAGTTTAAAAACAAAAGTCGTTGGAAATATGGTCAATAGTTAAAGATAAAATAATCATTACACATTTCTAGTCAGCAAAAAGACGTTATTTTAATCTTTTGCTAATAATAAAAAAGTACAAATCTAACGTTGTAGGTGACACAACGAACTCCATGTCAGTATTTTTAACAGCAAACTAATAACCGGACTAATTTGTTGGCAAAAACAATGATGTTTGAATCTAATTGTTGGCAAAAAATATTAGGGACTGAAGTGTTGGTCAAGTACAAATTTTAGAACTAAAGTGAATATTTACTCAGTTAAATAAGAATCGATGACACGGGTGACTTAAGATACCTCACTTAAATTAACTGTTATTGAATGGGTAATATTTTACTTAATTGGAAAAGGCTTGATCTAGAAAGTGTATTTTCTGCAGCAATACCAGTTTTTCTTGCTTTGATTTCATCAGTGATACTTTTCAAGTTACCGAACCCAGCCACGAATCCATGACTCCTAATTCAATTATTTCCTCAATTTCCGACTCAGGCACACCGATAAAAATTTCTCTGAGATTGTAATTGAAAATTTTGCCTGAGAAGAAGGTGACCCTCCACGCACGAAACTGAAACATTTGATGAGCAGAAATGATCAAGTTGTAGATGGACAGAGGAGTGGCGATTGGAGATAATGAAGCTGCTATCCCATATCCCAAATTCAGGAAGAAGCCAATGATCTTCATGGGAAATAGGAATTTATTGCTTATTTTCGAAAAGAGAGAAGTTTTATTTATTTATTTATTTCCCTTTTTCACAGGTTCTTCTCGATGAAATCCCATATCCTCTCCTCCATGTACATCCGGTCCTGCAGCCTCCTCGGCATGTGCCTCTCATCGGGGAAGATCAGCAGCTCGTAGGACTTCCGTTCATTCACAAGCGCATTCACCAGCCTCGCAGTATGCCTAAAATGAACGTTCTCATCGATCATCCCGTGGATGAGCAACAATCTCCCCTTCATCTTCCCGACGTGGGCCATCACGGAGCTCGACTGGTAGCCTGATGTGTTGTTGGCCGGCAAGCCCATGTACTTCTCAGTGTAGAACGTATCGTACCCATCCCACGATGTCACAGGAGCCCCTGAGACGGCACAGCAGAATACATCAGGGAACCTTGCCAGCGACATGGCGGAGAGGTAACCCCCATAGCTCCAGCCATATAATCCAATTCGTCCGGCAACGGCCAAGCCCTGTTTGATGAGCCACCGGGCACCAGTTACCTGATCCTCAGCGTCTAGGACCCAAGGCAGTGCTTAACAGCCCCTTCAAACTTCAAACCTCGCCGAGCAGTACCTCGATTGTCCATCTGCTAGGGCAAAGCAATTCAAATTATGCATAGCAATGTCAAAGGAAATCTCTCATACATGTTTCCGAATTCATGGAGTGTCAGAGGTTGCTAATTTAACGTTCTATAGTTTCCAAGAAAAATTACCACTGTCATTGTAAGTACTGATTCTAGTTTCACTGTCTAATTTAATGAAATTATTGTCATGCTTGTTTACAATCTGTCCACTCTGCGTTATGTTGGATCACGCCAGGCCTGACTTACAGGCAGTGTGTTAAACCAAGTGGTCCGTGCACTGCAGGCTACGTGTTATGTCAAAACACCATGCTGCTAGTATAAGAATTTGTTGCCGACTAATCTGTCTTATGTTTCATCATTCAATCCTTCCAACCAACTACTCAAGATAAGAATATGAATAAGAGAAGCTGAAAGAAAACATAGATTACTGTGTAAAGTAAAATCTTCTGGGGTGAACTTGTACACTGACCTTCCATACTAGGATGCCCTTGCTTCGAAGATACTGCGCTCTCATGTCCACCGTATTTATCCATGAATCGTAGACAGACTGTACGACAGGACCACCATACACGCTCACCATGGTTCTGTAAGGCGGAGGGCCATGTTTCATTATGTCAGGCTTGTATAATGCTCCATATAA
>CM075287.1:10451680-10471161 GCA_037672795.1 Lagerstroemia speciosa
AGGATACTGAAGTTTTTTCTTGTGATCAGACCAAGACTCGAGGTCCAATAATGACAATTCTATTCGTGCGAAATAAATATGATGAAACACTGCTATTCAATCCTGGTCAAACATAATGCGAGAAATTATTTTTTTTTTTTTGGTCGCCAGCCACGGTATCCAAGCAGGCCCCACCAGCGATGAGATTGCATCTTTCAGCCAACCATACTTGACTAATCCGTTGGTCGCCCCGGGTCGCACGCCTGGCAATGGCGGGTGAGGCTCCCAAGGGGGGTGTCTGCGTACGTGAGATCTCGAACTCGAGACCTCCTTAAGCGGCACCGAACTGCTTACCACTCGGCCCAACCCCCTTGGTAACATAATGCGAGAAATTGAAACATTATCAGAGCAAACAAAATTACATTACGTTACATTCATTTTAATTCGTTGTTTCATTCGGATTGGTCACGGCGTCCTTGGCTCTTATTGTTGCACGCAGTACTATGTTTAGAAGTACACGATAAATCAAAGCAACACAAGAAGTCTCCTCCTGCTCCCTCCTCCTCCTCCTCTTCTTCCTCGAGAGAGACCTTCATTTAATCCCCATTGATGTCGAGGTTCCTGTGTACACAGCACTCTCCGATGGAATTCCCGACGACTTATTGGCCTCGGACATCTGTGTTTCTTTTGCCTGTTCATCCTCCCCCGATATCTCCTCGAGCGATCGCCCCTTAGTCTCGCTCACCAGGAACGTGAAGCAAAACCAAGCATGTTCGTGAAGGCCAGTATCAGCATCGCTTTCCTGATCTGCTTTGGCTTCCCGTCCAAAGTTAAGTACTGAATCCCGAAGGCCCCGACCATCGCCCCGGCCTTACCAGCTGCTGCGCTCATCGCGTGGCACGTTGACCTCACTCGGGTCGGGAACAGCTCCGCCGCAGCACGAAGGTCGTGCTGTTCGGGCCGAAGTTCGCAAAGAAGAACGTGAGCCCGTATAGGAGAGCAAAGAGCCATACTTTGTGGTTGCTCTTGTCACTGAGGTATTCGTATCTGACCCCGAGCACGAGCATGAACACGGACATCATGAGGAAACCCATCAACTGGATGGTGAACCGGCCCAACTTCTCGATGAACGCGACTGTGAACCAGTATCCCGGAAACGTGCCCATCAGGGCGATGATGAACATCGCTCGGGACGTTTGAAAGACCTCTGTGAGGGCATCGACATTCGGTGCCTTTTCGGTAAGGCCCATGGCCGGGAATATGTCCTTCTGGGTCAGGTTCTGGCTGTAGAAGGCTATGTCGAGCAGGAACCAAGTGCTCATCGTACCGAGCAAGTGGAGTCCATGTCTGCGAAAGAATTCAGGGGAGAATAACTGGTACTCGTTGGATGTCTTGAACTGTGATATTTTATCGTGTTCAGCTTGGATTTCTATGTCGAGGACCCGACCCATGTCAGCCGCGGCTTGCTTAGCGTTTCCTTCGATGAGCGCAGTGTAACGACCGGTTTCGGGCATCTTCATCCGCCAGTAGTACGTGAGGAGCGCCGGAAGAGCTCCGAGCATGAGCACGATCCGCCACAGGAAATCCGCCTGAGGCTGCGTCGAGGAGATGGCATCCTCGTTGAACCGGGGGGCCGGATAATGAAGGAGGAAGATCTTCGAAAGGACCATGGAGACGAGCCCGGCGAAGATTATTCCCATGCCCTGCATGGCGAAGACGGCTGCTATGAATGCTCCACGGGTCTTCTTGTTGGCGTACTCGGACATGATCGTGGCGGAGAGAGGGTAGTCCCCTCCGATGCCGAACCCGAGCCAGAACCGGAAGAAGCAGAGCGATGAGATGACCGACTTCGACGTGGAGCCGAAAGAAAGCCCAGAGCAGATGGCGCAGAAGACCATGAGAATGAGGGTGAAACCGTACACCTTCTTCCGGCCGAGCTTGTCGCCTAACCATCCGAAGACTAACTGGCCGGTCAGGGTTCCGACCAGTGCCACACCAGTCACGGCGTTGTTCACCGCGTGCGGGAGCCTCCCAGGGCCAGACTTGCTAGGATCGTAGTAGTAGAGGCGGCCCAGGAGCTTCGAGATAGTGGAGATGCAGAAGAGATCGTACGCGTCGGTGAAGAAACCCATCCCGGCGATCACGATCGCGGTGAAATGGTACCACTGAGTCTTGGCATTGTCGAGGGCATTGAGAACGGCTAGGTTGTTGTTCGAGGACATTGTCGATCGATCTCCCCACTGGCAAAAGTTATTATCGGGTGCTTACCGACACTGATCGATGGATCTGTGCCCCGTAGTCTTATGCTCATTCTACTTATATAAATTGACAGTCGTTGGACATAGTGATCATGGAAATCCAAGCCGTTTAAAACAAGGCCTTGAGGAAATACCGAGACACAAAATGTTGGTATTTGCAAGTATATTCCGTACATGGCGACATCAGAACAAAGGCATATGCTTTTAAACATTGGATCATGTAAAAGGATAAGATACAAATACACAGCTTATATAAACATAAATGTACGTATGATTGGTAAAGTTTGTGCCCCGCGACTCAGATTTAACGGAGAAATTGGCAGAATTAATCAATACATATACATGGATTTAATTAATAAATTAATTCCGGGGCATCGTGCGACCGAAACAGGAAAATCTAATGAATTGAGTTTAGGTAACGCGGAAATCTATTCTTCAGGTTTAATTTAGGGTTGTTGATATGTGATTTGTCTGTGATAAGCTAGCCATGACAACAAATTTGTTGCCTGAGGTTTTTTTTTTTTTTTATAGTAATTATGTTAGTTTGCAACCTTAATTATGTTCTGGTGCTGAGAGTGGATATGCTATCAGCCGATAGTTGTCTCCCTCTGTTGGGATTTGTTTATTTGATTTTATGATAGAGATGCTGTAGGCATTCCTAGGAAAAGAGGAAATTATAATAAAATTAAAAATTTTGAACTTCTAGAAAAATAAATGTAATGTTAAGAAAACTTGGACGGTCGGCTTAAGTAAATAAGACGAGCATACAGCTCGTGAAAATTCACGATCTTGGAGGTTTAAATTCCCCTTAAATACGAAACTCTCAGTGAGATTACCCACACATGTGTTTTGCACATGCAGTGACAAATTCATGGACATCTTGTATGGGAGATCCATTATCCATTATCAACCTACCAGGCTTCAGTTGAAGAAGCTGTGGTGCCCCGTACCTCCGGTCTCGTTAATGAGAGATGTTAGGCCCAATCAATCAGCCCTTCAACTCTGGGTTTGAAATGCAAATTTTTTTTTCCTTTGTACTACATAACATCCCGAACCAGTCATAGAGTACCTCGAGACTAATCGACGATTAGGTTGGGATCCCTGAAAAAATTCTCATCAACCCTCCCGCATTAAGATTTGAAATGCAATGTAAACAATTATTCTTTTCACATGAGACCACGTCCGACGTTTCCTCAGTATGTTAGCAAACACAAATTTCTGTCGTGGCGTTTGCTTGGTCCTGGCAATTGCGCGTTTCCAGGGAGAAAGAAAGTCCCTTATGCAGCAGGTATGTCTCGTGGCAAAGATCTCGTAATATTATAAATCAGTAAAATTCAATTATTTTTAAAATTATTTTTATTTTTTTTATATTTTTTAAAAAAATTGTATAAATTTTAATGAATTTATTTTTTATCATGCTATCATATTTTGTCTACTTAAAATTAAATATGCTGCCCTTCCAGTTCCCTTTATCTTTCCTTGAATCTCATCCTTTTCCACATTTTTTTTATAAATCTGTACCATACTCAAGAGTTCTTTTCTTTTTTTTCAATGTGCAAATAAGACACGTAAGCCCAAGATCAGGAGCCCATCATTAACTTACGTGCAGCAAAAAAAAAAAGTCCGAAACTTGAACAAATATGTATGAGTGTCAAATTACAGCACAGGAATCAAATTCAATACAGACTCATAGAATTAATTAAATATATAATAATATAATGAATAAATAAAAAATAAAATCACTAGTGTGTGTGTGTGTATATATCATTAATTAATGGATGAGATATGTTAGCACAAGAGCCACCAGCATCAGCACATATGCCACCGCTTGGTCTATCGACGTGCCTGCAACCACCAAAAATATTCCATCAACATTACATCCATTGAAACCAAATGAGAAATATCAATGAGCCCGTGCCATTCGGGTTTCTGCCAAGTGCGATCACCCGCGCAAGAAAACTATTAGATCTCAGGTTCGCACTGCAGCATGTACAAAAGATTGATACAAGCGCCCAAGAATTACATCAAATTCATCCAAATCAGAATCGGTGCTAAGTTTTTTTCCAGAAACGCATGAAATAGTGGATATCGTCGAGTGTGGTCAAAACGATAGAAAATGGGAAGGGAAATGAATGGATTACCGTTGCTGGTGGGAGCCGGAGACGGGGCTGGAGATTGAGCATGGACCAGAGGCAACATATAGATGTTGAAGATGAGGAAAAAGATGGCTGCAAGAATGCCAAAGGAAGAACATCTGGGGACCCCCATTGTTGTTCTTTCTTGGAACTCTGAGATCGAATGCTCTCTCTCTCTCTCTGTCGATGAGATTATGGATCGATTCTTCTCCTTCAAAGCTCTGTGTGCGCGAGAGCGATAGAGAGAGAGAGAGAGTGGGGGTGAAGAGAGATGATGAAGGAGACGGCCATCTTATAGGAAGCTGGCATTGCCTTTTAATAGTACAGCATCAATCCTACGTTATTGTTTAGGGAAATGTTCAGCAATCCTGAGTTGTATGTCTTTCTTTTCTTTCCTTTTTTGGACACTTTTAGTTTTAGTGCCAAAAATATTATGTACGGACTCAAGATCCTAGCTAAGAATAACTGCAAGGGCAACAATTTTTATGGAGAAAGAAAGGGGTTGGGTGAAGTGATTATGAATTCGATTCTTATCAATTCATGCTGAGTATGGAAGGCCTTCTTGATTGAACCGGAAGAAATACTACTAGTTGTCTTGATATTATTGCTTCTGGATGCCGCTTTGGAATCTTGCTCTGGAGGATTGAGCTGTTTGGTGCAGCGACAGGTGTGACAGGTCTGCAAATGTATTTGCCCATTCGATGCCAGCCAGGAGTCTCCCATTTTTTGATGAATTTAAGGGCAATAATTTAGGGAACGTATCGTCTTCTGTTTAATTACGTGGTGAACAAAGGAACACCCCTTTTGTTTAAGTCTCGTTCGAATTCACAATGTTTTTGTTATTTGTGTCAGCCTTACTTTCGACCTCCTCCACTCAATAAGATTGGAACTCGACATCTCAAGAAAAAACAGCAAACTCCAGTATCGTCTGAGCGAACCTTGCATAAATAGTATCCTCGGTGATGAACTTCCTGTCCTGGTCAACGTCCAAGGAATCGCCAGGAGCCCGTGCTCGAGGAGGAGGCAGTCAAGCTGCCACTCAGGCCCATGATCTCAAGAAGTTGACTTAAGATCTTGTAAATTTAATTCTCTCGATGGAACATATTTCCCTCCTCATATCCTTCAAAGATCATGATCTCTTTGTAATAAATATAAAATGAGATGAACTCTCAAACCAAACTCAGTAACTACAGGAAACATTTTGCAAAAGCCAGATCCCGAGTGGCATATGCTTAGAGATCCACATCTTATGTACATAAGAGCATCAGCACCATCCGAACCATTTTCTTACAACTTCTAACACTACCTTCTAGGACATACAAGCAAAGTAAATATACACAGATGACTATTATCTGTCTAGGCAATAAGTTATATCTCATTCCACCAGGTGTTATGCAGTTGAGACCTTCAACGGGGAAGGAAGAAAGGGTCCTCTTTGTTCTGATAAATCTCGAACAATTGCTTAGAGTAGTGAGTGGCCAGTGTTCTGCACAACTCCACAGCTTTCGGGTCATGTTCCTGCAACTCCTCGACTGACTTCTTGAGGTCTCCTCCTGGGTCCCCTTCTGTAAGAAAGTCGCCCAACTTAGATCCCCTGCCAATGATTGATCAGTGGAAGACACATATATCAGAGCCCTTTCTTAAATAAACATATAATGAGAACAAATTCTCAAATTCGTTGCTCCATATCAGCAACAAGTTTTGAAGGCAGTACTGATTTCCTGAATAATATAATCTAACAGCCAGCACAGTACACTACACTGTACCTGGGAGCATCAAACTTGCTAAACCCACGTCCATTGCTGTAAAAGGTTTCTTTACTGACCCTTTCATCAGCAGTTTGCTGCCTATAGAGAGCACAGACAGCCTTCATGCATAGCTCAGGATCCTTACCAAATGCAGCGAGCATGTCTCCCTCAAACTTCCACTCTGAAGGCTTACAATCTCTTCTTCTCCGAACCATAGAGATTACTTTCTCAAAGTCCATCTCACTATTAGACAGGTCATCTGACTCGCTATCGGAGTCATCTTCCAACTCACCACAGGAGACATCTTGCGACTCAGTAGAAGCATCATCTCCATCAGAAACAATAAACCCATCCAAGCTTTCTCCTTCACTGTCAGATTTAACACCATCGGACTCCAGATCATCTTCCTCGTCAGCATCTACAGCAGTAGAAATCACATGAGAAATCTTTGTTCCACCGGAAACAACACCAATATTAGACAACTCACCAACATGAAGCTTCTTGAGTCTAGAAATTGGGACACCATCATCACCACTATCACCATCGCTAGAGACAACCCTGGAAGCCCGTTTCCTCTTTGGAGTCAAAACAGAGGAAACTTCCTTAGCTGAATCAGAACTCTTTGAATTTCCCGGATTCTGAATTTGGGTGTGTGATGGAAGATTTGCAGAATTTATTTTAACATCATCATCATCATCATCACTGTCAACAATATTTATGGTGCCCGTAGGAACAGGTTTGGCGACCCCCGGTGTAGGCGGAGCCATTTTTCTGGTGGAGATGGGGCCATCATCAGTTTCAAAAACCAACCGTTTCCTAACTTGTCTACCAAGATTGGAATGAATTTCACCACATAGTTTCCTCCCGAGATCCATAATTTCCTTCCTTAAACTCAGCCCAGAAATATCCGAGGATCTAAACAGCTCCTCTAGCACCTTCTCCTCTCTCTGTGAGACCCACAAGACCAACTCCTCCAACTTTCCTTTCCAAAGCTTAGCATCTCTTTCGGCCTTTTGCTTCTCACACTCAAGAGCTTTGTTCTCGATCATTAACTGGAAGTCTGTATCTTCCCCACCCTCGGTCAAATCAACAAACTTCGGTGCATCCGACTCAGTGTTCTTTACACTACTATTAATCTGTCCATTTTCGAGCCGAGCAATCCTCTCCTTCAGCTCACCATTCTCTCTCCTCGTATCCAAAAGTTCAGTTTCAATCTCATGCTTTTCTACTTCCAAGGCCCTGTTCCTGGCCTCAAGTGCTTTGCAATTGCCATTCACCTTTTGAATCTCGCACTCCAGCCCCATACACCTCTTCTCCATCAACTGGACCCTCTCTCTAAGCTCAGCAAACCCATGATCTTCAGGCCCTTTCCAGCTAAGCGACTCGGCTTCATCCTTTACTTCCACTTCCTCTAGCTTCACATCCATGACAACTTCACCTGATCGAAAAACAGTGTCCGATAATTATAAACTGGGAGGAATTCCTTACCTTCAATAGAAACTACTGCTAACTGTTAGTATTTCGTAAACCTGCAATAACTTTCAAGAAATTATGTGAAACAAACTGGAAATTTGGATAACATTGGAGACCCCAGGTGGCGCAATGTCACTCGGGTAAATTCACAACTAAAACAAGAGTAAAGGACGAGTATTGGGACCCCTTGCATCTGCCTGATCATCCAGAAGTTCAAAAAGTTTGCAGCAGCTTTTTTAGGCAACGCCACAGAATTGGGGATTTAGGGTGACTTACATGGAGGAACAACAAGTTGCTTGGTTGATTGACGGTGAACGGAAGCGTAATTCCTTAGTTGTTGCGCCTAGGGTTTATGGGGAACCCCGACAAGGAATCTCCTCGGTGCTAGTACTGTGCAATAGGGTGCGGAAGAAGTAGCGTGCGAAAGGCAATGTACAGTGAGTTTATTAGTCAAAATATACACGTGTAAAATTTTTACGATTTTCAAAAATTACACTCATTAAAATTTAAATAATAATTTTTACAATAAAATTATTATAATCATTTTACATAATCTATATTTATTGATCATTTTTATCCATGTGACAAATAATTGCACGGTCGTGGTGAACAATTCTCGTGGTTGGGCGAATTTTTGTGTTCCACTGCTGTTCGTGTCGATTTTCTGGAACCATGGTGGCAATCAATACTATGGCAACTTTCATGGTGCTTTCTCACGCCACGTGACAGAAAAAAAAACCTCCCATTCAAATTTCAAGCGAACGCCATGCCCATTAAAGTAAATTGATGAATTCGAGCCAGTCTCAATTAGTTACTCACCCTTCATGAAAAATCCCAAGAAGAAAAAAAAACTACAATTTTTTTTGGAATAAAACAAAGAACAATGGGCTGTAGATGGAAAGGAATCAACCGCCAGTGCCTGTCAGCGGATGAGAACTCCATACTTTGCTCTCTTTGGCTTAGGCTTAGGCTTAGCTTCCTTTCTTTCCTTGCATTTGCAAACCCATCACCGTGTCTGTGTCTCATTACCCAGAACCTCTCCACTTGTTCCGCTGTTCGCCCAGGAATCCTTCCAGCTATCAGATCCCACCTGACAATGCGAACATGGATACATCTTAACTATCGTATATAAAGGCAGCTGCTGTCCTTTCCACTTGGAATAACAATAGAAACATGAAGAACATTGCTGATCGTCTCGAGATTTCATTTCACTTCACCAGGGCAATCTTACAGATGTTGAACTCTATCAAACATCGGCATTGGTTAGGGTTGAACATGAAACAGCTGTTGTTATAGGTTGATTGGTTACCTGTCTCCGACAAGCTTATGCATCCTGTAGATGAGGTCCTCTTCTTGCTCGGACATGACTATGTTCTCCCACTCGATGCTGCTAACTTCTGCAGCAAGTGCAATTCAATCACACCGCCAAAGAGACCAAAAATCAGTAAGAGATCCCATATATTATGCGTTTCTTCCGTTAAGAAGGAAAAACAACCTGGATTTAGGCCAAAAGAATCAAGTTGCAGGAGCGAGAAAATGTCGTTCTATACCTTCGTAATCAGCAGCTTTAGATTTGGATACGGACTGTCTCCGGTGATTCTTCTCCATGCTCTCCCTCTGGTAAGAAATGGATCGGGGAGTATCAGGTAACCCGAAGGACAAGGAACAACAAGCAGACAGCAGAGAATGAAAGAGGCCGACCTGGGACTAGGAGAACGATATTGTTAAGGAGAAGAGAAGACAGCTCTGTACACATATATAGATAAGCGCATACACACTGAGAGAGCGATATCTTTCAACACCGTACAGAAGAAAAATAAAGGATGATTAAGTCAATGACAGAGCGATATCACTGTATAAAATCTGTTGACTTAACTAATGTCCCTCTTCCTCTCTTTCTCAGCAATTAATCCGTGACTTGTTGGCTGGCCTTCGTGGACTAGTAGTTGAGCAATCCCACCGGAGAAGCTATTTGCTAATCCATCCAACAGCAGGGCATCTTCTCCCCCAAGTGCCCACACATGGAAATGTCGCCAGTGTGATAGTTGCGAGCTATGGATCCGATCGATGATTACAAGAACCGAGTTCCGAGAGCTGTCATCTCACATGTTCCGTCGAATGGGATCTTGGCTATCCACCCGCCAGAAAGCTATATCAGTGCTAGCCAGGTCAGTCCCGGTTGAAAGTACAGATAACGTGAATAGTAATTCGAATCTGATTCAGCAAAATTGTCCTGAAATGGGGAAAATCGAAATTGGAATGAGCATTACTGCACGGGAATGGCGATGCTGACGGGGGCAACAGGTGATCCGACCGGGCTCTTCTTTTCCTACTATCGATCGTGGAGGGAGCTACCTGGAAAGACATGCAGACCGGACACCTTTTTCTAGTGATCTGCGCATACACGGGAGAACCAACCAAATTACGAAAACCAACTCGCTGTCCTTCTACTTAATTGTCATTTTCCTTACGATAAAAGCACTGCTTTCAATGACAAAGTAGACATTATAATTCACACCATACCCGTCTTATGATCCAGAAATTTTAGATTTGATATCACTCGTGAGACTTCTTCTGCTTTCATTATCCTTTTTTTATTATTTCTAAATTTACGTGCATCTTTTGTTGATAAAAGACATTTTTAAAAAGAGGGAAGTATTTATTTTTTATTTTTGGATAAACAAATAAATTTAAGTATCACGAGACTGAACAAGGATGGTGGTTACCAGACATATAGATGTTCAAGGATTAGGACAGGGGGAGACGAGGATTTATTCGATGATTTTACCTCATTAATATGTAACGTGAGGAAATATCGAATTAAAAATTACAATAAATTAGTGAATGGTTGTCGGTTGCACAAACAGTGAATGCGATTATACATTTATTACTAGTAACAATCTTATTAGTTCTCTGTAGTCATGTCACTATATATTTATGCATTTTTTAAGTTCTTCGATGATTTTGGAAGTACATCAACTAACATTCTAATTGAATTTTCAACAATCAATAAATACATTTAATTATTATTATTATTATTATTTGTCCATATTATTTCTCTTCAGTGCTCAGAGAACAAAGATCCAATTCCTGGCTGATCCTAATAAGGATAGATTTAGAAAATTTATGTAAGTAATTAAATAAGATAATTTAATAAAAGATAAAATTTATACAATAATTTACAATTTTTTTGGAGTTTAAGAATGAGATCGTTCCTATACATCTCTTAAATCCATCCATGAACCCGATCCAATTGCTGAACGCAAAAAACAAGAAACTTTAAATATTTAATCAAGTTGTTTTCAAAAGGCATATCTTAATTTATCAAAAAAGGAGGTGCCTCGACCTGGACCCAAAAAAGTAAGAGAATACGTAACGGTCCACTGATAAAGAAAAAACGAGAGGCCGAGTAAGATATAAACACGTACGACTCAATAATGACAGGATCATTCTGCGGTGCTGTTCTCCAAAGACATTTGGGGTCGTCTTAGGTTCGAGACTTAATTTTATTGAGTAAAATATAATAGTTTACATTTCTTTTTACTATCGATTTAATTAATTTTACAAGTCCTTTCTTTTTCTTCTTTTTACAAATTCTCCCCCTCCATGATTGGGGCCAAATTAAAGAGGCCGCATAGAAATAAATACCATGAAAAGGACTCTCGAAGCTTCCTATGTTTGGCCTTGTTATATAGTTCATGATTGACATGCCCCCAACTTATAAATTCCCAAGTGAACTGAAATCGCCAGCAATGTAGTGCTCGTATTTTCTCTTAATGATTTATAATTAACTCAGTTCACCTAAAATTTCTCCTCACAAACACGGATTATCCATAGGAGTTGAGAGGGAGAGGGAGAGAGTGGTGGTGAAGCTAGCGTCGGCATGGGAGAGCCGGATGGTACGGCTCCTGGTTAGCCCGACATTGGTCCGATTACGTCAATGCCAGATTGGCCCAGCTTATTAATGTAAATGGACGATGAACATGTGCGATGGGGGCGGATTACTTAAGAACGTGCAGGGGGAGAAAGGATACGGGTACTCCAAGCCGGAGAAGCATGCCCTGAACATGCTTGTCACCGGTCCCGCCCTCGTGGCTCCTCGGTTCAGTCCACAACTCGTGTCAAATTTAAGTATTTTAAGATTATATTTTTAACTTTAAATCTATTAAAACTATTGGAAATGCTGATTTTCACTGTCTAAAATCACTACACATAATACTATCATGTGATAATGTTGTAATACGAGATACTTCCTAGTTATATGTACCTACGAAGATCGACTACACATGGCGCAATACGTCGCTAGCAGATGTGTGGTTCGAACTGTGAACGCAGAGACTTCTTAGTGGGAAAGGACAGTAGAATCCAGATTAGTCGGCCAGCCTTCGGGTACCGGACACCGGGTGGGAAACCAAAAAAAAAAGAAGATACGATTGCTCAACGACGTCGTTCTCTCACGCTCTGAGCGGGAGCTTTATGACCAATTTACCCTTCCGCCCCAGAGAAACTATCTAAAGTGCGCCGACCTTGCGGATCATCATTACTAACCTACACCGGATTCATTATAAGCCTACTTGCTGTCAATGCCCTATTTCTCCTCCTGCGACTGCAAGCCCCAACCTCCGTCCTCTCTCTGGAAGCCCTAAGTCCGAGGATTCCCCAAAATTCGGTCTTCAAGCTCTTCGAATCGTAGGTAACTTTTCTTCCGCCGCGTGATTATACACCGATTTGTCGTTCTCCTCGATTGTCGTTAGGGTTTCGTGTTGGCGCGGAAAATCTTGCTTTCCCAATAGGATTTGGGCTGTTAAGCTGTAAGCGTTTTCCCCCTTCTCTGTGCGATGAGAGAAATCGTCAAAGTTTTCTTTAGTTTATTGGCACCGCATATTTTGGCAAATCTGTCTGATCTTTAGAGATTAGCCTTAGGCGATAGAATAGGTTTCGAACTGAGATTGGCTGTAATGAATGGAATTTATGGCGGGGCATTCACGTGATCTAATGTATCCTTGGCGCTGTAACGATTGTAAGCAGCCGCATAATCGTGTTTGTGTCTTTGAGAATATGGTACCGCTCTCAAGAATGCCATGCACAGAGTACTCTCTGTATTGCCAGAGACGACAGACTGTGTGTTCTTTCTTGGTTTCAATGTGTTATAACTGATATAGTTGTCTCCGCATTGCAGAAGTCCGTTCAGGACCTCTTGGGTTCCACTTATCCCGTGGGTTGCATAATCGTGTCTTGTGTCTTTGAGAATATGATAGGGCATTCTCAAGAATGCTATGCACATAGTACTCTCTGTATTGTTAGAGACGGCAGACTGTTTGTTCTTTCTTAATTTCAATGTGTTATAACTGATATAGTTGTCTCCGCATCGCAGAAGTCCATTCAGGACCTTTTGGGTTTCCACTTATCCCGTGGGTTCTCTAGGAGGGTTTAAGTTTTGACTTGAGATGGCATCTGTGTCCAGTCAGCCGCAGTTCCGTTACACCCAACCCCCGTCAAAGGTGCTGCATTTGAGAAATTTGCCATGGGAATGCACGGAGGAAGAACTCATTGAACTGGGGAAGCCATTTGGGAAAGTTGTTAACACAAAATGCAATGTCGGAGCAAACAAGAATCAAGCTTTTATTGAATTTGTGAGTTCTATGACATTTTAACTGTGGTTCTCTTTTTCATTGTCAGAAACCAAAATATTTGGACCCTTGTTTTCATCCCATTTGCCTGCTGGTTTTTTACCATTTATACAGGCTGATTTGAATCAAGCTATTGCTATGATATCATATTATGCATCATCCTCGGAGCCTGCTCAAGTACGTGGAAAAACTGTCTACCTGCAATACTCTAATAGGCAAGAGATAGTTAATAACAAGACCACAGCTGATGTTGCTGGAAATGTTCTGCTGGTAACAATTGAAGGAAATGATGCACGCCTTGTCAGCATAGATGTTTTGCATTTGGTAAGCATTTTGCCTGCACTTCCTTTTGGAATTTGAGAGGTAAAGTTGTCGAACTGAGGATGTCCCTGTTGAGAGTTGTAGATTAGGTTGAAGTTTGTCATGCTCTAGTAAACTTTTCTTTGACATGAATGTCAATGGATTAGCAGGCCCATGACAAGGGAATATCTTCACTGGCAGCTTAGTGCATCGGGAGAAAAGAGCATATGTGTGTTTGTCTCCTTTCTCCTTTCCTTAACACTTCCCCTTCTTCCCTACTCTTCCTCCACATCTCCTTCCTCCCTTACTTATAGATTAGGGGTTCTCCTCTTGTTCCTGTGCTCCCTTTCTCGTCTTTATGGTTATGCAGACTCGCATGGGTACAAATTGGTCATTTAGTTTACCAAGTGGAAGGCTTTTCATTTTTCAAAAAAAAAATGTCGACAACTTCTTTTTTACTCTTTAAAAAGATGCAATGACATTACTAAAAGTTGTTTCTATGCTGTTGATGGTAAACCCCTGCGAGTAATACATAATTTTTATGTTTCGTGTGAGAAATTTTGCCATCATGAAATTGTTAAGTATGTTCTCTTAGTCTTCTGATGAGACATTTTAGAAATAAAGATGTAGTCTTTTCCCTTTTCCCTTCTGGGACAATTCTTTCTGGCGAAGGTGCTTACATATTTGTCAGGTAAACAAACGCCAGTAATGCTAACTTCTTTCTCCTATAGCTGGGTTAATTTCAATGAATGCCTATGGAGACCTTTGGCTACCAAAAATTATTGTGTTTTTATTCTTATGTGACGGAATGACTTGATGGAACATCAGTTCTGAAATGCTGGCTGCAGAGAGCTTGTACTTGCAAAATGTTCCTTGGTTTGTTGACATGTCACTCTATTGGGGAAGACTAGTTGGTAATTTAAGATATGTTAGCCATTGTTGTGATACATGACGTTTCTTGTGGTTTAGGTTTTTTTTTTTTTTCCCTCTTTTTGTTTCCTTCTGGAAGTTCATGTTGGGGCTTTGCCATAGATATTGAATATTGTTTCTTGTATTGCAGGTGTTTTCAGCTTTTGGCTTTGTTCATAAGATCACCACTTTTGAAAAGACAGCTGGATTTCAGGTTTGGAATAGTCTGACCTACAAGTAACTTTGGTAATATATGCCTTCTAGTTGACAATCTTAACTATGTTGTTCTCTTTAGGCCTTGGTGCAATTTTCTGATGCTGAAACTGCTTCCTCTGCAAAAAATGCATTGGATGGAAGGTGCATTCCTAGGTAACTGTTTTACTTGTGAGAATCTCTATTTTCTATATCTTCAATTTCTTTTTAAACCTTAATTTGTCTATTTACCTGCAAACACCTAAAAATTCTGGGCCAAGTTTTGAATTGAAGAAAACTAGTGATATAGTAGGGGAAGATTATGCAGATGAAGAAGCATTCTCCTGCAAGAATTTTTTTTTTAGGGTTACTATTTAGTACTGTTATGTGTGGTGTTCACCATGTTATGCTTTTGCTTTTACTGATGCTTATGTTATCTAAATGTTGGTTTCTGTACAATTTTGTTGTTGGACATTAGCTATTTGCTTCCCGAGCAAATGGGACCATGCACCCTCAGGATTACTTACTCTGCTCATACTGACCTGAGTGTGAAATTCCAGAGTCACAGGAGCAGGTATTATGGATGTATTTCTATTCATCATAACTGGCAAATTTATTGTGCTCAAGTTCGAATAATGCATGTTGTGTTATTTAATTTATTCTTGTATGCACCGTGTTTCTCATACATTTCTATCATTCTAGGGACTACACCAATCCATACCTTCCTGTTGCCCCATCAGCAATAGATGGAACTGGTCAGGTAAATGTCTCTGTTTCTTCCTTTGACTGCACGGTTCCCTCTCATTACCAAAGCTTTTGTCCAATTTATCTCGCTCCATGCCGCTGCCTGCCTGTAAAGGCCAAAGCAATTACATTGCAAAGACTTGGAATGTGTATTGCTCATCCTGTGCCTATAAGTTATTGGCAGATTATCTATATAGTTTATTTTTTTGTGACATGATCAAAATTCTTAATAAGCTCAAATAGTCTATATTTGTTAATTGTGGCAGTTGGGTGTTGGCCTTGATGGGAAGAAGCTAGAGCCTGAGAGTAACGTCCTCCTTGCATCAATTGAGAACATGCAATATGCAGTCACTTTGGATGTTCTTCACATGGTGTGTCTGTTGATATGCTTGAGCTGATTACTTGCTTATCCCGTAAACTCGTGCAGTATTTGTACTACCCACACTAACTCTTAATGCCCTAGAGTTCTTATATTGATGAATTTTTTGCTTTTGACTTTTGTTATGTTAGGTCTTTTCTGCTTTTGGGCCTGTGCAGAAGATTGCGATGTTTGATAAAAATGGGGGAGTGCAGGCCTTGATTCAGTATCCTGGTAAAAATCTTCAAAATTATTCTTAGATTCTTACTATTATGTCCTATAACAGCGTGAAGCACTAATAGCAGTGGCTTTACAGATGTTCAGACGGCTGTAGTGGCAAAGGAGGCCTTGGAGGGGCATTGCATATATGATGGCGGGTTCTGCAAGCTCCATCTCTCATATTCACGCCATACTGATCTCAGTATTAAGGTGACTAGCCTTAGTTTCGGATAATAAGTTGTGGAGTTTTGCAGGAGATCCTGGGGGACCAATTAGCTTGAACTTTTCTGCTTTATTGCGTAAACTAGACATCAAAGAGAGATCCTTTTAATATGGCGCAGAATCCCTCATCCTTTATGTTGGAAAACAGATTTATGGAATCAGGATATCCCCGTTAGCATGATTATTTGAAGCTAAAGAATGGAAGAACCTAATCATAGAGAGCTTGATAAATTGCTGACTTTTTACTTCAGGTTAACAATGATAGGAGCAGGGACTACACGCTTGCGAACCCTCCGGCTGTGAATTCCCAGCCCTCCATTCTTGGGCAGCAGCCTGGTCCAGCCAGTTCTCCGTACGGTGCTGCAGGGCAGTATCCTCCTGTCTCTGGGCAGACGATGATGCAGCAGCCAACAGCTGGCTGGGGCCCTGTCCATGGCGGTCCCCAGACCATGCCTATGCAAATGCAAAACAATCTGTACATGCCTCAGGGGGCTGGGCACTATCAAATGGGCCCTGGCATGATGCAGGGGCCGAGCCCTGGTGGGGTACCCCACATCATTCCACAGGGAGGCCTCCTTACAGCGGTCCTGGTCCAATGCAATAGCATGCTGTTAGATTCTTTCAATGGGGCATCGGTTTTCCTGGAGGTTCGTGGATCCCCTTCCCCGATTTTGGATTTGCTGGGATGATGAACTCTTGCTTTCACAAGACTTGCTACTGCATCTGTAGCTTTCTCCTTCACTGATTTGGGAATTGGTAGCGCATTAATCATTTTCAGTTTATGTTCCTTTGTGGAATCAGACAATTAAAGAGTTTTCATCATATCCTTTCCTAGTGTACTTCTGTGCTTGGACATTAGGGTGTTTCCTTTCTGGTGGCATGGTAGATGATCTTTGCATATTTTAGATGATCTTCGTTCCGGTTGATGTTAAGAAAAAGCAGTTACTTGGCATGTGATTTGACGGGCAGCCAGGCTCCAGGGTAATCTATGATGCAGAGCTGATAATAAGGAGGTCAAAGCTGTGCTGCTTGTGCTACCAATCACTCAGGAGTTGGTCTGATCGGTAGTAAGATGCCAAGAGTTCCAAGAGGAAGATCGATTAGCTTAGGCTAAGCTAAGATTAGCTGGTCCACCTCCTCCCTGCTGAGAATTCGGGCCTATTTGCAGTTCCGAATTTGTTGGGTTCAGGTGTCACAGCTACTACATGTAAAGTGCTCCTCGGGTGGATCCATCGCCTGGGTAAAAGGCTTCGTTTTATAAAAGGTAGGGTGGCAGCCTAATTGAGCGGTCAAAGGTCAAAACAGGGTTTTGGGCCTACCTCGTTGGTAATTAAAAAACCCCCAAAACAACCGGGCAAGCGTTCTGTTCCCGGTGAACCCTTACGGACCGTTGCCTGCTTTACGTTGAGACTCTTTAACAATGGTGTAGCCTAGAAAAGGTTTGTTTGTGACCAATCGCAGACTTCCTCTTGCAGATCCAATGTTCTAGAAGGAACACCTTCTCAGACAAGATCTGATGTTGAACTTATGATTCTCAGGTGAGCAGAGAACTTACCACGTAACTGCAATACGATTATGAGGAAGCATGCCGGTGCCTGCTGGGCTGCATTCTGGTCGGAACGCCTTGCCTGGAATGTGTACAGGACCCCTCTTGTTGAAGCCAAGAAGTCAGTCCCATTGACTTAATAAAGCAAGCCGCCGCGCTCTCCCTCTAAGGGAGAAAAGCTGTCGGATCTCCGTCTAGGGTTGCGGGCTCTCACAACTACCCAATTCTCAATACCAGGAAACTAATTCAATCTCAAGGGAGATGAAACTGATCGCTGGGATAAATATATGGCTCAAAGTGTTCACACATACATAGTCAAGTCGAGGAGGAAACTATTACATGTATAAGAAAGGTGAGAGAAACTTTCTAATTTTACATTAAGAGGTGATTTCTATATTCGGCTCGGTAGCTAAACTTGATTGAGAGAGCACCCCCCCACCTCTTTCTCGGGGTCAATCCCCTAAACCCCATATTTGAGCGGAGGACCTACAGCAAGAGGATGCCATTCTCCATCTAGCGAGACGCACTAAAAAGGTCAGCACTTCAGATGGGTCGCGGAGCGAGTACAGAGCTTTGGTATCCTTTGGCACCGACGAAACAATGATTGGGTACCCTTGCCCTCTCCTCTCTATGGCCTGCATGCTCACAATGAAGTTCATCAGATGCATGGTTGTTATTACTATCATCAGGAGAATCCATCTAGAGTTAAGAGGTCATGGGAGATCGATAAATGAACCAGCGCAGTACCTTGAAAGCGTCCTCGTCGGTCCGATCGTCTCCTATATACATGGGGAGGACGTCGCTCGAGTCCTTGAACCCAAGTGTCTCAAGCAGATATTCCAAGGCATTGCCTTTGTTCCACTCTATAGATGGCCTTATTTCCATTGCCTGTCTCACAGATTTCAGACAAAGGAATTATATTCATAACTACGAACCAACAATGAGTTAAATGGATAAGGATTCAGGAAGACCAAATTTCATACCTTCTTGCCTGCAGTTAAATGGAAATCCGGGTATTTCTCTATTACAGATCTAACCTTCTCTTGTAGTGCGCTAACATTCTGGGAAGGTCAAGAAACGAACAGAGGTTGCTCCATTACTATATACTAGCAAATTGGAGAAAACAGCTGACATTTACTGCACGATGTGTATAGTAAGGAGTTCTCACCTCTTCCTCGACCTGCCGAAAATGTACCGAGACGCAAATCTGTTGTCCTCTAACCTTGCACCTGGTATCATCCTGATCTCTTCCTCCAATTCCGCAAAAATCTGTTATTAATAGGATAAGTTAATTCTATCGCATGGCTGCAATCAAACAAGGGAAAATCTTCAACTTCTCAGTGTTCTACTGTTACACAACCGGCTAACCTGTTGAATTGCAGGCAAGAACTTCTTGGCCGGTTGGAAGAGAACTTCGTTCCCCTGCCAAATTCAAACCTTCAGTGTGCTTAGATAATCTGTAGTGTATAGTAGTACAACGTAACTATGCCGGCCAATTAATGGGACAGCGCTATTGCAAACCTTTTTGTCGATGGAAACAGGATGTTTTTTCCCATCAGAGTTCTTCACAGGCTTTGGCGGAGCCATTATGTCCATTCCATGGCTACCCGCATAATAGACATTTCGTAACTGTACAAATTCTTTAACCTGCAATGTGGTGCAGCAAGAAATGTTTGGTTTGGTTAGAATATCATAATAGACATTGGCAACTGTACATTTAGTTTGGTTACTAATCGGCAAGCCATTCATTCCTCTCACCTTTTCTCTG
>CM075287.1:10471661-10487128 GCA_037672795.1 Lagerstroemia speciosa
TATATGAATTTTTATAGCACAAGAAAAATGAAACTTTAACAACTAGTATTAATTTGTAAGGATTTCTAAAATTACGCCACTACTTATATATCTTTAATGAATTTTTTCATAATACCCTAATTGCCCCTCGCATGCCTCTCCCTAAACCTAAGTCATCCCTCCCTCCCTGTGCATCTGTCTTTTCTCTCCCGTCCCCTCGTCGGTGCTTCTCATCATCGTCGCTCTCCGCCGCCGACGCTGTCCCTCCGTCTCCTGCCGGTCGTCCTCCGTCTCATCCGGTCGGTGCCTCCTCGGTCGTTACTGGCCGCCATCGCTACCATCCCTCTGTGTCCTACGGGCCTTACCTCTGTATCCTGCCAGTCAGTGCTCCTCGCCGTCGTCATTGGCCGCCACCACTGCCGCTGCCGTCCCTCCGTGTCCTTCCGGCCATCCCTCTGTCTCCTGCCGGTCGCTGCTCCTCGTTGTCATCGCTGTCCGTCGCCACCACCGTCCCTCCGTCTCCTGCCGATCGTTGTCCTTCCTTCCCTCCCTGCTGCTATCTTTTGCAGCGTTGCCTTCCTTGTAGAACTTTTCTGCCATGGAGGGAGCGAGCAGTGATGCTTTGGAAAAGCTGAAAGGTTGGAGAGGAGAGAGAAAGTTCGAAAGAGGAGGTGGGAAATGTGAAGTTTTTTGAATGAAATTGGAGGGAGAATGGCTCTAGCAAGAGCAAAGATGACTTTTTACATAATTTGGCACTATTTTATAAATTAGTTAGAAATTAGCACTGTTTATATAACATATGATGGGAGAAGAGCTAAACTTGTCCATTAACACTGTGAAATATGGTCTTTAAAGATGAAAATGATAAAATTGCCTTCATGTATATATATTATTGATATATTATTATATTTTTAGATAAGATAAAATTTTAAAAAACAAAAAAGGAAAGTGAACAGTGCTGTTCACTGTTCATCTTCTTCAAGAAGCCATTGCAGATGGCGATGAAGAAACAACTGCACTTGGATCAAACGGGACAAAATTGCACGATGGCGTAAACCGGTGAATGATCGTTGTACCATACAAGCCAGACGGTTCGGTTTGTGCTCGCCAGAGGTCATGGGTCATGTAGGGCGAGAGACTGAACGGAGAGGCCACACGACCGTTGTGGATCACTAGCCAGACGGTCATGTGGGTCATGGGTTGTGGGTTAGGCATCGTGTAGGTCGCCGAAGGTCGTGCTTGTGGGCTCGAACCCATCTCACAGAAGGCTAGAGGTCCCGGCTTGGGGCTCGGGGGTGGGTTTGTGACTTCTAGTTTGCTGGCTCGGGCTGGGGGATAGAGGAGGACGGTTTGCCGGAGGGAGAGTTGCCCACGACGGGATGGAGGGAGGAAGAAGATTGGGGCAGAGCTGCAAATTGAATGAATAATTAGGGCTAATATTATCATTTCATTCCTATTCCCGGTAAGAAATACCTATTTCTTATCATGGAGAGGGGAAGACCTATTCCGAAAACTTATTCCAAATAGGAATATATATTCCTATTATCTTGTTTGGGTCAAGGGAATAGGATTAGAAATCCTATTCCCATCCTATTTCATCCAACCGAACATGCCATTAGTCTCGAGCTCAAGTTGAGCTCATTGTTTGCAACCAGAACTACTCGGGACTCTGGAAGAGTATATGGATCAATTTATGATCTAAGGAATGCTTGGACATACAAGACAGGAGCAACCAAGGGAAGGCAAATGCTAGAACAGATGGAAGAATGCCATGTAATTAAAGCAGTTCTCACGTTTCTCAGTTTTCTGACGGAGGCAGATTTTATTTCAATAACAACTTCAGTAGATGTTACATTTCCAGTAGAAACGAAAAATGAAGGGACCCACACCAAAATATCATTTCCCTACCTCAGCCCATGGCATACTTCTGTGTCCAGTTTCTTGCATTTGTCTCGTACTTGTTCCTGTCCGTCTTGTACATATGGGCAATCTCTGGCACCAACGGGTCATCAGGATTTGGGTCGGTCAGTAGAGAACAAATTGAGAGCAACACCTGGTTCAGATGACACCCATCTTCAGCTCAACAGTGTATTGTTGCACAACGTAAACGCACAAAGTCTCGTTATAATAAACCGTAGGAGTAAGTCATCAGTTATTCAAGAGAGATACTAACCTTGGAAATAGTCAGGGCAGGGCTCCACTGCTCCTTCAAGATATCGAGACAGATGCTCCCGTTGCTATTAATATTCGGGTGAAAAACCTTGGTGCGGAAAGCAACCTACAAGAACCGTTCACATATGAGGTGGCAGGATCTTGTGAATGTCAACTAAAAGAAGTATCCACATATGCAAATATAATTCCAGGCAGGTAAACATTCATTCACACAATCTGCACGTCCCTGCAACAGATGTTACGAAGCCACCTCTATTAGACCTTAGGATTATTGACTCTAAGCATTCATTCATAAATCATGTTCAGTGACAACCTGCACTGCACGCCAAACATCTATAACAATCTGTTGCTATTAGTTAACCAAACATTCATCTTTACTGGATGAAGCAATCTGTTGTCACTGATGATTTCAGCAGGCATTTCAAGTTGTTATTGTGCATGTTCAGCTACAAGACATAATATAGGTAACACCGTGACGCTCAATACCTTTGGAGGCTTGAAGGGATAATCTGGAGGGAAATGGATGGATACGAGGAACACTCCCCCAGCATATGGGCTGTCTTGAGGACCCATGATTGTTGCTTGCCAGTGGAACATGTCTTCTGCAACTGGACCTGCAACGTTTTCCAAACAAACAGAGGTTCCTCAATAAATAGATAATGAGGAGAATCATGAAAGTATGGAAGCTCGGTTGAATGCCTAATCCACAACTAGGAGCCCTACAGATTCTTGCTCAAAACAAAAACCGCAGACAAAAGTAAGCTTCCTGCAATATTAAAGTCCTGCTAGATCCAACTCAATTTTGACTTTGATGTACATATTCTTTTTTTGGCAATTGGAGTTCATTAATCATAAGTGAATTATACACAAAATGTACAAGACTTGAACTCAAAATGCACAATTGACAGCTTGCCTCATCCAATTGCTTAGCATTTGCCAACTAGGAGATCTCTCAAAACTAACATTGAGGCTAGGAATGGCAGAAACACGTTGTCTCAATACACCCATGATCAACCCCAAAATCGGCTCTGGAGTGGAGCTCAGATTTTGATGTTCATATTCACTCCTGCTGGGTCCTAGAGGGTGATGCCTAGATAATACACACTTTAAAAACATGGCAACTGAGCTTGTAGTCTGACGCGAGAGAGAGATGCAAGTAGCTGTTGATAATATACTGGTAAGATGCAAAATTGATGCATGTAACAAGATTAAAAATAACGCTTTGAGCAGGTGACCTACAACCCTATGCAGGAGCCTCAAAAAGTAGGTGGATCTTTAACAATGGAAGGATCCAATTTAACCACTTCGTCATGAAATGCGCAAGTACTTAGTTTTACTCCTGTCATCGATCTAGACAAAGGAGAGTCCAACATGCTAAAACGCTGTTAATAAAAGGAAATTCCCCAATACGATCGTTGACACGAGATGCCGTGGTTCCTGAGGATATCGGCATACAACATGCAGCAAAATTCGTTACTTCATGGAAATTTCACGACTTAACGGATAGGCACTCCCCTCACAATTTTCGCCAGCTACAACTTTACGATTCTAATGCCATATCAACACAAACAAAGAGATGTCCTCCGGAAGAGATGATTCCAAGCAAAATTATGCAAAGAAGCAACAAGCCAACATAGAGAATTGAAATTGAGGAGAACCATCTTACCAGCGCTGCAAGAGGTGGGAGGATCCTTCTGCAGGTCCTTGAGCTCCTTCAGAATCCTCTTCGACGCCATCCCCGAGATCCTAAATCTTCCACAGAACGAGCAAAATTCCGTCAGAGGAATCTGAAGAGAACATATGCAAATCAAACATGCAACACTGCCGGCACAGAGCCAATCGTATATACCTGAACTGAAGAAGCAGATGAGGAGGAGGAGGAGGAGGAGGAGAAAGATGGGCGCTGCGCAGAGAGAGAGAGAGAGAGAGGGCTAGCTACTTTGCTTGTGAGGGTCAGCGAGGAGAGGAGGAAGACGATGGCCGAGGATGAGATTTATACGACAACGACCCTGAGACCGCCTTCGGACTTGGAATTATTGGGAGCGGGGAAATGTGGGACCCACACGTATTCCGAACGCCTTTTTTTTTTTTAAAGTATCTTCGCCGAAAGAGGTCGCCGAAATTACGTTGCTCTTTTCTCTACCTGTTGCCAGCTCCGGGTGCATACACCTTCGAGCGTCTTCACGGGTGCATGCTCCTGCCACAGGGTGCATGCTCCCCGGTGCATGCCACGATTGATTGTTCGGAATGGAGGGTATGGGGCGTCCGTGGTTGACTCGCGCTGGGGCGGACGCCGACGGGGTCTGTGTGCGTGAATTCTACGCAGTCCGAATAGGGGGTCCCCCCGATGATGTGATAAGTTGTCTTTCTAAGAAGGTATCGATTCAATGGTCCAACCCGATGGCCACTTCATGTTATCGTGAACAAGTGGATCAAGAATTATTTATCGACCGTGAATATGTAATAATCAATTAAAGTTGATTTGAATAAAAAATAGTCCATATCCAATTTCAATTAATTTTAATCTTTTTTTTTTACATGTTTATAGCGAATTAGTAATACAGACTGTGAAAATTTTGTGTTCTTCGAATTTTTGGCCCAGCCCATTAACCTGATATGGGTACGATCCCTGTCGAGCCGGCCTGCAAAATGGTCCAAAACTATCGTGCGGCACCAGGCTCCTGTGCATGGCCCAGCACGGCCCAAACGACATATAGAACAACCATCGCCATACTAGTATCGCGGAATTAAGGGTGCATCAAGGCACAAAATTAATGGCATTAATCGGTTGGCCTTATTAAGGGCTCTCGATGCCTGGTCCATCCTTTTCAATGGCCCGGCCAGTGCATTCGAGGCCGGTTCAGGCCTTTAATTTCAAGTTCTCTGCCATTAAGTCACCAGCCCTCCGCCTTACTATAAATAAAATTTTCGTCCATAGCTTCCCAGGAAAGGAAAAAGTTATTTCTATTTATATTATTCATACTTTAATTGTGGTCATCGACTTTTTTTATCATATTCGTCTTACACATCATGGACGTGGGGATCGTGTCGGACACAACTCCGTATCCGTGACAGCTTAGGAAGATGTTCGTGGGCTTCAAGTAGTTCCCATGGAAGAGTTTTCCTCTTTGCTTGTGGATGAAAGCTATGCCTCTGGCTGCTCCGACCACCAATTTAAGCAGCTTCTCCCATGGCACCGGAGCCAGTGCCTGGCCTTCTTTGCCGTGTAGAAGAAGAGATGACATGCTTCCTCGGTCGTAGTAATCGTAGACAAGAAGCTGCTCGTCCTTCTCTTGAGTATTACGCTCTCAGGCAAGCTAAGTTCTCGTGCCTAATACTTGAGACAGTCTCCAACAGTTTCTCAAACCCTTTAGGAGTAAAAATTTCCTGTGTCAACCTTTTGACAGCTACCATGGGCCTTTCTTCCGACTTTGCCTTGTTCGATGTTCCAAAGCAGCCACTGCCGAGCACCTCTGCCGATGCCTGTAACATATCATCAAGCTCGAATTTGTAGCTGCAGTCTTCAGGGAACACGAGCTCATACGGGCTTCGCTCTTTGAGGACTGCGCAGGAGGCTCAGGCATGTTCTCAACTCTGTCTGTGTAGGAGGAAAGTTGTCAGAGAAAATGGAATTCATTACCATGAAACTGGACTCGGGAATACAAGCTTCATCCTTTGCAGCTTGCCTGGATGATTAGGAAATTAGTGTATAAAAAAGAAAGAAAGATTCCAGAAAATCCAACTCGGAAATCTGCTGTGTGATCAGAAACATTGGACTATGGACTGATACAAAAGTTGGCCGAGGTTCTGGTACAGTCTGTTCAACCCTCAAGTTTGATGAAATCAGTGCCATTTTTCTCTATTTCTCT
Source organism: Lagerstroemia speciosa (assembly GCA_037672795.1). NCBI lineage: Eukaryota > Viridiplantae > Streptophyta > Magnoliopsida > Myrtales > Lythraceae > Lagerstroemia > Lagerstroemia speciosa. The sequence goes on from CM075287.1 coordinate 10,477,682, forward strand.
ATGATTAAAACCAGAAAGAAAATTTTAGATCTGGACAAAGGTTTCCTGCGACAGCAGTGAGGAATAACATGTCTACCTGAGTTGCGAACGGCTTCCATGTCCCCAGGATTTCCTTTCAGGGGAAAATTTCAGTCCCTGTTAATATTAGCTGAAACAGGAACAAAAGAAACAACCTGGAATCAGATCGCGTAAATCTTTCCGATCAGAGAGATTCAGATGAGACAGTCAACTAGTAGAAAGACATTAACATCCCAGAACCCAGAAAGGCCATAACACAGGAACACAGAAAGAAACTGTGAAATTTCCACCTGGCCCGAGGTTGGCCCATGTCTATTTCAAAAGCTCAAGCTGATAGAATGGTAGTACTCACTCTTTTATAAACTTTTTTTGTCATTTATCCGATGTGGGATTCATTCTCAACAGAAACAACACGTGGGTATACGAGATCTTCAAACGAGGCTATGACACCATTTGAATTACTTAGCAATTTTATGAAGGAATTACATCGCATACCATATTGACGTCCTAGATGGGGAGGATCCTCCCTTGCTTGCTGGGTAAGGAACGAGAAGCTGCAGAAGAAGGAAGAAGAAGATACTGATAACGAAATGAGAACGGAGGAAATTGAAGATTAGATGTGATGGGGGCGCAATGACTCTACTTGGGCCCTCAGCAATCCACTCTGCTTTTGGTCAACGCACCGATGCTTCAAATGAAAGGGAGTTCATCATTGGAAATTGCAAGTCAACGAACTTTGCCGCCAAAGTAATAAAGTGTTTAGGGGACATTCCGGACAATTGATCCATTGAAGGGCATGTTTCTAGATGGGGAAAGGAGAAGGAAGAGGACTCTGATCTTCAGGCTACACCCTTAAGGTTGAAGATAGTGTTGCTTCCAATATTTATACTGATATTTCACGTTGTCAAAAGGAACTTCGAATGGCAAAAGCTTGGGGAACATGATCCGAAATCTGCGGAGCCAAACAACCAGAAAACCGAAGCAAGCTTTGTTGGGTGTCATGGATGAATAGAAATAGCATGCTGTATTCTGCAGATGTATGTTTACCATAAGCCGGTGACAAATCGAGCAGGAGAAGATGTGAATACTGCCTCTCAAATGACATGGAAGTGGAAGGAGCCACAGAAACAACACAAAAAGATACATTGAGAGATTCATCACCTTCATCAATCAACCTTGCTAGACAAGGAAACGGGTAAATGCTACAATTGACGAAGACAGACCCCATTCTTGTCCTATGAATTTTTATTTCGATACAATGTCAAGAAACTTTCAGCGAATCGGATGTCGTCAACAGTTTTTAGCTGAGACGAAAGAGACTAAGAAAAATGAGAAAACTATATCCCAACTCAAGAATGTGAATATCATGCACAGCAATGTTACTATGTAGTAGCAGATGGTAATCCTGCTCGAACCTGAGCAGCTGCCGAAGACTCCACTTGAGGAGGCTGCACAGCAGCAGTTGATGCTACCTGAGCCTGAGCAACTGCCGAAGACTCCACTTGAGGAGGCTGCATAGCAGCAGTTGATGCTATCTGAGCCTGCAATGCTGAAGAGGATCCTATATCGGCTGCCACCGGTGTAGCGGTCGAGCTCGAATTCTCTGATCTGTTCTCGGATGTTGGCTGCTCAGTGGGACCTGCCCGCCGGATATCCTCCACCATCCTAACAACATCTGACATCTTGAGCCTCCGCTCTGGCACTCTTGCGACGCACGCCATCCCGATCTGTAACATATCAACCATCTCCTCCTCGATGTTCGGGTATTTCATGAGCTCAACATCGAAGACCTCCGCGGTCCACTCCTCTCTTACCACAGAGTGGACCCACCTAACCAGGTGGACCACCTCGTCCCTGCCGGTGGTAAGCACCGGGGACTTTCCGGTGAGAAGCTCCAGAAGCAGAACCCCGAAGCTGTACACGTCAGAAGCCTGGGTCAGCTTCCGAGAATCTGTCACTTCCGGGGCCCTGTAGCCTGTGACACGCATCAGTGGTGGAGGAATCGGATTCATCACCGGGGCAAGGGCGACATCGGAGACACACCCGTAGCCTTCGGAGCTCAGGAATACATTGGAGGCCTTCAGGTTTCCATGGATGAGCTTCCCACCGTTCTGCTTGTGGATGTGTGCGAGGCCTCTTGCTGTCCCAATGGCAATATTGAGCCTGGTTTCCCAGTCCAGGGGGATTCTCCCCTCCCCTCCCCTCCCACCTGCACGAACACAGATAAAAAATCAGTATAATTTGCAGAAACAGTTGCTAAAGGTCCACAAGCTTCAAGCAACTTAGATGAAGATTTCGCATGGACGTGAAACCTGAATTCATGCTTGATACCATGTGGATGACCAGAGGATGGAAAGAAATCAATATCCTCAAGTTTTAAAAACAACACTCAAATAAGAGATATTACTCACTGTGAAGAAGAGATGAGACGCTTCCTTGACTGTAGTAATCGTAGACAAGGAGCTTCTCGTCCTTGGAGCAGTAGTACGCCCTCAGTGGGATCACATTCTCGTGCCGAATCCTTCCGATCATCTCCATCTGCTGCTCGAATTCCTTCCTCCCCACGCCTACTTCCTTCAGCCTCTTCACAACCACCACAGTAGTTGCGTCCGCCAAAGCTGCCTTGTAGGCCGTCCCGTGAGTCCCTTTCCCCAGCACCTCTGCTGAGGCTGTGAGCAAATCCTCGAGGTCGAATGCATAAGTGCAACCTTCGAAGAACATGAGCTGCTTCTCTTCCCTGTCCTGCTTCTCCAAGGCTGCTGCTCCTCCTTTCTTCTTGGAGGAAATCTCCCTTTGCTTCTTCTCCACAGCAGCCCCTGAGGTGGGGCCGTTGTCACTGCTTGTCCTGTTTGAGCAGCAGTAGATCATGAACATAGCAGACACTGTGAAACCCGCCACACAGGCCGCGATCACAATCCCTAGCAGCCCCGGTCCGGTGAGCTTCTTGTTTTCCTTCTTCGGCTGAGCTGTGGGGGGCTCCAGAGGGAGAGCAGGGGGGACAGCATTTGAACCATTGAATGACAGATTATTTCCAAGAAAGGCCGAGCTCGGGAACCTCTCGAGGGAAGGGGGAACATGGCCAGTGAGGTTGTTATAAGCCAAATTTAGCTGCTGCAGCTGTGGAAGGATCAGGTCCGGGATTTCACCCGAGAGAGAGTTATCCTCAAGATTGAAATATGTGAGATATGTTAGGTTCGACATCGAAGACGGGATGCTCCCATTGAAATGGTTGTAGGAAAGGTCAAGAACCGTCAGATTTTTCCATACAGACCAGTCCTCAGGCAAAGGGCCAGAGAAATTGTTCCGCTGCAGATACAGGGCGGTTAAGTTTCCGAGATTCGAAAAATCAGGAGGAAACAAACCCGATAGATTGTTCATTCTCAGGTTCAGAAGCTGAATTGCCGTTAATCGACTGAGGGTATCTGGTGGGATCACGCCTCGGAGACCCGCTCCGGGTAACCGGAGAGCAATGACTCGAGATTTGTCCGCACTGCATTTGACACCGGTCCATGACTGGCAAACGGAGGAGTCCTTGTTCCAGTTCAGCTGCCGAGAGTGAGAGATGTTTCCGAGGAAATCGAGCAGAGCTTGCTTATCCTCAACAGGTTTAGCCAGAATGGGTGGGAAGAGGATCGACCAGACTGAGAAAGTTGCCAGGAAAAATAGGAACTTTCTCTCCATTTCTTGGAAACAAGGGCAGGTGTTCAAGAAGAGCTGATTCGACTTCAGCTGAAGAACGAGCTGTTCCTGCAAATGAAAACACGAATGCAGAATCAGGCTCCTGTTGGGTCATTTCTGCAGATTAAAATTCCAGAGAAAGCATAGGCGGAGGCGATTACATCATTCAATGCTCTCTGTTCCGTGACAAACAGTGCATGAAAACTGAGATTTGCATAGACAAGTGCAGTAAATAGATAATATTCTTATATGCACACGATTTATATACAAGCACGCCATGGATTTCCGTGGAAAAGGTCCACAAGACAGAATATTCTGCGAAAGAAAATTCCATATTTTCTGTCTCCTCTGGTTGCAGAGGAACAGAGGAAGATTACATCAGATGAACTTACTTCCTTAGCTTGAATAACTTCACCCCAGGGAAAGAATCTTCACCCTTCAACCTCCATCCCCGAACCTGAACAACGCCCCGTTGACAGGTAAGATAGTTGCAGAGGAAGGAGGAGGAGGAGAAGGGGGCAGGTGGAAAAAGAGAGAGAACGTTGACAGATGTTCTAGAATGAGATTGAAAATTTGTACTTACTTTAAACTGATCCGTGGGGGTCAGGCTCAGAGCAATGATGGAGGTGAGCTGTTGTTGCTTGGAAAAGCAGCATGAGCACATGCTAAGTACCCTGAAAAACGCAAAGACAAAAGCAAAACTCCCAACCCGAACTCATACGATTTGATAAATGATAATCGTGGGCTGACGAGGAGCTTTCTTTTGGTTTAGTTTAATCCCATTACGTCTTCAGTTTCTTTTACTCTAATATATAATATAATGCTGGGGCGCAGGAACAGGGGATTCCATGTGCAGACAAGCGCAGGCAGCCGAAGGTCTTCGTGGATCAGTACGTGGAATATGACAACAGACAACTACTGTTCTCTTTGGTCTACTTTGGGGTGCGGTGTCCCATTTGATTCCGAAAGAATCTCGTGGCGCTGAACTTTCCAGCCGATCAAAACTGCCGGGGGTTTAGTTGATGTAAGGTATTCAGATACTATTTAGTAGATTGACTTGACTCGAAATTAACCAAAATTGTATGATGAAAAAACCATGAAGAATGCGAGTTTGAGGAGAACGAGAAGCCATGGTCGTCTGTGTGGCATGCTGTGCTTGTGGGAATGGGAAGTATAGCACATAATCCATGGCAGCCGTTCTTCATTTTAATACGAGTCTTTTAAGGGTATTATACTTGATGGGCGGCGAGGCCACGAGAAGAGACAAATAAAAAGCAGAGAGAGACCTACGTCAACTGAAGGAGAGAGTCTTTTGCTTATAATAACCATAACACGTGACAATATCGATATAATATTACTAACTAATAAAATTTAATTATTTTAAAAAAAATTTCAAGTAAAATCTAAAAGAGAAAAAAAAAATACCGAGAAGGACTTGATTTGATTGGACTATGACACCGTATCAGTACTAACATGTAGTAAGCTGCACACAAAAATTTCTCTGATCGAGAGTTTTTAATTGTGGTTTCAACTGAAAAGTTGTTTTAATCTTCAATTATTGAATAAAAAGTAAGGAGGGGACCCTTATGGATTAGTCAGGGTAATTAATATTTCTTCTTCTCGAGTAAAATATCGGATTACACCCTCTTATCTGACCGATTGATCTCAATTCTACATTATTCAATGTCAAATAGTTTGTAAAAAAATTGGTCAAAATTTTTACGTATTTTTTAAATTCAATTGTTATTTTCATAGGTCTATTGTGACAGACAAGTAGATAGATCGTGGAATTATTATTATTATTATTATTTTAATATGTGAGTGCTCGTGCGACTGGCTGGCCATCGGGGGTTTCGTGTGCTAGGTGGACTCTTATTGCGTCTCTAGAAGTTTAGACTAAACAACCATTCTATCAAAAAAAATAAAAAAAGATTACAAAACAAGGACCGGACCAAATTCCTGGAGATTGTGCGAGGCAAACGTAACCCCCAGAAACATTATGAAATGTTCTTTTTTTAAAAAAAAAAAAAACCTATATAATTCAACAACTGAAATATCCCATCAGAGTTTTAATAAGTGAATCAGTCGATATACTTAATTTTTATCATTGATAACCCGAAAATGCTCTCTCTGATTTTTCTTTGTAATGGGACCACACGTGCAGTTGCTTTCACTTTCAGAGCATTAGTACCACAAACATGACCGATAATCGATATAAACTCGGGCTCATAAAATTTACAGAGAAAGCGGCCTAAAATCAAAGGTCTGGGTAAAATTCAGCAAATAAATTTTTTAAACATATCTTACCGAAATTTTCCTAAAATTTTAATTTTCTCAAGGAAGCAAGAATTTTTTTTTTTAACCTTTTCCCACCCCCCAAAAAAACCAGAAACAGTGGGCCTCCGGAACGTTGACCTTTTTTTTTTTTTTGGTCGCCAGCCACGGTATCCAAGCAGGCCCCACCAGCGGTGAGATGGCATCTTTCAGCCAACCATACTTGACTAATCCGTTGGTCGCCCCGGGTCGCACGCCTGGCAATGGCGGGTGAGGCTCCCAAGAGGGGTGTCTGCGTACGTGAGGTCTCGAACCTGAGACCTCCTTAAGCGGCACCGAGCTGCTTACCACTCGGCCCAACCCCTCTTGGTGGAACGTTGACCTTTTAACCAAGACGGGCGCCGAAAGGATCAGTTAATCATCATTGTCTGATAGAAATTTAGTTTACCAAACACCAACAGCCACACGAATTAAAAGAAAGCCACGTGCTTACGTGGAGTTTTGACTTTCATATGAAGAGGAATAACTGAGGGTGAGGACATAGACATAGTTGCACAAACATTAATCTAAACCTAATCTAATAATCATTAAAATTTGAAATTTTTTGTGTCATATGTAACATGGAAAACTAAGAATATGATGATAACAAGGAATAGCTCCTCACATATATAATAGAAATAGATATATATACACAAAATATCTCACCAAATAAAACAAGAAATTCTTTATGAATTTCCAATAAATGGATGCATGGCCAGACTCAAACACCAAAAAACCAAAAAATATGGTGAGCAGCTAACGCTATATCATACATTTAAGGTAGAAAAAAACAATAATTAATTGGCCAAGTGATGGAGAAATGGGACCAAATAAGGTATTCGACTAGTATTAGTTGGAGATATTAAAGTCATCAACCTGTCCTGTCGTCTCTGCCGTGCATGTAGGAACCCACAACCGTCCGACATAACACCTCTGCAAAACAGGTTTTGTTCATAGCTTTAGTGAATAAGAAACAGGTCTGTAACATCCATCATAGCAAAGACATCCACTTCACTTTCAGCCCTGCTCTGAATGAAAGAATGATCAACCGTGTCTGCATCCTCTCCCGTGATCAAGCCATGGCTGGATGTCGAATCCTATAGTCCTATTGGCCGACTATCGTCCCCTATTTGTGTTTCCAACATCAGTTGATATGAAGGGTTTTTGAATCGGACACAGCATATCTGATAATTTGTCCAAAAATAAAGGGGCAGAGGGTAGAGCTTCCCGTGTAACCAAGTCTCTCTGGTGAAAAAGCTCACTGTCACCTTCGCCTTCCGTAAAGTAGATCCAATATCTTCAAATGAGGATTCTAAACACCTGCACAGATGGCTCCTGACACAAAATAGCACAACAATCAGAAGGGAGATAGGGTAACATCGATCTATTGGAAGTTGGATTCCATAATGGTCCCATAATTGGTCAGAAGACAAGCTGAGTACTATGGAATGGATTGTTAGGGTGGGTGAACAAAAGATACGAAAATAATAGCTGGTTTCCTTTGCCTTGAAAGAGAGAGAGAGATCAACCTGATGACCATGAGGAGCAGCAGAACTTCGATTCATCAATATGCTTGACATCGAGCCCAATCAACCAGGAACCAGCACTGACATCATCGTGAGCATAGATGCGGAGAATAGATCTACAAGCTCAATAACTCAAGATCAGACGACAGCAGTTTGTACATACCAAAAGAAAAGGAAAGGTAAAGAGAAACTAGCTTGCCTGTTTACTGATATGAACTTGGCTAAAGCCTGTGATACAACATACATCTCACCAGAAGCATGGCGAAAGTATCTGTAAAAAAATAAGTGAATCTTCTAACATATGGGGATTGCTCAGGGCTAGGTACAAAATAGAAATTCCAATTCAGTGAAAAGAAAATGGCACGGTAAACTTTGGGCCAATACTTACGATTTTTTGTCACCAAATTTCCAACAGTCTGGTTCATACCATTTATGACCTCTGGAACCAAGAAGCAAATTCAACACATAAATAATAGGAGCTCAACCAAATTCTTGCATGCAAACATCATCTCAGCGGTCTATCCATCCACTTGGGAGCTCACCTCTCTGAGAAAACTTCACCTGATTTCATGCACCCAATAAACAAGAGGTTTGTCCAAATGTGCCGCAAGTGTAGCCGCCAGGGCATCTGTTCACGAAAAGAAGCACTAAAGGATGGTCAAACACATTCGCCATAATAACAATCTATTTATGTTGTACATATCTCAGCTATATACAATGGTCTAATCACAAGAACTATGCACTTGTGAATTAGAGTAATTTGAACGAGTCATGTAAAGATGGTGACATTAAAGAGGCAAATAGTTTGCCCTTTCTTCACCCCAGGAGTGGTGAAAGGGGAAAATAGGTATCAACCATAAGATCCAGCTTTTATTGATCAAGTTCAGCAGAAATGCTGGAAGAAGCAACGGTGACAGGATGCAAATTTTGGAATTTATCTCGAAATTTCAGGATATATTCAGGGTATGTTGGACTTAGTCTCAAAAAGTATTCATAAGATCCAGATTTTATTGATCAAGTTCAGCAGAAATGCTGGAAGAAGCAAGGGTGACAGGATGCAAATTTTGGAATTTCTCTCAAAATTTCAGGATGCATCAGACAGGGTATGTTGGACTTAATCTCAAAAAGTATTCATATTTTTTTACGATTTCACAACCAATATACACATAACTATCATCCTTCACTTTTCCATAGAACTCAGCATCCCATTTTTTAGCAGCATAAGCAAAGAAAAGTTTTGCCTTCTTGGGAGTCTCCTCAGGGGCCTCTACAAGATCATCCTGTTATGTAGACAGAACAGGATGACTGACAATGTTAAGCTTACACAATTCAATAATGTTTTAGCAAATGCAGAAGCAGGTCTCAAACTTAATTCCAACTAATCAACTAAGACGTCTAACTCCATATAATACATAGCAGCTATTAATTTTTTTTATGGCAATGCAATGTAAATTTCTAAACTCTAATTGTTCAAAACTTGTTTCACATCACACACCAGTACAATGAAATCATTGCTCTGCCCGTTTTCAGTCTCGATACCCCTGTCCAAGCTGTCCCCCTGATTGGAACTGTGCAGTAATTATGAAAATAAAATGTTCAAGCAACCATCATGGTATTTACACTATAGATTATACCAAACTCAGAAGTGGAGGGGAAGGAAGGAATATCCCAAAGAGGGAAAAAAAACCTTTTTCCAATGACAAATTGTGCAATAACACCCTTGTCATCCTCCATTTTTTTCAATGCTACACTTACAAAGGAAGTTGTCAGGAAAAAATTTCTAGGGTAATGATTCTAAGAGGAAGCTCATCTGAGTGGAAGAAAAAAGAGAAAAACTTGAAAAGGTTGTCAAATGAAGAACTCAGAGATAAACAACAAATTTCTAAGTCTATTGCAAGCTTAACCAGCTTCT